>CM068720.1:12197798-12594747 GCA_035079005.1 Fraxinus americana
AATTAGAAACATATTTTCGTGAACATTAACTATAATAGTATGTGACAAAATCTGTGGTAACTGTGACTAGTTGTGACCAGGGACGAACCCAGCCCGCCATCCCAGCTCGGGCGGACGTTGATCGGTCAACGCCGACGGGTCAACGTCGACAATCAAGTCTACATTACACAGTACCAGTCTCCTGTCCATGGTCATGCATTCTGGCTAGCCCAAAATCGCCTAGTCTTGCATTCATTTCTTTATCAAGTAACACATTGCTATCCTTAATGCCCCTGTGCAAAACTTTTGCTTCCTATCCATTGTGCAAATACAAGACACCTGAAGTCACTTGCTTTATAATTCTTATTCTTTCTTCAAAACTCAAAATTTTGCTGTCATCACATTTAAAAATCCTTTTGTCCAAACTCCCTTTTTCCATATAATCATAAACCAATATTAGGCCGCCCCTTTCTTTCTTAGACCAATTCCTCAACAATCACGAAGATATACTCAAAGTACAACATGCAAAGAGTAGACACAAAGCAGAAGCAGCTAAAAAAAAAAACACATTGGAAAAGCCTAAAATCTTTCCAAAAGGTAAACGAGAAGAAGATGATGATAATGACATAAGAACATACAAACTTAGACACCGTTTGGTAACCATTCTTTTTTTCATTCTCATTCTTCTACTAATTTTCAACCACACATTCATCAATAAAATAATATTTTTCATCACATCAATACCTTTTCCTTCATTTTCAACCACAAAAAAGGTGTGATTTGACACAAAGAATACATTTGTTCTAGAATAATGGTTACCAAACGGTGCCTTATACTCACTTTCCAAACTTTTGAGATTTATCCTTCTAGAGCACAATAGAAATTGCTTTTAAGTGGTAGTCCCGAACCACAAAAAAAAAAAAAAAAAGGAAAGGAAAGGGAATCAAGGAAGATTTCAACCTTTGAGCATAAACGTCTTCGACAAATCTAATTAAACTTGACAGAAAAAATTTAGGTTATAACAGCAAGGCACTCCCACCGTTATTCCTTAAACCATGAATTACTTCCGTAAGGGATCTAGTGCATCAGTCCTACCAAATTACAAAATTTCTTTTTTGAAAGGTCCAAATTACAAAATTTCTTACAGCACATTAAGGAATATAATTTCATTAACTACTCTAACCTGTAAATCTAATTATGTTAATAACCAAATCCAATAGTTTCCTAGTAGTGTCTAGTAAATGACAAATATTACCTAATTTCTAACGTTTCAAATATTCACTTCATTTCAAAAAAAAAAAAAAAAAAATTCACTTGACATTAGATCCTCCTTCGAATATCAGACAATTTATTATTTATTAACTTTTTCCTACACTAATTGCGGACTTGCAGTCTTAGACTACAAATTCACACTTAATGCTCAATCACATCTCCATTATCCCTCTAATGTAAAATAAAGTTACTGGCAAAACCAATTTTAATAATCACCAAATAGACTCATATTTAACACTCAAATTAAAAGATCATATCTTCACATAGGGTGTGTTTGAATCTAATTTTGAGGAGAATAGAAATTTTGGAATAGTGATTGATGTGAGAATGTGTGGTGGAAAAGTGATGAAAAGTTTTTGATTTGTGTGTAATATTATTTTATTTGAAGAATGTGTGGTTGAAATGAAGAATGAGAATGAGAATGAAAAATTAATGGGTGCCAAACGGGGGCATATACAATAATATTATCTCAGAGAGGGCAGCGAGAAGGAGATGCTGTTAGAGAGAGATTTTCATCCCGGCAACTTGACGGTACCCGAAATGTCTTTGATGGGCTGTAGGCTGCATCATTATCTCCGGCACCATGGACCGTGGACGGCTTCTCTGCGGTGGCCACTGAAGCCATAATCTTTACTGACCTATTTTTCACTGCAAAACTTGAATCTTTACTCAAAACCCTCAAAAAATTTGATGAAATTTTAACATTTTCGGAGCTAAAAAACAAAGAATATGGGCCTAATATTCAAAAAAAAAAAAGGCCCAACTGTTTCGGCCCCAAAACAAAAGGGCCAATACATAAAAAAAAGCCCAAATTCAAAAATTTCACGTCTTCTTCCCTTCTTCTTCCGTTCGGTTCTGCAACTCTGCCACGGCCACCTGGTTTCTGACGAGTGGAACTCGGCGGTCATTGAAGACTCCGGCGGATCCAGTACGGGCGGTCGCCCCCCGTAGCCGGGTGCTGGGTCCGCCCCTGGTTGTGACCACGTCCGTCTTCATTGCGATTGTCTGTGATCATGTGTGTTTTAATGGTTACTGTATGTGATCAAATCTGTATTAATAGTGACATGGGTAACCAGACATCCATTAAGAGTGAATATTTTTTTACAAAATCTGTTTACATTTAAAGTTTGTTGCTGTTTATATATTAATTGTGACTACTAATGTGTTGAATACTTGAATGTAACCTATTGTCTTATTATGACATGTTATTACAAATATATTATCATATCATTTCTATTAGCCACAAACCACACCATTATTTTTGCACAAATTTAATCAATTATGCCACCCATCTCACATATATGTATTTACTAGTCACCATTGACATCACATAGTTCTACAGGGCTTTGAAATTGTTAATAAAAAAACAAAAAAAATTAACTACTACAAATTTTGGTGACAACAATGGTGAGATTTCACAAGTTAAACCATTAAAAAATGAGAAACTTAGGCCCTGTTTGGTACACATTATTTTTTCAATTCTAATTCTTCTACTCATTTTCAACCACATTTTTAACCACACATTCTCCATCAATCTACTATTCAATAATACATTCTTTCAAAAGAATGTGTCCCAAACACACACTTACATAAAATTCATTAAAATGAAAATTGCAAGACTTACATATAGCACGAAACAACTGCTAAAATCATAATTATGATTCCCCAATTGCCAGTAAAATCATCATCAAATCATCTATCAACTTTCTTGCAACAAAGATGTAGAAAACGAATACATGAGCAACTATCAGACCTATTGTTAGAAAGACTTCAATTTGTGGAGGTGGTTGTCTGGAAAGTCTGGTTGATCCGTGCTAGCTTGGTAATCTCCGACGAATCCAAGTGGGAGAGAACGGAGAGAGGCGACAATGGGGAGTTTGAGGAAGAGGAAGGCAGTGAGAACTGAGGAATTGGGACAGTGAAAGGAGAGATTGAAAGATGAGGGTTTTGAATATCTTTCTTTTTTACACCGTAATTAATAAGCATGTAAAAAAAGTTAAAATGTTAAGTGCATTTATCAATTTTAAAGTATCTAGGCAGTACTGGGTCTAATTTGCCCTAATTATTAATTATAAACTACATTATTTTGCATATTCTGTCCAAACACGGTCTTCACAAATGTTTGGTGGCAACTATCAATTAGGGATGGCAAAAAAAACCGCCCCGCCCCGCCCCGACGGTGCGGGGCGAAAAAAACCGCCCCGAACGGGTTGGCCGGACGGGGCGGGGCAAGGAGGGCCGCCCCGTCTCGGGTCGTGGGGCGGGGCGGGACGGAGATGCCCCGCCCCGAACTCGCCCCGTGAACCGTTTAAAAAAAAGTATTCATGTATTCTCTGGTAGAATACATGATGAACAAATATTTTTTGGAAGTAGAGTTATGGATTTATGTTCTTAAATTTGATGAACAATTTTTTTTGGAAGCAGAGTTATATTTTTCCTTAACCGTATAACTGGAAATTTTTTATAGCAAAAAAAAAAATTATAAAAAAAATAAACGGGGCGGGAAATGGTCCTACAACGCGCCCGCCTCGCCTCGCGCTCGCCCCGCCCGTCTTAGACGGGCGGGCACGGGGCGAGGCGAAGGGGGGTTGTTGCGGCCCGGGGCGGGATAGGGGGGCCCCGCCCCGAACCCGCCCCGTTGCCATCCCTACTATCAATACTTAAAAAAAAAAAAAAAAAAAGAACAATTAAAATTAGGTTATAAGGTTAAGATGTAAACGGTAAAATTTCGCAATGGGATTGTGATTACTACTGGCAAGCTCTCACAATCTGAACGGTTTATTTTTTCTTAATCCAACGGTGTAATACAAAATTGATGAAAATATGACCGTTATGCAGACCATATTCGAAACCCCTGGATCTTCAAAGGGAGGCACTGACGGTTGTCTTATGGTTTTTCTATCAGCAATTTGGGCGATGATTCTTGGGGTTTTCTGTAAAGATGAACTAGACAGAGTATTTTTGAAGATGGATTCAAGTACTTTAATAATTAGAAATTTAACAAAAAAACAGGCGAGCCACTTTTTTACGATAATTTCTATAATTTCTTTTAACTATATGATTATCATATTCTTATTCATGCAGAGAATGAATCTCGAAGAATCGATTCAGGTTTTAATTTGCGAATTCTCTGAGGGTTTTCATTGAATTTCTAAGTTGTGGGGTTCAGCAATTGTGTGACGTGTTCTATCTCGTTTCTATAATTTCTTCATCTTTACATTAATTTTTTTGTTAGTTCATTAGGATGAGTCTTGTAAGATTTTTTATGGGTCGAATTGGTGATCAATTTTGGGACTCACTGGATTGTATTAGGTGTTTCCTCTTCATTGAATATGTGGTTATTTCAGCAATTGTGTACCTAGGGTGATAATGTTCTCTACTGTTTGTGTAATTCATTTGTCTTTAAAATTACTTTCTTTGTTGGTGAATTTTGATGGGTCCTTTTGGATTGATAATCAATCTTTTACTGTATTTGAATTTTTTCTGTGAAATCCATGAGTGCTGAGTCTTTAATAGTATATGGTTTGGTTTGGTTTGGTTGTTGGGTTTTCTTTACATTTTATGTATGGTTACTTCAGCAATTGTGTTGTGAGTGATAATGTTCTCTCTGGTCTTTAATTATTATATGTTTATGAATATGTTCTTTGTGTTGGTGTTTTGGGATGAATCTTGAAGGAGTTTTCCTGGGTTCATTTTTTGGTTCACTGGATATATTTCAGTGAATTATCTGTGGGTGTTGCTGAATTTTTAATGGAATTTCAGCTTTCTGTGTTTGGATTGAATAACTATATCTGATTTGTTGTGAGTTTTCTTTTCATTTTAGGGACGGTTATTTCAACAATTATGTTTCTCAGTGTGATAATGTTCTCTTTGTTTATGTACTTCCACTGTCTTTGTGATTACATTCTTTTTGGTGCATTAGGATGAAAATTGGAGGATTTTTTGTGGCTTTTATTCTTGGGATGATGATCAATCTTGGGTTTCACTGGATTTGTCCTTCGAATTCTTTGTGGGTAGATTTTTCAATAATTTGTGCTTATTGTGCAGTTTGTGATTCATTTTTTATTTTATGAATGTTCTCTTTGTTTATGTACTTCCACTGTCTTTATGATTACATTCTTTTTGGTGCATTTGGATGAAAATTGGAGATCTTTTGTGGCTTTGTTCTTGGGATGATGATCAATCTTGGGTTTCACCAGATTTGTTTCTTTGAGGGTAGGTTTTTCAATGTGATTTGTGCTTTTTGTGCAGTTTGTGATTCCTTTTTTATTTTATGAATGGTTATTTCAGAAATTATGATTCCATAGTGACAATATTCTCTTTATTTCTATAATTCCATTGTCTTTATGATTACATTCTCTTTGTTGAATTTGAATGAATTTTGAAGGATCTTTTTTGGATTTTTCTCTTTGGAGCGATGATCAATGTTGGCTTCATTGGATTTCTTTAAGTTTTCTGTGAGTTGAATCTTCAATGTAATTTGTGCTTTTGTGTTATGTGTGAGGTTCATTTTTGTCAAGAGAAAGACCTTTCAAAAAAAAAAATTTTGTCAAGAGAAAGAACTTGTTTCCACACTCAAATGGGGAAGGAAGAAATTCTGGAGCAAGGGGATCGATCAACCAGAACTAAACTTCTTTTGCTGTTTACATTCTTTTTAAAGTAGCGATGTAAAAACGCATTTTTAATTTATTTGTGCTTGCATGTGTTCGGTATCAAATTTGTTAGGAAGAGAGAGGTATATCAGAGAGATTCTGAGAATTGATTCAAATTTTTTTATATGAAGAATTTTGCTCCCCTAATCTCTCAATCTTTTGTGTTTACCTCATCATTCTTCTTAATTTCTCTACATTTCTTCTACATCTGGTTTGTGATTTAGGTTGGGCTTCAATTGAGTGAGTTTCGACCTTTACACTTTTCCATTATATGCATGGTTAATCCAGCTATTGAGTTTTCAGAATTCTGTTTGTTTCTATAATTTCATGTATATAATTACTTTCTTTCTTAGGATGAATCTAGAAGGATCTTTTTTGTGTTTTGCTCTTTGGTCTAACTGATGTTCAGTTTCTAGTGTTGGTGGGACTGAGAAGGATTTTTCTTATCAACATGAATTGATCGCCTTCCAATGTTGGTGGCACTGAGAAGGGTTTGTTTCTGTAAATTCGTCAGTTTTTGCTGATTTTTATGGAATCTGTTCTTTTTATTATAGTTCACTGGAATGATATCCTGATAAAAATCTCTGCACATTCCATTACTGATGTTTTCATTTTTCTAGTTGATAATATTTTGGAGTTCACTTTTTTTTTTTGGCTAATGATATTCTAGTAGAAGCATGCGTGATTTTTGGATAATGGCGGGTGGCTCATTTTTAGTAGATTCAACTCGGGCAAAAAGAAAGGCCTCTGATTCAGTTCATATCCTTCCCAATTAGTGTTCTGTGAAGATCACCAGAATATATGGATTATAGGGGAGTTTCTATACTTGAATTTATTTTTATAGAAATTTTCACTTGTGGCGAGTGTTGACTGCCATAGGAGACTTCGACGATCAAGTGATTGTTGCCGTGCATTTTCAATAAATCAGATTAGCCCTTGTTGTTCCAATCAGATATTAATTTGTATCTTTTAATAATATGCTAAACACTCGGTTATTTTTTATCATAATCTTCATCCTCTTCCGGCCCCATTGTTTTTTTATCATAATAAGACTTCATTTCTTAATTTTTCTCAAAATCAAATGTTTGGGACCGTTCATTTCCATTTGTTATGAACACCCCATTTTGATACTTTATATGTGCAGTTACTAACAGTCTTCAATGTTATCTATGCAGATTACATCAAAATTAAAGAATGGGTGTGTTTATATGCTAGTGGTGCTTGAAGAATTTGGTGTGGTACATAATAAAAAAATATGAAACTCACTGGAATGATTAGTCATGTAAATTTTTATCATTTCACATGTTATGTGAATCTTATTGATGGAAAGTACACTTGAAGCCTTGGATATGATATTTCATGTTTCAACAACTGTTTTTTGGACATACTTTTCACTTATTCAAGAACTCAACTCAATCAGAGTTCTATGGGAAGCAGAGGCCTCATACAACTTCGAACTTGAAGTAACTTCTCTTTGCACCTATGCCAGGTCTCTCTCTCTGGTAAGATCTTTTTCTTTTATTTTTTTTTTCAATTCATTGAGTAATTTTTTTTCCTAATCAAAGCATTTTATACTACTCATTGCATTTCCTAGTCAAACATGATAAATATGCTTGAGTGTGTCCGCGATTTGGCTAGGTTCCCTAAAATCCTAATTTAAGGATCTTCATATTTTCTACTGCCAAAGAGCTGAAGCAAAAGCAAGGCTTAAGTTGTAGCTACTATTTCTTTCCTTTTTCTTCCCCCCTTTTATTTTTTGTACTTGTGATTTCTTATTTTCTATCTATTCACTCTCTGCATCTAAATTATACATCCAGCTAATCCTCCCTTTCTCTTGTCTTTAGATATTGCTTCATCACTGCCATTTAATTGTCTCAGTCCACCTATAATTTATCTAAATCTCTTAGCAGCAGCAGAAAAAAATTGAAATATAACCCAGGCATATGGTCCTGCTCCTCTTTCTTCTATTCTGTTACTTGCACCATGTTACATATGCATATACTCGTACTAACTTTCATTCATTTATTGTAACTTTTACCCTGATCAATTGCACCCGAATTCAGCAACATACAAATTACCAATACTGTCTTCAACTCCTAATTCTTTTCTCTCGTCATCAAATTTTTCTTGTATATTTAATAATTTCAAGCACTGCACCTGTATATACGTAGAGAATATAAAAGTTCTGTTCAAGTCCAAATTTCTTTACCTTGCTGTAACAGAAAATGAAATAAGAAGCTTGAGCTCAACCAGTTCTCCTGTGTCAGTTTCTTCTCTTTTCTCAAATAAACAAAATAAAACAATCCTGTGCTGAAATAACACAAGCTAAAATACCATCATGTCTAATCAAGTTACACGTTGATTATCCCAGCCCTCAGAATACACAAATTTCATTTGTAAATTCCATAATCAATTGTCTCAAGAAGAATGAAATAATCTGATGTAGGACAATCATATTGTAAATAGGATTAGGATTATACTTTTATAATAAGATGTCTAGTTGTAATCAGTTTTATCTTTTTATTCTAATATTTTTATTTAGAATAGGATTTCTAATTTATTTTAAATTAGGATTTTAGTTTATTTCCTTTTAGAATTTAGTTTCTTTATTTTGGTTTCCTTGTATTAATAGGATTATGGAATAATTTTGCTTATAAATATAGATGCATTGTACACTTTTCATCACAATCAATCGTAAATTAATAAAAAAGCAAGATTATTCCAACATAATTCTTATTTCAATTCTTATTACAAGAATTTCTAAACCTTTCCACACCAAAAATGGTATCAGAGCAAGGAAACTACCTTAATTCAATGGCCGACGAAGGTACTCATGGCAGTCGAACCGTCGACGACGAACAGAGGCTCGACAAACTCGAACAACGAATCGAGATGATCGATCGACGAAACCCTTCATAACATTACGTAGATGTTGACTGCGTTGAGTCTTGAAAGGAATTGCGAGTCCGTGGAAAAGCAAGCTAACAAGAATTTGAAGACCTTAATTCCTATGAATGTTGGTTGTTTCAACAAGCATAGAACACGGTAACATGTGGCTAGAGAATTTCCTTGAGTCCCAACGAAGTTCGAAAACACACGAGTTATCAAGGATTCTTTAACTCGAGAATGAGTTTTCTCAAGTGGGAGAGATTAATGTAGGACAATCCTATTGTAAATAGGATTATGATTATCTATTTATAATAAGATGTTTAATTGTAATAAGTTTTATCTTTTTATTCTAATATTTTGTTTAGAATAGGATTTCTAATTTATCTTAAATTATGATTTAGTTTATTTCCTTTTAGAATTTAATTTATTTATTTTGGTTTCCTTGTTAATATTAATAGGATTAGGGAGTAATTTTGCCAATAAATATAGAGGCATTGTACACTTTTCATCACAATCAATCATAAATTAATATAAAAGCAAGATTATTCCAACATAGTTCTTAGTTCAATTCTTATTACAAGAATTTCTAAACGCTTTCGCACCATAATCTATTCAGGAGAACCAAAATGCAATTGAAGAAATAATAATCCTAAGCGGCGTCACCAAAATTTCACTACACTCGTCTCATATTTATCGTATAACTATAACATGTTATCCCAATCAATTGTAACCTGTCGCAATAATCCAAATGATGTTTATGGGAAGGTTAATTCACTTTGTAGCCTTAAAATATCATCACATATTGTCTTGATGTAAAATCAAATCGTATATTTTTGTTTAACAGTATCAAAAATTCCGTCGCATTGTACATATCCTCATCATTAAATTATATGACCTCAAATTTTTAATCATGTCATGTCTTATAAGATCAAAGAAATAAATATCATCATGTTTATCTTGTTGACCTTTCAGTCATGAAAATGCGGTTAACACTTAATTTCCAAATTCTCATTTTTAACTAAATAACAACACTACAGTAACCCATCCTTTTTTTTTTGAAAAACTCACACCCAGAAACAGATGCTGCTTTTTCAATTTTTTCAAGAGGCTCAGCAAATTCTGTTTGCCCTGCATTCTTCTCTTCTTTCCAAATTTTCAATATGTGTCCTTACTTGATATTCTTCATTTTCCGTTCATCATAACTTATTTGCCTACTCTTTCATTCCTATAATTAAACTTATAAACATTGATTTTACTATTAGTCAATGTATAAGCCGGGAACAAAGACAGGACCATGGTCACTAGAATTTCAATTTTAAAGCCCCAAGGCAAGTCATATACAGTAACACCATGTTCTGCATGAAACAACATTCCACATAGGTTCTTTATCATGTCACATACCGTCACAATTCCTATTACATGCATCATCCTCCATACGCTACATAGTAATCATAAATTCCCATGAAAATCCTCATAATCCTGCAATCACTCAATTTCTCAAACCAATCATAACTCCATCTTACAATTGTCACCAATTAGACATGCCAAAACATTATCCAACACTTACAACGCTAACTTTAACTTTCAACCAGTCATGCTAAATAATGAAAAGTCATTTTGTGTCAAAAGAATGTGGGCCTCATTTTACATGTTCAACTCTATTGATACAAGTAACCTAAAATGGTCATGTGGTTGTGACTCCAAAATTAATAGGCTCTTCAAGGTTACCCAACTCAATTTCTACCTAGTAAGACAAATCGTGGGAAAATATATGAATTGATCCCTTAGTGAGTGGAGAAGTTCGAAAATAATTATACATCTTTATCGAAAATCAAGTTTGCATCATTTAATAGTCCACAATTTAACAACATATAATAATATTCAAGATGTGGGACATCTTTGTAAAATTAAAAAATATCATCTCATACTCATGATATAATCATCAACTGACATCTATACCATCATCTCATCCCATCAAATGTACTCGAAAATCCATGAAAAATGTACCGGAAAATCCATGAAAAATGTACCTTTTGACTGAAATCTATAATCTGGTCATACAAGCATAGATTGTCCCTCGGGCTAAGAACTTTCGATAGGGGCCTTAGGCCCTCCGTGAACGAAAGCGGGTCTCAAAGACCTATGATAATTAGTTCTAGAGCATGGCTAAGGCCCGTCTGTGAGCTATATGTACACGGTCAAGACTCCTCTGTGTAGGATAGAACACGACCAAGGCCCCTATGTGAACTAGAAGAAGTACATAATCACGGGTACTTTCCTGGTCAATCTCAATATCATATATGTCTCACATTTCAATTTACAAATAATCCATATACAATCTTTGAATTCCACATATATCACAGTGAACGAACCTTTCATAATAATCACGTTCTTGAACAATTAATTTACATATTTGCACATAATGTATTAGTATAATTAATTTATCAACATGTAAAAATATTTGAATTTTTTTACTCATAGGTCTATGTACAGGAGGCTAGATAGGTTGATATGTTGTCCCAATCTCTTCGTTACTTCTTTAAATATTAGAATTATTCGAATCATTATACAATTTATCCATTTCAAAATCCTGAAAACAGTATAACCGTAACAACCTTAATGCACAATTCCCATTTTTCACTATTTTTCCTTTCCCAGTTTGCGAATTCCAGCTTGCTAGGAAGAATAGCCCCAATTCCTTGTTCCACATTCCCTCAATGTTTTCTTTTAAATATACTTTTTGTGAACCCTCTTTTAAATTTTCAATTTTGTTTCACTTCCAGCAATGCCCACACACATCTGCTGCCTATTCAATTATGGCTTCCATCAACATGTAAACTTTTGAAGGATAAAAAAGTGAATAAACAAATTGGGAGAAAACAGGCTTGAAAGCCTTTTGTATTTCCTTCACAGATAAAACTGTTACAATACAAAATGGTGATGCACTCAATATATACAGCTTCAAAAGAATCACTCATAACAAACCTCCTAACAAATTTACATGTGGAGTGGTGGCCAAAATAGAAACAATACAATTTGTGCAAAATAAGAGAAAACAACCTAACTAATATTCTTCTAGATAATTCTTCTGTTGCATCATTGTCGCCAATTCCTCAGAACTTCTTTCCTGCTTACTGTGCTCATGCTCCTCCAGCTGAGTCATGTGCTCCTCCAGCTGAGCCATATCTTGCAACTTCAATAGCCCCCGCAAGATGGAGAGTAAAGTTCATTACTCCCATCTTGGATAGGCAAGAATAGAAACCTTGTGAATTTAAAGACTTGGTTAAAATGTCAGCTACCCTCCGCTGGGGACATGTTGTGTGACAATGCTTCCTTCTTGAATTTTATCTCGAATCAAATGACAATTGAGTTCAATGTGATTCGTTCTTTCATGGAACACCGGATTCGTGGCAATGTGAATGGTAGCTTTGTTGTCGCATTTCAGGATTGCTGGTTTGAAATGATCAATATTTAAATTATTGAATAGATATCTAAGCCAAGTGAGTTCACAACAAAGGTTTGCCATCGCTCTGTACTCTGCCTCTGCTGAAGATCGGGATACTACATGTTGTTTTTTTGATTTCCACGATATTAAAGCCTTTCCAATGAATACGCAATATCCAATCACTAACCTTCTGCTGTTAACACATGCTCCCCAATCAAAATCAAAATATCCTTCTAGTTGTATTCTTGACTTTGTAGGTTAAAACAATCCCTGTCCTGGTGCTCTCTTAATGTAGGGTAATATATGAGCAGCATGCAAGTGAGGAATTCTTGGACTCCCCATAAATTGGCTCAATAGCTGAACTGAATGCGCGAGATCAGGCCTATTGATGGTCAAGTATAGTAACCTCCCTATCAGTCTTCTGTAAAACGATGGCTCATGTAATAATTCTCCCTCATCTTTGCTAAGTTTCACATTTTGATCATGTGGAATTCTAGCAGGAGTTGAACCAATTGTGCCTGAATCTGTCAAGATATCTAGGGCGTACTTTCTCTGGCATATGTGGATTCCATTCTTAGACCTTGCCACCATTGCCCTAGAAAATATTTCAACTTCCCTAAATCTTTGATTTTGAATTTATCATTGACCTTCAGCTTGTTGATTGTATCAACACAGCTTCCAGCCACAATTATATCGTCTACGTATACTGAAATAGCCGTAAAAGAGTTACCAGTCAGCTTAGTAAACAGACTATAATCTGCTTTTGATTGTGTGTAACCTTGCTTGATAATGAAATTAGAGAGTTTCGAATACCATTGGCATGAAGCTTGCTTCAATCTACATAGGCTCTTCCGTAATTTGCAGACTCTGCTCTCTCTTCCATTGGAGTAACCAGGAGGTAATTCCATGTAAACATCTTCATCCAAGTCACCGTGTAAGAAAGCATTATTTACATCAAATTGGCATAAGTTCCATCCCTTGATTGCTGAAATTGCCAGCAGAGTTCTGATTGTGATCAACTTGGCTACAGGCAAGAAAGTCTCGTGATAATTAAGCCCCTCCCGCTGAGTATATCCTTTGGCAACTAAGCGTGCTTTGAGCCTTTCAATACTCCCATTAGCATTGAACTTCACTTTGTAAACCCACCTACATCCTATAGCCTCTTTTCTAGGTGGCAGTTTGGTCAAAACCCAAGTATCATTAATCTCTAGAGCCTCTATCTCAGCTTTCATGGCAGCACACCATTTAGGTGAAGTCATGGCTTCCTGATAGGATTTAGGTTCTGTGTGATTTGTTATTGAGGTCATAAAGGCACGGTGAGGTGTGGATAGTTTATCATAAGAGATGCAATTACTTAGAGAAAAAATACTACCCGAGGTACCAGTTTCCTTTTGATTGTTGAGCTTCTGAAGTGAGGGAGGTGAAGAAGCCTGCTGACACATGAAGTCCTGCAAGTGAGAAGGGGTTCATCGAATTCTGCTGGATCTTTTAGGGAAGTGACTGACAGTACGTTGATTTAGAATATCAGTGGCAGGTGATTCTATGTGATGATTGGTATCTTCATGAAAATTAGGAGGTTCTGAATTACTTAGATTTTCATTTTCAGTATGTACATATCAGTGTTATCAGATGGAGAAATGACAGGATCATTATAAAATACAGGATTTTGTGTAAAACATAGATGATTGAAGTCAGATAAGGAGTCATTGCTGGTAGGTTTAATGTTTTGGAATGGAAATGTGTTTTCATGAAAAATAACATATCTGGAAATGAATACCTTCTTTGTCTTTAAATCCAACAGTCTAAGCCTTTGATTCCAAAAGGATAACCAATGAAGACACACTCCCTAGACCTAGGGTCAAACTTGTGCCTTCCATGGACAAGGGTAGTAGCAAAAGCTAGGCACCTAAAAACCCTTAGATGACCATAGTTGGCTTTGGTTTGAAATAATATCTCAAAAGGACTTTTGTCGTTTAAAATTGGAGTTGGTGTTCTGTTTATTAAATATACTGCCATTAACACAAAATCATTCCAGTATTTTAAAGGGAGTCCACTTTGAAATTGCAAAGCTCTTGCCACGTTCAAAATATGTTGGTGTTTTCTTTCCACCAAAGCGTTTTGTTCAAGTGTTTCGACGCAAGTTCTTTGATGCATTATCCCCTTTTTTAGATAAAATTGTGTCATGTTGAATTCCCCTCCTTTATCAGTCCTAACTATTTTAATTCTTGTTTCAAATTGATTTTCAACCATGACACAAAAATTCTATAAGGCCCTGCATCAGACTTAAAAACCAATATGTAGATCCATGTCTACTATAATCATCAACAATAGATAAGAAATACTTAGATCCATCTCTGCTGAACTCATTACAAGGGCCCCAAATGTCGCAATGAATAAGTTCAAAACATTTTTTAGTCTTCCGGTGACTAACATTAAGGGGCTGTCTGGCTACACTTTTCTCCCTAATTTTAATTGCTTTTCCAACCGTTGAAAGAGAAAGGAGCCGCAACATTTGACTACCTCTCTCACACTGGCACCCACTTGGTTGAAAAAAAGGGTCCAAAAAGCAATTATTTGGATGAAACAATCTGCAATAGACAGCCACTAAAAGGCAACCTGTTTTGTTAAGGGACAAATAGAGCATTGGCTTATACTAGGGAGTGTAGGGATATGAGACTTCCATTAGGGGTGAAATCAGAGTATGAAGAATGGTCTAATCTGTAGTGCCATAAGGTAGAATCCTTGCGAGTTTTGGCAGCAGAAACATAGGAAACAGAGGATGAAATAAAACATTTGAATTTATTGAGAACATCTGACAGAGCTGAGGGAAAAACTTGCTTTTTCACCATGTGATACAGTCCTCCTTTCACCTCACCCATTCCAGTCATTCTCCAAGTCAAAAGGTCCCGAATATATAACAGTAGTTAGAGAAGAAAATGAGGCAACAATCCAATTCAGGGATTGAGAAAGCTTTCTGGCAGAAATTAAATTAAAGGAAAAACTGGGAATACGAAGCACATTATCAGGGTAATGTCTTCAGAGATTTTGACAGTTCCAACTTGTGTGACTGGAACATTTTCTCCATTTGGTAATCCCACACAATTGGTGACATTAGCTTGGATAGATGTAAAAAAAAGAGGTAGAGCAAATCATGTGATCTGTTGCTCCTGTATCAAGGATCCATGGAATTTCAAAGATATTTCCATCCCTATATTGGGAAGCAATCAAACTAAAAGTCATACAAGACATTTTGTGATTAAAATCATCTGATGGCAGAAGATTAGCAGATGTTTGGGTACTGTTGGATGAGGAAGAGGGCTGCTGAGAGCTTGTTGCTGGTTTGAGGAGTGCCATCAGCCGAGAGTATTGCTCCTAACTTAAGGATACTTGGCCCTTGTCCTTCACCACTACCTGGCTATGTGTCATTCCTGCAGATACCATATTAACAGCAGCCTTCCCTTTATCATTAAATTTGGGACCTGGTGGAAATCCATGCAATTTGTAACACTTATCAACTGAGTGGCCAGGTATTTGGCAATAGGAGCGCGGTGGCTTGTTAGGATTTGCCTTGAAGCACCTTTCAAGGGAGTGGCCTGATATTTTGCAATAAGTGTAATAATATCTGTCCTTTTTCTATGAAGGGAAGCTCTGATTTCCACCTTCTCTATAATTTCTTTTGCTCAAAAAGGCCATAGAATCAGAGTTCACAGGGCTTGTATTGGATATCTCTTGCCTTTTCTCTTCTTGTTGAATTAAAGAGTATACCTCATTTAAACTAGGGAAAGACTTAATTAGTAGGATATGAGCTTTAATCTCTTTATATGAGTCACTTAGTCCCATTAAAAGTTTCATAAACCAGTCTCTTTGCTGGTTCAGAATAACTGTCTTCAGGCCCCCACAAGTGCAATTAGTGATGCTCTCATAGTTCATCCAATAGAATTTTGAGCTTTGAGTAGTAGACACTCACAGAGTCCTGATTCTGCATCAAGCTTGTGATATCTTTCTTAACCTCAAAAATGCGTGGGGCATTTTGCTGAGAAAAGCGTTGCTCAAGATCAAGCCAAAGAAGATGGGCAATCTCAACATAGATGGTGCTGCTCTTGATGTCAATGGCCATAGCATTCTGCATCCAAGTTATGACAATGTCGTTACACCTCAGCCATTGCTCCATTAATGGGTCATTAGGATCACTTGGCTCACACAGGGAGCTGTCAATGAACCCCAGTTTGTTCTTGATCCTTAGTGCTCTCTTCATTGAGCGTGCCCCGGAGAAATAGTTGGTCGAGTCCAAGACATGGGTGATAGCAAGAGGCCACTTCCATCATTGCTTCCAATGTAATAAGGGCTGTTGGGATGAGCCGGATCATGAGGAAAAATAGCAGAGTTTCTTTCAACTGCCTGTTGTGGGTTTTGAGTATGAATTTGATTGATGTTTGCATCTGTGGGCGAATTTGTTTGTGCTGAATTAGATTCTTCCATTTAATAGCTTTGATACCATGTAAACTTTTGAAGGATAAAAGTGAATAAACAAATTGGGAGAAAACAGGCTTGAAAGCCTTTTGTATTTCCTTCACAGATAAAACTGTTACAATACAAAATGGTGATGCACTCAATATATACAACTTCAAAAGAATCATTCTTAACAAACCTCCTAACAAATTTACACGTGGAGTGGTGGCCAAAATAGAAACAATACAATTTGTGCAAAATAAGAGAAAACAACCTAACTAATATTCTTCTAGATAATTCTTCTGTTGCATCATTGTCACCTATTCCTCAGAACTTATTTCCTACTGACTGTGCTCGTGCTCCTCCAACTGAGTC
The DNA here is from genome assembly GCA_035079005.1 of Fraxinus americana. Taxonomy (NCBI): domain Eukaryota; kingdom Viridiplantae; phylum Streptophyta; class Magnoliopsida; order Lamiales; family Oleaceae; genus Fraxinus; species Fraxinus americana. The sequence goes on from CM068720.1 coordinate 12,214,860, forward strand.
GTGTGCTCCTCCAGTTGAGCTATATCTTGCAACTTCAATACAACATGTCCACTTTCCAAACATAGAGGCAATCGACTCAAGCTTCTAATTTCCATTTTCCCCATTTTCTATTCCAACTGTTTGAGCAGATGTAACACAATTTAATGAATTCCACAACTTTCCTTCAATTTCTTATTTAATGACTCTTCCCATATGCAACATATATTCTTCCTCTTTCATTTTAATTGAGCATAAATAACCCGTTTCCATTTTCTTTGGAATTTCTTGGAATCGCCATTGAATAGGCCCAAGGATGAAGCTAAAGATTAAATTATTGAATCATAACTCACTATTAGCTTAATCGACCATAAGTAAACTCTTAAAATCATAAACATTCTTCTTACCTTGTGTTTTAGCCGGAACATGAAATGAATTCTTCACAAGAAGGTTAAACATCTCCAGCTGAAAATTGAGGTTGCTATTCCCTAGTTTCTCCTTCTTTCTCTCTTTATTCTCGTTTTCCTCAGTATGAATTGTAGGGAATGGATTTGTATTGAATGATTTGGATTCATACCGATGGTTTAAAGGTTGTTTAATTTTGTTGTTATGTTGTTTATTTATATATTTGACCAAGAACTTTAAAGGTTGACCAATGTATATATCAAATAATATATGGCTATTTTATTTTTGACTTGACTAAATGAACTGGGATATTACAGAATGTGCCTATATATAAAAGTGGTGCTTGATGAAGTATTTTGCTTCATACTTGGTTGTTTGCCATGATTTGGCAAGTAATTTACTAATTCATGTATTGCTTCTCAATAGCTAATATTTGACATCATGATCTAACAGTTTTTTTTTTGTTTTCTAATACCACCTTTACCTATCCAAGAGCTCATTTAAATTTAGTTCTATGGAAAGCAGCAACACCAGTAAACAATGAAGTGAATCTTAAATTGACTTTTCTTTTCGCCCTTGCCAGGTTCCTCTCTCCCTAATCAATTTATTTTCTTTATTTTTATTTTATCTTCGCCTGGTTTAGTAATTTCTTCCCTTTTCATTTCATTTCATAGCGTTACTTGATAAACATGTACCTAGTGAGATTTATAAATGATGAAATGTCATATTTTTTAATTATATTCAACTATTATTCCTAAAATCCTAGTTAAGCGATTTGTACATTTTAATTCCTCTTCAAGAACTCAATCAGATTTCTATAGGAAGCAGCAGACGCAAACAACTTCTTCAAACTTGAAGTGACTTCTATTTGCACCTATGCCAAGTCTCTCTCTCTCTGGTAAGATCTTTTTATTTATTTTTCTTTCAATTCATTCCGTAATTTGTTTCCTAATCAAAGCATTTTATACTACTTATTGTATTTCCTAGTCCAACATGGTAAATATGCGTGAGTGTGTCCACAATTTGGCTAGGATCCCTAAAATCCTATTTTAAGGATCTTCACAATTTCATTAGACTCAACCACATGGACAAATTATTACTCAAATGGAGTTACGTGGACTTGATTCGGCCCTTAGAGATGCTTCAATGAGATTGGAGACTCTCTTGGGCTCTGTTACAGATTATATTTCTAGAATAGGAAATAATTATATTTGATTCTAATTATAGGGATTTGACATAATTAGTTCCTTCATAATATAGGATTTGTACCTTGTATATATACCTAAGAGATTGATGAATACAAGTATGAAATTATTGCTTTCCTCTCATATTTACATGGTATCAGAGACAGGCTGATTGTTTTTTTCCCGGGAAAAAAAAAAAAAATTTCAGTTCGGTTTAGGGTTTTTCAGTTCGCCTGGTTCCCGTGACTTCTGGTCCTCACCGCCGGCACGTGAGGACTACCCACCCCCCGATCGGCCTTCGCCCGGATCCCCGCCTCCGGAAGCCCAGCGAGTGAGCCCCACGCGTCGCCGGAAAATTCTGTCCGACCTCCCACTCGCCAGGTTCTGCTTCTTTTTGCACATTCTACTCGCCTCGACTTCCACAACACATTCTACTACCTGTTTGGGTCAGCATCTGCTAGGTGTGTGATCTATTTTGAGGACAGGTTCGATTTTTTTCCAAGCAGTTTAACTTTCTTGGGGTTTTGTGTGTGTTCTTTGGCTGCTTTTGGAACATATGGAGGAAATGAAGTCTGTTGTTATGTCTGATATGATTCCGATGATGTCAAAAATCACGGATCATAAACTTAATTGATCTAATTATTTAAATTGGAGTAAAACTGTTAGGCTCTATTTGCGAAGTATTGCTATGGATAATCACCTAACTGATGAACCACCTAGTGATGATTCGAAAGCCGTTTGGCTAAGGGAGGATGCCTGTTTGTTTTTGCAAATACGTAATTCTATTGATAGTGAGGTGATTGGTTTGATAAATCATTGTGAATTTGTGAAAGAATTGATGGAGTATTTGGAGTTTGTGTACTCTGGCAAGGAAAATATCAAACACACTTATGAGGTGTGTCAAGCTTTTTATCGTGCAGAAAAAGGTGACAGATCCCTCACGGACTACTTTATGGATTTTAAGAAGACTCATGAGGAACTTAATACGCTGCTTCCATTCAGTGCCGATGTGAAAACTTAGCAAGCTCAGAGAGAAAAGATGGTGGTTATGAGCTTCTTGGCTGGTCTTCCTTCTGAGTTTGAAACTGCTAAATCTCAAATTCTTTCAAGCCCTGAGTTATCCTCTTTGGAAGAAGTCTTTAGTAGGGTACTCCGCACAGAAAATTCAGCTTCTGCTCATCCTAATAGTGCTCTTGTTAGTCGTACATCTGAATCTGGGAGACAGCCATATCGAAGTGGAAATAAAGGGGAAAACTCAAGTAGTTATGATCGAAATCTTGGTACTCGAGGACAGGATTCGGGAGGTGTTGTCTGTTACTATTGTCATAAGCCAGGACATGTGAAGCGGGATTGTAGAAAGTTGCAGCCCAAGAATCCTTTGAACCAGTCCGCCCATGTTGCCTCTACTACTGATGCTTCTGAGCCCATCCTAATATCTGCAGATGAGTATGCCAAGTTCTCACAGTATCAGGAATCTCTAAAAGCTTCATCTACTCCTATTACTGCCATTGCTTATTCAGGTAAAATGAACACATGTCTTGTTTCCTTATCTTCCAAATGGGTCATTGATTCTGGTGCCACAGATCACATGACAGGTAATTCTAGTCTATTTTCTTCTTTTCAGTCACATGCCTCTAGTTCTACAGTCACTTTAGCAGATGGGTCTACATCTCATGTTCTCGGGTCTGGCACAATTGTTCCAATACCCACAGTTCCTTTGCAATTTGTTTTAAGTCTACCCAACTTATCTTTTAATTTAGTCTCTGTAAGTAAACTCACCCGTTCTCTTAATTGCAGTATCTCATTCTACCCTAATTTTTGTCTATTTCAGAATCTTATGACGAAGAAGATTACTGGTAAGGGACATGAGTCTGGAGGCCTCTACATCCTTGATACACAAAAACTGCAGTCTGTTGCTTGTTCTGGAGTCGTGACCCCTTTTGAAGCACATTGTCGGCTCGGTCATCCTTCGTTGTCTATGTTAAAGAAACTTTATCCTTAGTTTTCTAGTTTGTCTTCATTAGATTGTGAGTCTTGTCAATTCGCCAAACATCATCGTTTGAGTTCTAGTCCTAGAGTCAATAAAAGAGCTAGTACTCCTTTTGAATTAGTTCAGTCTGATGTTTAGGGTCCTTGTCCTGTTCTCTCTAAATCTGGATTTAAATATTTTGTTACCTTTGTTGATGATTATTCTCGAATGACATGGTTATTTTTAATGAAAAATCGTTCAGAATTATTCTCTCATTTTACAGCTTTTTGTACTGAAATCAAAACTCAATTTACTGTGCCCGTACAAATTTTGAGAAGTGATAATGCTAAAGAATATCTATCAGAATACTTCCAAAATTATATAGTTCAACATGGCATTATTCATCAAACTTTTTGTGTCGATACACCATTTCAGAATGGGGTTGCTGAAAGAAAAAATCGGCATCTTCTTGAAATTGCCAGACTTTGTTATTTCAAATGCAGGTCCCTAAACATTTTTGGGCTGATGCCGTTTCTACGGCTTGTTTTCTGATTAACCGTATGCCTTCTCTCGTTCTTTCTGGTGAGACTCCATTTCGTGTTCTTTTTCCTAACAAGGCATTATTTCCTATTGAACCTAGGATTTTCGGTTGTACTTGTTTTGTCCGGGATGTTCGCCCTCATGTTACCAAACTTGATCCCAAATCTCTAAAGTGTATCTTTCTTGGCTATTCTTGTGTGCAAAAAGGGTATAAATGTTACTGTCCCACTCTTAACAGGTACCTTGTGTCAGCTGATGTTACATTTTTAGAACAAACACCATTTGCTTCTTCTTCAGGTTCTATCAGTCCGGGGGAGGAGGATGATTTATAGTTTTCCATCCCCTAGTTCTGATCTTCCTTCCTTAACTCCTGTTAAGCCTCCTATACAACAGGTTTATTCTCGCCGCCAACAACCTCTTGCTCCAGTTACTGTTCCTGCACCTCTTGCTTCATGTCCTGCACCAGTTCCTTCGTCATCAGATCCGGTTCCGAGTTCTAGTGATGATCTTCCTATTGCGCTTCGCAAAGGTGAACGTCAATGTACTTATCCCGTCTCTTCTTTTGTGGCATACAACCATTTATCCCCGTCATCTTGTTCTTTTGTTGCGTCTCTTGATTCTATCACACTTCCTAAGACTGTTCATGAAGCTCTATCTCATCCTGGATGGCGTAAGGCTATGATTGAGGAGATGAATGCTTTAGATGACAATGGTACTTGGAACTTGGTACACTTGCCTGTCGGTAAGCGGGCTATTGGATGTAAATGTGTGTTTGCAGTTAAAGTCAATCCTGATGGAACTATTGCTTGATTGAAAGCTCGACTATGCTCAGACATATGGGGTTGATTACTCTAACACCTTTTCTCCTGTTGCTAAACTTACTTCTATCAGGCTATTCATTTCTATGGCAGCTACACATAATTGGCCTCTGCATCAATTAGACATTAAGAATGCATTCCTTCATGGTGATCTTCAGGAGGAAGTGTATATGGAGCAACCACCTGGTTTTGTTGCTCAGGGGGAGTATGGGAAAGTTTGTCATCTTCATAAATCCTTGTATGGCTTGAAACAAAGTCCCCGGGCCTGGTTTGGAAAGTTTAGTCAGGTAATTGAAAGGTTTGGCATGAAAAAGAGTAAGTCTAATCACTCTGTTTTCTATCAGCAGCCTGCAGCTGGTATCATCCTATTAGTTATCTATGTTGATGACATTGTAATTACTGGGAGTGATTATGGTGGTATTTCATCTCTTAAATCCTATCTTCACAGTCAGTTTCATACAAATGATTTATGAACACTAAAGTATTTCTTGGGTATTGAGGTGACGAGAAGTAAGAAAGGGATGTTTTTATCTCAAAGAAAGTATGTGCTTGACTTGTTGACTGAAACTGGAAAATTGGGGGCTAAACCATGTAGCACTCCAATGGTTCCTAATTTGCAACTTACAAAAGGTGGTGAATTGTTTGAAGATCCTGAGAGATATAGAAAATTGGTTGGGAAGTTGAACTATCTTACTGTGACTCGTCCTGATATTGCCTATTCAGTTAGTGTCGTGAGTCAGTATATGTCTTTTCCAACTGTCGATCATTGGAGAGCGGTAGAACAAATTTTATGCTACTTAAAGGGAGCGCCTGGAAGAGGAATTCTGTACTGCAATCATGGTCATGTCAGGATCGAATGTTTTTCAGATGCTGACTGGGCAGGATCCAAGGAAGATCGAAGATCTACTTCTGGCTATTGTGTATTTGTTGGAGGAAATTTGATTTCGTGGAAAAGCAAGAAGCAAAATGTGGTTTCACGTTCAAGTGCAGACTCAGAATATAGGGCCATGGCTAAGTCTGTGTGTGAAATAATGTGGATACATCAGCTCCTCACCGAAGTGGGCCTCAAGACTTCAATACTGGCTAAGTTATGGTGTGATAACCAAGCTGCACTTCATATTGTATCTAATCCAGTCTTTCATGAACGAACTAAACACATTGAAATTGACTATCATTTTGTCCATGAGAAGATTCAGCAAGGTTTGATCTCTACAGGGTACGTGAGAACAGGAGAACAATTGAGAGATATATTCACAAAGGCTTTGAATGGGGTTCGAGTTGATTATCTTTGTAACAAGTTGGGCATGATAAATATCTATGCTCCAACTTGAGGGGGAGTGTTACAGATTATATTTCTAGAATAGGAAATAATTATATTTGATTCTAATTATACGCTCGACTTAACTTTTAGGATGAAAATGCTCAAACATGGTCGAGACTCCTCCAGCTTGACTCAGCCATTAAGCGGGATTAGTCTCAAACGTTGTTCAAGACTTGCTTTTGCTCGACTTTGCCTTAAGATGAATTGTGCTCAAACAAAATAAAGACAGCTTTTTTCTGTTGATGAATATGCTAGAAACGAGGTTGAGACTCCTCTAGCTTGACTTGGCCATTACGAGATAATATTCTCAAACGGTGATCAAAACTTGCTTCTGCTTGACTCTGCCTTAGTATGAATTCTGCTCAAACAATAAATAGACAGGCAGCCCTTTCTACTTTGAAACTAATTTAACCTTATCATAATGATGATCCTCTTCATGTGAGAATGTCATTTAATGTTTTTGCAATATGAATCATTCATTTAAATTTATCTTTGCAAGAAAATCTCTTTACCTGGCATGTTGAGTTTCTCCGGCAGCTTGTTCTTTCAGTTTGATCTTAATAATCAATGTGCCATAGTTGGATTTTATGCAAGTAGAAGTCATGGTAATCAGTCAAATGTTAGTATAACCCAGAAGTCTTATTGTCAAGTAACAAGCGATGAACTTGGAGCTTTGGATTTAATCTAGAACTCTGTCTAGATTGGAGATCAAACAGTTATGTATATGCCATCTTTTCAGTGCATTCGAAAGCTTCAACAATTTGGTAAATGTACTAAATAGAAAAAATTACTGCTAGATTTTTTGTAATGCATACATATACTTGCAAAGTGGTATTCTATTTTCTTTTTTCCAGAAACAATGACAGATAGTTATTATATTAAATCAAGATCATTTTCCAATTCATATGAGCGGCTGCCCCAACAAGTAAAACACTGCAAAACACAGAGAAATTTTAAAGAGCTACGGAGGTCTGCAAATCAGTGGTGAGGGACTCTATCTCAGGAATGTAAGCAGCAGCGGCTGCTACTTACAAGGCTGGGAAATTGCTGCTATCGCTGTTTCTTCATGATGTTATGGGCAAGGACAGAGTTATAATATTTTTCAATTTCAAGCCTTTTGTGCCTTAACAGCTAATTTTTTTCGTACGTTTATATACTAGTAACAAAGACACTGTATAATATTTGTATTTGCTCCAGATACAAACAAGAAATATAACTTTAAAAAGCAACATCCATTTCATTTAAAGCATTGAAGAGCTTACTAAAAGGTGCTTTCCAAGATATATACGACCTTCATACAAGTATGCAGATTATATCCCCCACCCCCACCTTCACACAACTTTCATGCACACCACACCAGGCACACATTAAACAAATACTTGAACCACTATTTACATTAGTGTATATGGATTATACACATTACTTATATGCACATAATAGCAAGGAAGGCCATCGAAAGACTGATTGGAATAATCTGATGATGCTGTGAATGTCAGTCATATACATGGCATGATTTGTATATATATGGCATGATTTATAAATATGTATGATTGGGTATATATGCCTGTAATCAACTGCTTTCCTTAGATATGTAAGCTGTAATTGGTTGATTCTGCTTTCCTTAGATATATCGACTGCAGATGGCTGAAATTCAGCCACAGATTAGGTCCAATTTAGCTTGTAATCAGCATTGTATTGAGGATTGATTCTCTATATAAATGAAGGAACTCTAAAGGAGAGGCATTCAGCACAAATGAAATGGTATCAAAGATAGAATTTTAAGAGTAGTATTTATTTTTCTGGGTATATCTTGGATAGTTTTACTTGTGGTTATTTTGGTGATTTTCGATTAATCTTGAGCGTAGGAATTCTCTGTGGGTGTCCTGTTCCATTTCTTGGTTGTCAGAAACGTATTTTTGATTCTTATGTGGAGGTTAAAGGGTCTGTAATTGCATTTGGGTTGTCACCTTGGTAGTCAACTGTGCGTGTGCTGTTGTCGCAGATTTCTTAGCCAATTGGAAAGTTCTGGGCATAACTAAAGTAGTGCTATCAGCAACGTTTGAGATTATTTTTGGTGGCTGGTTTGTAGTCAGACATTTCTGGAGGGAGAAACAATTACGATCGAAGCTTTCTTCTCCATCCAGACATTTCTGAGGCAGGTACATCTCTTTGCAATTTTTGGTTTTGAGGCTTTAAAGTTTTGGGCTTGTCATTTTTATTTGGTTGGGCTGGTTTTGGCTAGTCTTTTCTACTTCTAACTTGCTTGTTTTTTTTGGTTATTGTGTTGTGGGCTTAACGCTATCGGCATCATGTCTAGTATCTTGGACTCCTTTGGTGCGCAGTTCACTGGAAAAAAATATTTTGCCTAGGAGTTTCAATTTCAACCATTTGTTACGGGGAAGGAATTATGGGGTCTGGCTCCTACGGATCCAACATGGTTAGCCCAGTGGAAGATTAAAGATGCTAGGGATTGATCCTCTAATTGTCCTTAATCTAAGGCCCAAAAAAAAAAACTGCTAAATCCATGTGGGAATATTTAAAAAAGGTTTACAATCAAGATAATACAACTAGGTGTTTTCAGTTGGTGTATGAGATCACCAATTATTTTCAAGGCAATCTTTTCATTCAGGAGTATTTTGCTGCCTTTTAAAATTTATGGGCTGAATTTTCTGATACAATGTATGCTAAAGTACCAGTTAAATCTCTTTCTGCTATTTAGAACGTTCATGAACAAAGCAAGAGAGATTAATTTTTAATGAAGTTGCCATCTGAGTTTGAAATTACAATTTTGAAATTACAATTTCAAACTTTATGAATCGTGATCCTTTCTTTATCTGGATATTTGTTTTGGCAAGTTATTTCGTGAAGAATGTCTTCTTAACCAGGCCAGTCTGCTTTCTAATATTGTTACTGTTGCCTATGTCGCTCAAGGGAAAGGAAAAGGGTCGGGATATGCACAAGGTTCAGTGCTTTAATTGTAAGGAGTTTGCTCATATTGTTGCTCATTGTGCAAAGAAGTATTGCAGCTATTGCAAGAAGCCGGGGCATATAATTAAGGAGTGTCCTCATCCTCAAAATCATCCATCGAATGCATTTCAAGTAGCAGTACAGCAGTACATCCTTTCTCTGATTCATCTGTATCATTACCCATTGGACCATCTTTTTCAAGAATGTTTGCTACCGCCTCCACTGGTGCAGGACAATCTACACATTCCTAAGATGGTACAACAGATGATTGGTTTTGCTCTTTCAGCCTTCGAGCTTCAAGGTAATGACACTAACATCTCTGTCTTGGCTTGTTGATTCAGGTGCTTCTAATCACATGACTAGTTCATCGGCCATTCTTAGCAATGTTCGTCCATACCACAGATCCTCACATATATAGATTGCTAATGGTAGCATTTACCTATTACCTCTGTTGGCGATATTAATTCTTCTCTCAAGGATGTTTTGATTTCACCTGTTATTATAAGTCTTATTTTGATTGGTCAATTGGTGGATAACAATTGTGTCTATTTTTCTCGTGTTGGTCATCTTGTACAGGATCAGGTGTCGGAGATGATACTTGCGAAGGGGCCTAAAGGTGGGCGACTATTTCCATTACATTTTTCCATTCCTATATCTTTATCTTTGGCTTGTACTACTACTGTTAACAATAAGACTCACGTGTGGCACAAATGTTTGGGCCATCCAAACTCTGCTATTTTATCTTATTTGTTGAATTCTGGTTTGTTGGGCAATAAAGATAAACTTTCCTCTTTTGATTGTTTTCCATGTAAAGTAGGGAAAAGTAAAACTCTTCATTTTCCTTCTCATGGCAGTTGTGCCAAAAAGTATTACTTATACTATTTATCATGCTCACTTTGAGTATTACTTATACTATTTATCATGCTCACTTTGAGTATTTTGTGACGTTCATAGATGATTACAGTCGATATACTTGAGTTTATTTTCTTAGCTCCAAATCTGAAGTCTTCTTTTTCAAACTTTTGTGGCTTATGTTGAAACTTAATTTTCTACGAGCATCAAAATCTTAAGGTCTCATTCTGGTGGAGAATGTCTAATGAATTTAATGTTTTTCTTCTTCAAAAGCATTATTTCAACATTCTTGTCCTTCCATACCACAACAAAACGGTATCGCTGAGAGAAAGAATATACATCTTTTGGATGTTGTTCGAAATTTCGTGCTCGAGTCATCTGTTCCATCTAAGTTTTGGGTTGAAGCTCTATCTATGGTGGTGTATTTAATTAATAGATTGTTGTCTCATGCGTCGTCTTTTGGCTTTCCATATTATCGTCTACATCATCTACATCCTAGTCATTATGATCTGCATACTTTGGGTTGTGTATGTTTTGTCCATTTACCTCTTCATGAACGTCACAAACTTTCTGCTCAATCTGTTAAATGTGGTTTTATAGGTTATAGTGTCTCACATAAAGGGTATATCTGCTAGATCAATGCTCTAACAGATTTTGTGTCTCTTGTAATGTTTTTTCTTTGAAACTCAACAACTTCCCGTAGAAGTTGATCTATTGTCTGAGATTAATACTATTCATAGTTTTGATGATTTGCCTTCTCTCCTGAACGATTCAAACATGGATTTATGTACGCACGACATTGCACGACTTTGCCCTTTATTGAGCCCGATCCGCCATCTGATCCAGTTCGGACTTCTTTTCTAGAGCCTAGCCAACCACTTGAAACAATTCCTAGACACTCTTCCATTTCTTGCCCTTGTGATGGGTATGGTTTCTCTTATACATCTCTTAGTACAACTTTATCATCTATTTCTATTCCATCATGTTATTCTGAAGCTGTTAAACATAAGTGTTGGCAAAAAGGTATGGAAGAAGAACTATAGCACTTCAAGGTAATCATATTTAGAATGTTGTTCCATGTCCATCTAATGTTAAAGCTATTAGTTTTTTTTTTTGAGAGGTAAATAGAACATGATTCTATTAAAGCTATTAGTTGTAAATGAGTTTACTCGATAAAGCTTCGCTTTGATGGGACTTTGGACCGCTATAAAGCACGATTAGTCACACTGGGTAATCGACAAAAATATAGAGTTGATTATGAGTAGACATTTGCTCCGGTATTAAAGATAACTACTATGCATACGGTCATTTCCATTACTACTTCACAAGACTGGCCACTTTATCAGATGGACATAAAAAATGCCTCTTTTACATGGAGATCTCAAAGAGGAAATTTACATGACACCTCCAACTAGGTTGTTTTTGTTTCCATCTTCGGCTGTTTGTAAGTTAAAACGATCACTCTATGGTTTGAAACAGGCACCAAGGGCTTGGTTTGAAAAGGTTCGTTCCACCTTGTTTAGATAACATTTCTACAAAGTCATTATAATTCTATTCCGTTTCTTTGCAAGACTTCTATTGGGATTGTTCTTTTACTTGTCTATGTCGATGATATTTTGATTACCGAGAAGATTCTTTGTTGATTACTCAGCTTAATCAGCATATCCAGGAGTCCTTTCATATGAAAGATCTTAGTACTTACATATTTTTTAGGCTTAGAAGTTTAAATTGATTCTTCGGGTATTGTAAATTGGAACGTGAATACACCGATTTATATTATTTCACCTCACTTATTACAATGAATAGAGCACCAATATATAGTGTAAGAGAGGGAACTAACAAGTTAACTTTCTAAACATGGAAAAGGAAAATTGCCTATTCTAAATTAGGTTATACAATCAAATACAATCAATACAAATCAATCCCTTAATCTCAAGATTTCTACACTCCCTCTCAAGTTGGATCGTAAATGTTGACCATATCCAACTTGTAAATGAAATCCTCAAAATCTCGTTGTAATAAGCCTTTGGTGAAGATATCTGCCGTTTGATCATTTGTAGGCACATAGGTCATGCATATAGTCCCATCTTCGACCTTTTCTTTAAAAAAAATGTCTGTGCACTTCCACACGTTTGGTTCGATCATGTTGGACTAGATTGAGGAGATGTTGATAGTTGCCTTGTTGTCACAACAGAGTTTGATCGGAAGACTTACCATTGCTTGTAATTCTTCCAATAGTTTTTTTTATCCACAGTCCCTCACATATTCCATGTGCTACAGCTCTAAACTCAGTTTCAGCACTACTTCTGGCTACCACATTTTTCTTCTTACTTCTCCAAGTTACCAAATTTCCATATACAAAAGTACAGTAGCCCGTGGTTGATCTTCTATCTTCTATTAAACTGGCCCAATCTGCGTCAGTAAAGACTTCTACTTCTTTTTTTTTTCATTTTTCTTGAAGAAGAGCCCCTTTCTGGAAGTGCCTTTGAGATACCCGAGAATTCTGCATACTGCTTCTAAATGGACTTTCTTTGGAGAGTGCATATGTTGGCTAACCACACTGACTGCGAATGAAATATCGGGTCTAGTATGTGAGAGATATATTAGCTTGCCAACTAGTCGCTAGTATCAATCCTTTTCAATTGGTTCTCCTACGTTTTTTACCTTTTTTCCTGCTTTTATTGGCTTGTCACTTGGTTTGCAGCCGAGCATAACAATTTCCATTAGAAGATCCAGAATGTACTTTCGTTGTGAAACACATACCTTTCTTTGATCTGGCTACCTCCATTCCTAAGAAGTATCGCATCTGTCCTAAATATTTTACTTAGAACTCCATGGCTAGGCTTTTCTTAAGCCCTTCTATTTCTACTACATTGTCTCCAGTGAGTATAATGTCATCAACGTATACAATTAGAATTGTTTTCTTCCATGTATCAGATAGTCGATAGAACATTGTATGGTCTGATTGTCTTTGTCGATATGCTTGACTTCTTAACACTTTTGCAAACCTGTGGAACCATGCTCTTGGTGATTGCTTGAGACCGTACAGAGATTTTTTTAGTTTGCAAACATTGTTTTCTTCTTCGCCTTGATAGAAGCCCGGAGGTAATATCATGAAAACCTCTTCTTCTAATTTCCCATTTAAGAAAGCATTCTTGATGTCAAGCTATTGGAGAGGCCACTCCAAATTTGCTGCTAAGGACGAGATAACCCTAATTGTATTCAATTTTGCCACTGGGGCAAATGTTTCTATGTAGTCAATGCCGTAGGTTTGTGCATATCCTTTTGTGACAAGACGAGCTTTGTACCATTCTATTGTCCCATCTGATTTGTACTTTACATTAAAGATCCATTTGCATCCAACTGGTCTTTTTCCCCTTGGTAGCCTTACCACATCCCAGGTTTTGTTTTTTTCCAGTGCTTACATTTCTTCAAAAACTGCTCTTTTCCATTCGGGAATAGCCATTGCCACCTGAATATTCTTTGAAATTTCTGTATTATCAAGGTTATAAGAGAAAGTGCGAAATCCTTCAGACAGAGCATGATATGAAACAAATTTTGAGATAGGGTGGAGGGTACATGACCGAGGTTGTTTTCTGAGAGCAATAGGTAGATTTACTTTCTGAAGATTCATGGAGATCTGGAACTACCATCGATTCTAACTCTTTCGGTGTTTCAGGTGTGAGATTCTCTTTATAAATCGATTTTGGCTTTTTAGAGTAAACTAATATCTCCTTATTAACTTGCTTTCCTGCATCTCCAGGAGGTGTTTATTTTTTCGTTCAGCAATACCATTTTGTTGGGGAGTATCGACATAAGAACTTTGATGGATTATTCCTTGTTTTTGGAGATATTCTTTCAAAGTAGTATTGAAATATTCTGTACCATTGTTGAATTTGTATATGAAATTGTGTTTGAATCATCGAATGGAAATTTATAAATGTAGTTCGGACGACGGATTTTTCTTTTAGGAGATAAACCCAACAAATCCTAGTATTGTCATCTATAAATGTTATGAACCATTTTTTGTGCTTTCGACTCGGGATTCGTTAAGGGCCCCATAAATCACTGTGAATTAAGGTGAATGACTTGGTCGGTTTGTATGTAGATTTTGGGAACGGGGTACGATGGTGCTTAGCTAATTCACAATTTTCACATTGGACATCAAATGACCTTTTATTCGAGAACATAGAAGGAAATACAAGACGTAAATACTGAAAACTGGGATGACCCATTCTAAAATGTCATAACAAAAGTTCACTATCTCTAGGAACAAAAACAGAATCACAAGTTGCAATTTGTATAGCCATCATTTTTGTAAATTAAAAGTTGCCTTCCTTCCCTTTTTCTTAAGTAGGTGGCTGGATGCTGATAAATTTTTCTTTAAGCAACTCTCGGACGCAGGTTGGTTATCACCCGCATGCCGACTTGTTCGCACCCGCCGAAGTCAACAATGATGAAGGCTCCCGTAAAAATGCACGTTGGAATCTGGCAGTACTAAAGGTATTCATCGTCGCCTGCGATAGGTCATCGCCAAGGTAGGTGCTTCACCAAACATGGGTGGGAGCAAGTTATATTCTTGTTCAACACCACAACCGGGCGCAACTAGAGTAAATAGCAGCAGTTGAGAAACAAATGGGACTCCATAAGTGGGACCACCAATGGGTGAGGGAGTTGATTAATTGCATCAGGGTCAAATTCAATTCAACAACCGGTCACATTTGCGCTGACGAGGATTGGTAGTGCCGAAAAATCAAGGTCACTCTCTACCTCTGTTACTTTGTGTGTTTTTAGTTATGCAATTGCTTCGATTTTTGTTTTCAGTTTATATGTATCTAAACTTAAAATGTAACTTCACAGTCGACTGAGATGTTATTTAGACACAATGTGTTTTTTCTGCCGTTTATTTTCCAACTAGGATCGAAAAAGAAAGTTGAGATAATTAGCAAGGAACGCCATTGTTAATATAAATTCTGAAGGTGGTTGCTTGTGTTTTTGATGATGAAAATGCATTCAACCGTTGACTAATTTTAGTTTGCTAGAAAATATGATGGATCCGTTCTTTTCATGGCTACAAATGCGTTTTGCCTTGCAATCTATGTGTTAGCAAGATGCATGTTTTTTTGTTTGTAAT
This sequence comes from Fraxinus americana, assembly GCA_035079005.1. Lineage (NCBI taxonomy): Eukaryota > Viridiplantae > Streptophyta > Magnoliopsida > Lamiales > Oleaceae > Fraxinus > Fraxinus americana. The sequence continues at coordinate 12,230,026 of CM068720.1, forward strand.
GCTTTCAAATTTTGTTCATCAGACGTGTTTAAATTAGCATTAGACAACTCTAACATTATTGACGTAAATTGGAGAAATCAATATTAGGGTCGACCTGTCAAATTGTTGGAATATGAGGGTCGACATGTTCTTTTGTTTGTAATGCTTTCAAATTTTGTTCATTGGTTGATGTGTAAATTAGTATTAGACAACTCTAACATTATTGATGTAAATTGGAGAAATCAATATGAGGGTCGACCTGTCAAATCGTTGGAATATCTGTTTAATTCTACACAATGTTTATGTCATAGTACTTATTTGTCTCCAATGTTGTCTTAAGAGAACAACTACAAGAATTATAAGGACAAAGACGTAAGTGACATCTATCTTCGCTATCGATAGCTGTTTGGAGGCACCTTTGATAGTGACAAATATGCAATCACATCGACGAAACTATGCAGAACAAGGTTTGAATTGTTTGAAGACAACGGTATGGAGGACCTTTGAGAAGCGATCTTTGTACACAGTAAGTATAGCGGCTCAAGTGACGAGGCACTTGACGCGAAAGGCAAATCAAGCATGTCGATTTCTGGCGCTCGTAGTGGGGATAAACGTAAGTCCAAGTCGAGCAAGCAAAAGGAGAAGAAAAAGAAATTAACAAGTCAAAAATTGTCTTTCTTTGTTGACTGCGCTAGCTGTAACGCCCCAAATTCTCGGAACTCAAAGCGTTAAAAAAAAATCTTCTTCTTTGTTAAACCTCTTTAATGCTAACCAAAATAAATTGTAAATAAGAAAAATTTTGGAGTTTGAAACAAATAAAAATTATAATGTTAGATATATGTCCATATAGACTTTAGAAAATTATGGTCTAATTTGATTTTTGAAAAAACATTGGAGAAATTTCAGCAAATACTATTATACAGCAGCGGAAAAAGAAAAATATGGTTGACTTAGCAAACGTTGATGAAAAATTATGAAATTTTAACAGGGATTATAGAATTCATATACATACATCATATAAAAAATTGGGGTCTCGATGATAATGTTTGAAATATGAAAATATTGTTAAACTATACTGGACAGAAAATTCGGAACTGACTTGACGCAGTCTACCGAAATGGACATAACTTTTTTTCTAGATAATATTTTAGCGTAATTCCAAAGATTACTATTAGAAGACTCATAGACCTTTGAAACTACACTAATTTTACCACTTTCAAATAGAAGGACAGAATCTGAAATTCAATCCAGCAATAAGTAACTTTCATGCGTGACTATTCCAACGTTTGTAAGTTATAGTTGACATGCAATATATGTAAAACTAGGCGAAAATAGAAATTTAAACATTTAAAAGTATCGTCTAAGGATTCATAAGAGATTTACACGAATGGAAATTTTACTAAAAGTTTGAAGCATTTCAAATCGTCGAGCACTAGCCACCGTGCCAAATCCTTGCCATGCCTTCAATTAATCTATAAATTTTGTAGGAGTGAGTATCACAAGTAACACTCAGTAGGAAACACTTAAGTAAATAGATTAAAAAAAAATATTTTTTCTAGAATTGCAAACTTTGGTTATTTGTGTCACCGTCAATTTCAAAGCGAACCGGTGATCAAGCAGTCCGCATACTCTTAGGTTTTAACAACCCCTTTTCATAAATTAAAATTCATCTCTTCATCTCTTATTTGAACTACCCATAAGGTGCTTCCATTCTCTCATGAGTAACACAATAACACGTTAATGCAAACCGAAAACAAATAATTTTACTCTACATACAGAAGTGTCGTAAACATCTCTACCTTAAACACTTGGAGTTTGATCTCATTCAGAGAGTTCGGGCCTTGTGCTTGTGTCACAACCCCTCACTAGTGACAACTATGCTTCATGGAGTAGAGCCATGGTTATAGCTCTATCCGTAAAGAACAAACTTAGTTTTGTGGACGAAACATTACCCAAACCAGAAGCTGATGATAATCAGCTTAACAATTAGATTCGCGGCAATAATATGGTCATCTCATGGATTGTCAATTCCGTATCTAAGGAGATTTATGCTAGTCTCATTTATTCTGAATCCACACATGACATATGGATCGACTTGAAGGAGAGGTTCCAACAGAGAAATGGACCTCTAATTTTCAACATAGGCGTAAGCTGATGAACCTCACACAGGGACAGTCATCTGTTGGTGTTTATTTCATCAAGTTGAAGATGATATAGGAAGAACTTATTAATTACAGACCAGTTTGTTCATGTAGAAAGTGTGATTGTGGTGTTAATAAGATAGTTTCAGATCACTATCAGATGGAATATGTGATGTCTTTTTTTAATGGGGTTGAATGATACATTTGCACAAGTAAGAGGACAATTGTTACTTATTGATCCAGCACCTCCTATCAACAAAGTTTTATCTCTTGTTTCTCAAGAGGAACACCAAAGGAAGAAGCTCCTGGTGGTTCAGTCAGGTAATCAATAACCATTGTTACCCTTGCTCGAGTTTGGGTGAAAGAATAGGCTCTGGTACTAATGACTTAACTATTGATGGAAGGAACTTCACTCAAAGTTGCGAATTAGTACTTATACCACTGGGGATTCAATGGCTTTCTATGCTAATATCGATCATAAGAAAATCAATTCAGGACAGACATAACAAGTTCCAAATAAAGGAAAGACCTATATGTGCTTACTGTAAACAGGCAGGCCATTTAGTGGATAAATGCTATAGGTTACATGGATTTCCTCCTGGCTATAAAATGAAGCAGAAGTCTAGTTTCAATGATCAATTAGGAGCTGCCGCAATCAGTTAAGGTGGTGGTTGCAAATCAGGTTGCCTTTGAATCTGAGAAAGCACAAAATAACACAGGAAATTTCATGCAATCCTTGAGTGCTGCTCAATATCAACAACTAATGAGGATGTTTATTAATCATCTGAATTCTGCAAAGGTTTGTACAGAAACTGATAAACCTAACCAAGTCTCAGGTACTTGTTTCTCTATTGCTCTTAATTCATGGATAAATCTACCTAGGCATTGGGTGGTGGACTCTGGAGCAACCAATCACATATGCTCCAACCAATCTGTATTCTGAAGCCTGTTAAGAATACTTATGTCACTTTGCCAAATCTTAAGAAAATCCTGGTTAACTTCATAGGAACTGTGAAGTGTGGCCATAATCTAATACTTATAGATGTATTATATGTACCAGAATTTAAGTTTAATCTGATGTCAGTTAGTTCATTGACCAAGGATTCTTTTATTGAAGTCAGATTCTTTGCTAACACCTGTGTTATTCAGGATATATACATCCGGAAGATGATTGACAAGGGTGAAAAGACTGTTGGTTTATACATATTGAGTGATATCTCAATTAATTCAGGACAAAATAATGGAAGTAACCTTTTGATTGTTGATGTTTATGTCTCTGTTTGCTCAGCTGTAAATAAAGTTAGTACTCATACTTGGCATCACAGATTAGGTCATCTAACATTTCGAAAGTTAGATGTTCTAAGGTCTCAATTACATTTGAGTTGTAACAAGTATGGAAACTATAATTCAGTTCCATGTAAGATCTGTTCTTTGGCAAAATAGAGAAGGCTTCATTTTGTTTCAAACAATCATTTTTCCACCAATGCATTTGATTTGATCAATTGTGAGACATGGGGACCTGATCGTGTTTCTTCTCACTCAGGGTAATTATTTTTTCTAACTTTGGTTGATGATTGTATGCGTTTCACATGGGTATATCTCATGAAACACAAATCAGAGGCCAGCTGCATCATTCCAAGATTTTTAAGATGGTTAAAACTCAATTTCAGAAAGTTATAAAGAAATTTAGATCAGATAATGCACCAGAATTGAGGCTTACTAATTTCTTTCATTCTAAGGGAGTTATTCATCAATTCACTTGTGTTGAAAGGCCTGTGCAAAATTCGATGGTTCAGAGAAAACATCAGCACTTGCTTAATGTAGCAAGATCATAATATTTCCAGGCACAAGTTCCCATTCAATTTTGGAGTGAATGTATATTGACTGTCACCTTCCTCATTAACAGAACTCCATCTTCCATCCTACAAAATAAAAGTCCATGCTTCCTATTATATAAAGTTCCTGTAAACTACAACCAACTTAAAGTGTTTGGTAGTCTGTGCTTTACATCCACTCTACCATATACTTGAACCAAATTCACTCCTAGAGCTAGAGCATGTGTCTTTGTAGGGTATCCTCCATGAATTAAGGGATACAAATTGTATGATGTCCTATCTAAAACCTTCTTTATTTCTAGTGATGTGGTTTTTCATAAACACATATTCCCTTTTCAAACTATTTCTGATCATTCTGATATGATTGTATTACCTATTTCCACTTCTACCTTTGATTCTCATATACCTATGTCTACATCTCAGTCTAGAGTCCTGTTTGTGCTAATTCAAGCTGCACATGTTGACCATGATTTGTAGACAAACTTACCTCCTATCACTGATCCTCCATCAGAAATTCTCAGAAAGTCTTCAAAACTCAACAGACCCCCTTCATATCTTCGAGATTTTCATTGTAATCTTCTCATCATAATCAACCCCACCATGATCCTTTTCCACATTCCCTATCCAGATATCTCTCTTATAAGTTTTTTCTCCATCCCACCATTATTACTTGTTGAATGTGTCATCAAATTTTGAACCAAAATACTATCATTAGGCAGTCAATTACAATAATTGGAAAGCTGCCATGGCAGGTAAATTAGATGCAATGGAAATGACCAATACTTGGTCTGTTACAACCTTACCTGATGGAAAACATTCTATTGGATGTAGATGGGTTTTTAAAACCAAATACAACTCAGATGGTGGCATAGAAAGGTACAAGGCACACTTGGTGGCTAAGGGATATACTCAGCAGGAAGGCTTGGACTTCAATGGGACCTTTTCACCTGTTACCAAGCTTGTTATAGTTAAAACTCTTCTAGCAATTTCAACAATGAATAATTAGCATATCATTCAAGTTGATGTTAACAATGATTTTCTTAATGGGGATTTATTTGAAGAAATATACATGGACTTGCCATTGGATATAAAGAGTAAGCTGGTTCTAGAATTCAGGGGGACAATTTGGTTTGTAAACTCCACAAATCGATTTACGGGCTTAAGCAAGCATCGAGACAATGGTTCACAAAGTTCTCCAGTACCCTTGTTGATCATGGCTTCAAGCAGTCCAAATCTGATTATTCATTATTCACGAAGGGAGCTGGGAGCACTTTTATTACTCTATTGGTCTATGTCTATGACATTTTTATTGCTGGTTCTGATCAACATGAAATTAATTCCTTGAGAGGTTTCTTGCATGCTCAGTTTAAGCTGAAAGACCCTAGGAAGTTGAGATATTTTCTTGGCCTAGAGATTGCAAGATCATACAAAGGAATCTTCATGTCACAAAGACAATATTCTTTGCAATTGCTTGAGGATACTGGATTACTAGCATGTAAACCAAGTGTGTTAACTATGGATCCTAAACTCAAAATTCGTTAGGATGAGGGAGATCTACTTACTGATGCATCCATGTACAGAAGACTTATTGGTCGACTCCTTTATCTAACCATATCCAGGCCTGATATTACCTTTGCACTCCACAAATTAAGCCAGTATGTTTCACAACCCAGGAAGCTACATCTTGATGCAGTTCATTACTTGTTGCGGTATATTAAAGCCAATCCAGGGCAAGAGATTCTATTCTTTACAACCTCTTCTTTTCAGTTAAAGGCTTTTACAGATGCTAATTGGGGTCCCTATTTGGATACAAGGAAATTGATTACTGGCTTTTGTTTTTTCTTGGAGATTCCTTGATATCTTGGAAAGCTAAAAAGCAAACCACCATTTCCAGATCTTCAGCGGAGGCTGAATATCGTGGTCTAGTTGCCAACTAGTGAGCTGATATGGCTAACTTAATTACTTCATGACTTCCAGATTTTTACCTAAGATCCAGCATTAATATTTTGTGATAATCAAGTGGCAATTCACATTGCTTCAAATCCTATTTTTCATGAATGCACTAAGCACATAGAGATCAATTGCCACTTTGTTCGGGATAAGGTGACTGATGGTTCTATCAAAACTATTACCAGTTCGTTCTACTCACCAATTGGCTGATATCTTTACTCGCTTATATCTTTACAAAAGCTATCTTGGGTTCTTTGCTATTTCCACTATTATCTAAGATGGGTGTTATCAATCCTCACACTCCATCTTGAAGGAGAGTAACAGAATATAAGCTGAGCTAAGAGCTGAAAGAGCTGGGAAGCTGAGCTGAAGGAAGACGGCAGTGGGGCTAACTATCAATTAGTTAGTTAGTTTTGTTCATCATATACACGTGTACCTTTTATATTGGCTTGTAAAGTTAGACAGTTAGAAGTAATTAGTTTGTTAGCTAATTGTACTACGTATTTATACCCAAACTTCTATAATTTTTCATTGATGAGATTGCAATACAATTGAGTTCAATTTCCATCTTCTTCTCTTCCGTTTTTCCTCTTCTTTTCATCTATTCTTCAATAAAAGGCTCCGTATGAGCATCCACTCAAGAAAATGCATCTTTCTCTCCCCAAGCTATGACCAACCTTCCTTCAGTCAACGTCAAGATTTCAAGCATGACCAGCGGTATAGAAACTGTGAATTGCAAGCTTTACCGTTTGTACAAATTAGTATGATTGTCTCAGTTTAGAGATTTAGGTGGATATGATTGATCAATACTTTAACTTACTTTGATTTGACTTGACCTTAAGATAATTATCTTCAATTGCGGTTGAGTTGGTCTCACCTAAAGGTTAGGTCAAGCCTGACCGAATCTCAATCTTGTTGGAGCACATACGTGTCCTAAGCGAGTGAAACCTAAAGGAGTTGTAACCGAACTCTTTCAATCACAATCCCTCTGACGATGGAGTTGAGCCCAAGTGAGTATTTGACTTAGTTCGAGCGTAATCCATCTAAGAGACAAATTGATTTCGAATGAGTTCACCTATTAAAGCAAAATCTAACCTTATGGTAGGGTCATGATTGAGAAAACTCAATGTAATTTATACTCGAACAAGGTCGAATTCATTTTTGCCTTAGCAAGAATCTTTCTCACATGAGGTTTGGTCTCGCTTGGACTCAAATCTTCGCAAACATGAATCATGCAGATGTACATAAGGATATGTTCTTAAACGATTTTGAGACACTTGGGTTGGATCTGACTCTTAGAGATAAATGTTTATGCCCAAAAGAAGTTGATGGTCGCTCAAGCTTAAAAGAGGTAGACACTTGGGGCTTGATTTGACACCTAGAGATAAATATTTATGCTCATACAAGATTGATAATCACTCAAGAACATGGACACTATTATTCTTAAACACGGTAGAGCTCACTTGGGCTAATTATGTTCATTCGTCCTCACTTGAACTTGACTGAATGCTTACGTTGAATTACTTATGCTCAACTATTTTATTCTTTGTCAAGGTTGAGACTTTTTTTACACTCAATTTGTCCCCTTATGATAATAACTTATGCTCAACTTTTTTTGAATTGACTCTACAGTTAGATTAAATTATTCAATCGATGTTGGGACTCTCACTTGAAATCAAGCATTGTTCATCCTGACCTTGTTCAATCACTATTCATCCTATTAGCCAATCGAGCTCAAAGAAGTCATGACCTTGATCATGATCGACTATATACAATTTTAATGATTGTGATTATCTCAATGAGTATAAGGGTCGAGTTAATATCCAAACAATTCCCAGCCTCATTCGAACATAATTCAGCCTAAAGGTGAAGTCAACCTCAAATGAGTTTCAAACTCTTCCAAATTAATTTATATGTTATGGTCTAAGTCAAACCAAATTAAGTGTTAACCTCGTTTATTAATCAAATTAGTCTTAAAGGCCGAGTAGTGCCCAAGTAAGTCTTTTGAATATAATTTCATTTGAGTTTGTGTTAAACTTGAGAAAGTATCAACATCGTTTGAACATATTTGAGGGTCGCATCAAACCTAAGTATGTTTGGACATTGTTCGTGCAAAGTCTTCCAAAGGTTTGAATCAAGTTTGAGCATAGTATTTTTATAGGATAGAGTCGAATCCAAGCAAGTGTCGATCTCAATTGAAAGTAAGCCAAGAGACCGAGTGATTTTCAATCTTCGTTCAATCTTAATTCATCATTACAAATGCTCGAGTCAAGGACAAGAGAGAATTATGTGAACAAGGTTGAGACCTTGTCTCTCTTGGAAACAATTATGCAAGAACCATTTCAAGAAGTGTGTCTGGATAGTCTAAAAGTTGGATGGTTAGCTCTCGATCTTGTGATCGAAAAACAACGTTGATGAAAGTGTACTAGGTATAAATTCTATTACGGGGATTGTAACTTGTGTGTAATGACCCTTAGGATGAAGTGTTATGCTTGAATGATATTGCGTCTTAATAGGCTTACAAGATTAGTATTATACATCGAGACTTAATCAACTCAGCACTTAGAACGAGATCAAATAAATGCCATTTGAGGAAATTATTCAAGAACATGGTGGAGATTGGTTTGACGTGAGCCTTGATCAAAGTCGATAATCATTTAGGCTCGACTCTATTTTCAGAGAGATTATTCTCGAATTAGGTCAACACCCATATAGAAGAAATATGATCAAACAAGATTGTGCTTTGGCTTGATCACGCCTTCTGTTGATTTATGTTGTTCAAATTGTGAATGTTATGTCTTAGGTCCAATCGATTTAGGCTATAAACACTTTCAATATGATTAATGCATTATTTATTTAGCAAGATCTATTATTTAATTGAATTGTTATTTTGATAAATTATATTAATAGAATTCGTAGATTCAAGTTTTAATAACTTGTTATCACAAAAAAATTTGTAGTGAGAAATAAAATGTAGTGACATTTAAATGAGCACGTGAATGTTTTGTTGAAGAATGAAGCATTGGAGAACTGATTGATAGATTCTATATGGATAACTATTTAAGTGTCATTGGTATTTAATCTTTAATGTTTGATAATAAAATAGGTCCTTCGACTTGATATTATTGTAGTGCCTTATATGTAGACAATTATACTTTGATGATGTAATGTTGTTATGTCAAGAGTCGCTAATATAATATTGTTCGTGTATGTCAAAAATCATATGAATGTTGTGAATAATCAATAGATGATTCATCACTTTTTTTTATAATAAGGGATTATGATCTACATTTCATTTGGTTAAGTTAACAACAAAATCATTGGTCAATGTGTGCTTGTAAGTCAGAAAAGAGTTTACGATTTACTTTGACTTAATAATGGGATGAAAGATATGATTGATAGTCAAGATTGACACACTTTATGTCTCGTAATTGACGAATCATATTGATGAATGAATTATAATTTCACGATAAACAAACAAGTTTGATATTTTTATACCACGTGATATTTCTTATCACACGTGTTGTCCCGACACTTTGCTAGATGTCAATTTCGGACGACGAATTTAAATTGATTAATTTATGTTAATTAATGATAGATTAAAAATGTATTTTAATTTATCTTATTTTGATTAGAATAAAATAATAATTCACGTTGTTAAGTATCGCGATCTCCCATCTAATAGCTCACACACACAAAAAGAAAACTAGAAGAATGGTGTTGCTGATTAATTAATTGACATGTGTTGGACATTAGTACAATTGATTAATTGACTTATTAATGGGTTAAATTAATTATTTAGATTAATTAAATATTGAACAAGATGTAGGTTTAAGTGACTGGATCAAGCGTACTGTCATCCCCACATGGGGTCAAGTGACCCCACAATTATTTTATTTATTATTATTATTTTTTGTAGTTACCCTTTACTTGGAGCTCCAAAGAGAGTTATGGAACTTCATTTGAGTTGAAATTTATCTGTAATGACTGGGTACTTCAGTCTTTATGAGGATATAAATTATAAAATGTTAGTATAACTTCAAGACAAACAAGTAATTTAGATATAATACTTGAAAAAAGAAGATTAACATCACCCTAACCACCACCAACGCCGCTTGCAACACGCCGTCGCCGTCGCCGTCGCCGCAACCACCACCATCGCCGCCTACACCACACTACCACAAAAACCACTGTCACTGTCCCTACCATAACATCACCCCCAACCACCACCTCGCCGCCTGCACCACACAACCGTCGATCCGCCACCACCATAAAAATCATCACCACAGCCACCATCCACCACAGCCTCCACCAATCGCCACCACACAACCGCCAGATCCACCACCACAAAATTCGCCAAAATCGTCGCAGAACCACCACCACACCATAGCACCCACACTGCCACAGCTACGCACCCAAACACCATCGCCACAGTTCAACCTGCACAACACCATCGTCGCACATCACGCACCCAAAATCACCACAGCCACAACCAACCACCGTAGCACACCACGCACCAATCGCAGCCACCATCGCTGCTCGTCGACAGAGAGGAATGGAAGAAGAGAGAGAGAGACAGAGGGGAATGAGAAAGACAGACGAGAGAGAGGGGAAGAAAGAGAACGCGTTTTCTAATTTTTGATTTTTGAAAACAATTTTTTAAAATGTTAAAAAGAACACATTTTCAACAAATTCAAAGTGAACACTCAAAATACAAAATTCAAAATGAATTCAAAACTCAAAATTAATGTACAAAGAGAACATCCCCGAAACTTTTCAACTTGTCAAATGTTAATTTTAACTATAGTTTTCATGGAATCCACAACTTTTACCGACTTAATTTTAACCATATTTTCATCAACTTTTATCAAAATCTACTATAACGTTTATAAAAAAATTGTCAAATAACCACCCAAGGGATATTGTAGCTCTTTTAAATGACGTAAGTTGTTCTTCTTCCAAGATTACTCCTATGAAAGAAATAAGGTGACCAATTTACTTGCTTCACGTGCTACTAACTCCCCAATTGGTGCGAATTGTGTTGATTGTATTCCTTACTTCATTTACCACGAGTAGTGATGACAATGAGCCCAGTCGAACTGGCTCAGCCCATGTACCTTCGAGCTTGGCTTGTCACCTTTTTGACGAGCCCACGAGCCGGGCTCGTTCGCAAAGCTCGACGTGCCGAGCCTTGCTTGTCCCGAGCTTGTCCCAAAACGATCTCTAGCTGCCCATGGGTCGAGCCCCAACAAGCCGACGAGCTACTCGAATCTTTTGCCACCTCTAACCACAAGGTTTTAAAGATTTATAAAATGATATCCATTTACTTTATAAAAAAACTAGACATTGCAGAGCATCTGGAGGATCCAACATAAGTTATGACAAATTCAGTTCGTAGAGCATTTGGAGGATTCTACACAAATTATGACAAATTTAGTTTAAACTTAAGGGTAATTGGCGCAAAACGTCCTTACCTATGATGGGTTGTGTGGAAAACGTCCCTACGTTTGATTTTTTGGTGTAGAACATCCCTACCTATGCATTTTCTTGCGCAAAACGTCCTTTTCCCTAATTTTTAACTTAAAATGACCTATATACCCTCCAATTGAAATAATAAAACAAAAAGGAAAAGAAAAAAAAATAAAGAATAAATTACAATTTACTCCTAAACTTTTTTAAAATGCAAATCAATCCAAAAAACTAATTTAATTTCACCCAACATCACAATCCTTAATTCTAGAACCGGTCTCCTCCCTCCATCCATTCTCCCTACACCGCTCGCCATCATCGTCTGTGACTTCGCCAACCACAACCACTCACCGCCACCACCTTAATACAGAACAAACAATTAATATCCCCACATTTCAAGAAAAATTCCCTATCCTTTAATTTCACCAAACATCACACACCATAATTTTCTCCCTCCATTCCCTCTCTCCAACCCGTCGCCTCCCTCCATCCATCGTCAGCGACTTCGTCCGCCACAACCATTCACGGTGTTGGCTCTCCAGTCCATTTCACTCACCAACCTCCATTCTCTACTCTCCCTCCACTCTGCAAATACTTACTTTAACCCAGGAGCGATGGAGATCGGTCTCATCGAATCCAGTAACGACCTCCTCCACGAAGTACCGAGTCGGGCTAAACCGAATCCACTGACGATCTCCTGCAACAGTGGCGATTTAGCATCATCAATCCCAGGCCCAACATCCAGTATCGCCTTCAGGTAACTATTTATCCAATCATTTCCCGCCATTCCTCCGATCCTTTATATATACACAGAGATAGATACACTGATAGATACCATGTCTGTATAAAAGTTTAATTTTTTTTGTATGTATATGTTGAAATTGAAAAGGGAAAATCTGTAGAGTGAGAAGAAGGAGAGATGTTTCTGGGATGTAGTGACTGATAAAGACTGCAATCGAAAGAGGATATTTATAGAGAGATTCATTTTTTTTTTTTTTGAAATCATTTACAGAGAGATTCTGGGAATTAGAATAGGGAAAATTGTAGAGAATGGAGGTTGGTGATTTGCCTTTTTTAAAAAGTACAGGAGTAAGATTGCAATTTGTTTTTTATTTTTCTTTTCTTTTCCTTTATGTTTTATATAAATTGGAGGGTATATCGGTCATTTTAAGTTAAAAATTAGGGAAAATGACGTTTTGTGCAAGAAAAGTGAAAGGTAGGGACGTTCTGCGTCAAGAAACGAAAGGTAGGGACGTTTTTCACAAAGACATGTATAGGTAGGGACGTTTTGCGCCAATTACCCTAAACTTAAGTACCATGATTCAAAGGTTCTGAGAAAAATGCACAGGAATGAAGGTCTACAAAGATGGGTCAATACCAAAGACATGCCACTTTTAACTTAATGAAATTATAGATAGAATTGTGATATCTCGTGCTATAAAATATGATATGATTTTTCAGTTCAGAGTTTAAAAAAAAAATTTTAAAAAATAAAAAAATCCTTCTGGTTCTCTCAAATATTTGCTCCATCTGTTGCTATTACTATATCAAGATTTACTACGACTATCTTGTTTGTGAATATGTAGCTCAAGGATGCAATGTGAAAAAAGGGCTGCATTTGCCACAAAATTGTACTAACCTAAGTCTTGTTTGTATCTATGCTCTTCCAGCCTACATTGTTTGAAACATAAAAAGGAAAATGAGCATGAAAGATACTGAAGACAAGATTGTTTTAGTTGGCAACAACCCACAAGCTCTAGATCTTGGCTGCGAGTCTATGGATCCCGTTCCTGGTGTTAATCCTCCTCCACCATACAGAGGTGTAGTGGTTCCGGGTTGGGGGGGTGGTAAACTTGTAGTTGGAGTTGTGCCTGGGACGGTACCAACCGAAGTCCCTGGTCCACCTGTCCCTCCTGCCGTGCTGAGAAATTGCAAAATCCAAGACATAAGATAGACAATAGGCATACTGCTGTAGAATTTTCACGAAAACAAAGAAGAAAAAGACGTATAGGTATCAAAATGAATTGTTTTTTTAAAACAGGATTCATGGCCAACATTCCTTCCATTGCTGCATAATCCTTTCTGAGAACTGGTTTTCATTTTCCGATTCTCTATTTCCAGTTACCATAAGAACCCCACTGGAGCCTTCTTATGGTTCATGTTTTGACTGAGAACTATTTGGTAAGGTTGGTCGTACCCGAAATGTATTGGGAAGGAAAAGAAAGTTAGAATCTTATCCGTTGTAGTTTCTTGTCTTGTTCACTGCTGTCAAAAACATTCCATTTGTTCAAAAGATCATACATCTCGATCATTAGAAATTCAGAGAAAACGAGCTACCTAAATCTTTTAAGTTATTTTTGGTTACTCATTTCGTGACGCTTTAGAGGTATTAATATTTCTTTTCAAAAGGATGTCATGGAGTTGCTCCATGAGCTTTCGAAAAGCTGGGATTCAAATTATGGACTAGCAAAATGGAGCTGGTATATATTTTAGTTTGACACGTGTAGAGCCCCAATGCCTCAGTCAGCGGTACCAGGATGCGCTTAGAAGGATAAGAGTGCTGTGAATTCGAGTCCTGGGATCATTACTTTAGGGAATTATAGTAAACAAGGACGAAAAGGGAAATGAGAGTACCTTTAACAAAGAGAATTCCAACAAAAAACACTAGCATTTGTATGACAGGGGTACTGCCCGTCTTTATTTATTTATTTATTTATTTTTATTTTTTTTGTGGGAGCTTTCATTTTCCAAAGTAGAGTCCAAAGGACTCAAACCCTAACCACTCTTCTAATGAGCTTCTATGTGCATCTTGGTATTTCTGGGGAAATTTGTCTACGCCCATCTGAATTAGCAGAGGAGTCCATTCAATGATTGTTTCTAGTTTCCTTCGGAAAGTACACTAGATCAAACTTTTAACTCATTGGGTCTGCAGTTCGAGGGGAATCAACATGGTCCGAGTTCGATTTATATTTGGCCTCAATATGGGGGAAAAAACATAGCGTTTCGAATGCGTCTTCATAAACCAAGAACTACGTGATCATCATAGGAGGGACCATATGTAGTATCCCTTCTCTTTCTTCAATGATTTTTTCAGTCATCATAGTTACCAGTTCCATCTCTTTATAAAGGTCATGATTTTTCCTCTCTCCCTAATGAGTAGAGCATGAATTCCATTCTAGAGAGCATGAATTATTGCCCTTTCCAGTAGGACAACATTGGATCTAGTTGAAAGAAGAATATTTAGCAGCAGCACTTGGCACTGGCACAGACACATTTTGTCTTTAAACCTTGTAACCACTATAAAGGCCTCCCAATCAAAGTAACGAGATCTGTCTTTTTCTCTCCTCTTCGCTCCTAATAAGGGAAAGTCTGAAATAGGATCTTTAGAGTATTTAGGGTAGGCTATGAAGCTCTTTCATCGCCTTATTTTATTCTTTCTTCGTTGTTATTTTACGTCTCTCCAAGTTAAGGAACATTGGAAAAGGAACTATAAGGAGAAACATAACAATGTGCTATCTTGGTTTTGCATTTGGAAAGATAGTTGTGTTGAGCATTAAAAGTTAATATTTGTTAGAATTTGGGTGTGACTCAAATTCTTTGTTTGAAGTAATAGAAGAATTTTAATTGAAGTGCACATCAAGAAGAATTTAGTTTGGAATGCTATTGGAGTCCTATGTCAAGTTGAAGTTTTATTTTGGAAACCCATTGGAAGTTATACTTTGTTTTGGACTCGATTTTTGTGGTATCATACTTCATCAACAACTCTACTAGGAGAATTTGGACATCCCCTACATGTTCCCTATAAATATTAGGCTTTTCTCTATTATTTAAAAAGTGTGAGAAAATAGATTACTAGAATTATAGGATTTATTATAATTTTTCTCTATTCTCCAATATTCTTGAATCAATAAAATCTCTTAATTCCTCTGTCATATTCTTGTCTTTATTATTCTTTTGTTTGATCATATACTTCATTATTATTTGCCATATAACTTCAACATCTCAATCGGGCGGTTTGTTTCTCAACAATTGGTATCAAAACTATTCTGGTATCTTGTTTGTTTTACAACAATTGGTATTAGAGAGCCGGTTCAGTAGTTCTGCAAGAGCGCATGTTTGATTTGTTCGAGGTTTTTTATTTGTGATGGCTTCCATGAAGTATGACATTCCACTTTTGGATCGAAGCACTAGATTTTCGATATGGCAGGTTAAGATGCGTGCAGTACTTGCACAACTGGATTTGGATGATGCATTGCTCGGAATTGACAAGATGCCCGCAACTTTGATAGCGGAGGAGAAATTACGGAAGGATAAGAAGGCAGTTTCTCACATTCATCTTCATCTATCAAATATTATTCTTAAGGACGTTTTGAAGGAGAATTCAGCAGCTGAGATTAGAGCAATTGTGCATGACTAAAAGTCTGACAAACAAGTTGAGTCTCAAGCAGCGTTTATACTCTCATCGAATGGCAGAAGGAGGATCATTGGAAGATCACCTTGCTGTATTTAAGGAGATCGTCCCTGATTTGGAAACTTTGGAAGTAGAGTATAATGAAGAAGATTTTACCTTGATCATGTTGTGTTCGTTGCCCGCTTTGTTTTCTTCATTTAGAGACATGATCTTATATAGTCGTAATACTCTCACCATAGAGGAAATGTATGATACTTTGTATTCAAAAGAGAAGATGAAGCATCTAGTTTCTGAGACCAGAGACGGAGAAGGTCTGATTGCTCATGGTGGTTCTGGAAGGGGCATATCGAAATCTAAGTTCAGATATCAAATTTTGTAACTACTGCAAGAAGCAAGGGCACTTGAAAAAGAATTGCTACAAATTGCAGAATAAATAAAGGATGGCTTCAAGTAGATATTCAGATACTTCAGGCGAAACAAACACCGCAGAGAACGTTGTAAGTGATGGAGATCTCTTAGCTATTTCTGACATTTAGTCTAAACCGGAATATGATTGGATTCTTGATTCAGCATATGTGTTTCATATGTGTCATAATAATGACTTATTTGCTACATATGAAACTGTTTCCAAAGATGTCTTGGTTATGGGTAACAATGCATCTTGTCGGGTTGCTGGAATTGGTACAGTTAGATTGAAGCTTTTGGATAGGACAATGAGAACACTTGGCTGGTTCGACATGTTTTAAATTTGAAGAAAAATCTCATCTTGTTGTCTATCATTGATTCAAAGGGTTATGAGTTCTTTGGTGGATGTGGAGTTTTGAAGGTTTGTAAGGGTGCCCAAGTTGTTTTGTTAGGTTTGTAAGGGATAGAAAATGTCTCGATTATATATATTGCAGGGTCGTGCAGAATTTAGAAGATTCAATCAGCACAAGTTTAGGACCGTAGTGGACATTCAGTTTGGTACAATACCTTTAGGAGCTCATAAATGGTCGGATTTGAAGAATACAGTACAGTGGAGTTCAGGGGATATGGATAATGCCGCTTTGCCACCATCACCTGCGGTGCCATTGTATTCAATTGCTAGGGACGAACCCAATGGAAAAGGGTATGTGGATGCTGATTTTGTTGAGCATGCTTTAAGTGGAGTAGAAGATGTACAATCTAGTAAGGGGCCTTCTTTAAAAGCTAAGAAGCACCGATACGGACACGAGTGTCCGACACGATACGTGTCGGACACGTCGACACGCAATTTTTAAAAAAAGCTCCGACACGATACGTTGTCGACACGTTGATTAAAATATTATTTTTTAATTTATTTTAATTTAACAGTACATTAAAATATTATTTTTTAATTTTTATTGTTGAAGAATTAAGTTGAGAAAAAATTAATAAAATATGTACTAAAAAAATATTGCACAGTGCAATTTATGGACTAGGCCTTTTCCCTTTATGTATTGGGTCCAATAATTGGTTTATATGTATTACGTCAAATAATTGGTCTAATCCCTGTACAAAGATCAAGACAATGTAAAATAAATACATACAAAAGTCAAAAAAGGTCCCTTCATCTTCTCTCTCTTCTTGCTTCTCGTTCTTCCTTCTTCCCAGAATCGCCGTTCCAGTCCGCCTCTTGCCTCTTGGCCCTCTTCATCTTCTCTCTCTTCTTCTTTTCTTCTCTCTTCCTTCTTCCCCACAAGTCATCACCATCTCCTCATATTCTCTGTTCTTTTTTCCCCACCAGTCACCGGATGCACAGTTCTTCCTTGTTTCTTCTTCACTTCTTCTTCACCGTCTTCTTCAGCCATCCGACACGCCCCAAGGAACTCCGACACGTGTCGGCGACGTGTCGGAGGCGTACCCGTGTCCGATACGTATCGGACACGGGTACGCTGTCTCCGGCAGCGTGTCCGTGCTTCAGAGCTTAAAAGCATTTGAGTTTGATTCTGCTTTGGGGCGTGTTATAGCCCATTTTGATAAATTATAAAATCATTATGATTTTTATAATATGAGGTAATTCTACAAAGTAGTGCTTGGCTTCATTGTAAGATGTAAAATATTTTGTGTTTGATTGGAGATATTAGTTTTTTGGTTATTATTGAAAAAATCAGTTCATTCCTTGGTGGAATTCTTGTCAAGGTAGAGATTGTTAGTATTTGGGTGTGACTCGAATTCCTTATTGAAATAATTGAAGAATTCTAATTGAAATGTACATCAAGAAGAATTCAATTTGGAATGTTATTGGAGTCCTATGTCAAGTTGAAGTTTTATTTTGGAAACATATTGGAAGTTATACTTTGTTTTGGACTCGATTTTTTTGGTATCCTACTTCATCAACAACTCTACTAGGAGGCTTTGGACATCCCCTACATGTTCCTTATAAATACTAGACTCTTCTCTACAATTTAAAAAGTGTGAGAAAATAGATTACTAGAATTATATGATCTATTGTAATTTTTCTCTTCTCCATTATTCTTGAGTTAATAAAATCTTTTAATTCTTCTGTCATATTCTTGTCTTTATTATTCTTTTGTTTGATCATATACTTCATTATTATTTACCACATAACTTAAACATCTCAATTCGGTGGCTTGTTTCACAACAATATTGATATTCCCTCAGTAGCTCATACCCTTAGAAGCGTTCTCAACTTCACTTGCAAAGTCTTTGGTTCAATCTACAAAGATAAAGGAAAACAATAGACCAACTATCTGACTATGCCTAATCCCGAATGCATGCCTCACTTTGCTTTAAGGGATATAGCTCACTTTTTAGAAATCTGCTCTCATAACGAGGTTATTGCGGGTACCGATGTAAAACTCCTTGTTTCATTTCTATCGTGTGCGATTGAAATGTTTCAAAAAGGATCCATAAATAGAAAATTCAGATTCCCAAAGACGTCTTGCATTGGTGCAAGAATCAATTTCAAGTGTCCTTGAAGATAAACAAAAATTTGGATACCAATCGCTGTCCTACAAGTCCGCATTATATGCACTTACATCAATTAAAGGTAACCGCACAAAATTCACCCATTATCGTTCAATGATTTGTGAAGATGCACAATAATCTCATCACAAAATGAAATGGCCACGCTTTAACAACAAGAATTGACACCCATGGAAGAGTGGCCATAAAAGGTATCGATCTACTATTTGTATACCTTAAGGCCCCGTTTGATAGCACACATTTTCCTCCATTTTTCAACTTTTGTAATGTTTACTAGGCAAAATTTTTCCGGGAAAATATTTTCCAACTTTCCAATCTACCTTTTTGAGGAAAATAAATTTTTGATATTTTGGTGGGTAAATATTTTTCAGGTTTTTTTTTTTTTTTTGGCAATTGGAAAAAATTCTAGACACAATGGTAAAAAAAATTTCACTTTTATTGACAATTTTCATGCAAAATAAAGTCAAACGAATGGTATTCGGTATGGTTAATTTTTTTTCAAATTTTTTTTTTTTTTTTGGCAATTGGAACAAATTCTAGACCCAATGGTAGAAAATATTATCACTTTAATGGACAATTTCCATAAAAAATGAAGTCAAACGGACACCAAACTTTCAACATTTTCCATGAAAAATTGTACCAATCAAACACAATTAATTACAATTCTCATTAAAACAATTTCTAGGCAAATCAATTCTCTGTAAAATATTTTCTTTCCATGTATTTTTCACCTTTGCAATCAAACGGACCCTAATTGTTTGTCTGCTCAACTACCTAGAAAATGGAAGATAACAAAGGTAATAATGAAACAGTCAAACCTCGCCTTAAATAAACGCATAAACGCCTTCAAGAAAGCATTCGATATTGCATTTCTGCAAGACCATGTGGAATTTCAGTCTTTTTTTAGAGAAGAAACCCATCAATATGCCAGTCTTTAAGAATGAAAGGTCTTGGAATCCAGTGTGTTAGTCATTGTGAAAGCATTCACTTATCAGTAGGTAATCTTAATTGCATCCATTTTCATATATGGTCACTCATTCCAGGCTCAATCTAAAGTTGATCATTAATATCCATGTCAAACTCGTATCACTATAATTGGTATATGAATCCAAAGATAATAGTTCGAGCTATCTGAAATCAATGCCTCGTGCATAGGTATTGAACGACAGAAAGCAACTAGGAATCCTCTTCTGGTTCTAACTCACTGCTGGAATAACTGAAGCCCCTCAACATCAACAACCCATTCTATTTGTGATTTCGTTAGATCCCTCACTTCTCTTCTTTCTTGATTCTTCCTAATCACTATGAACCCAATAAGTAATAATGAAGCCTCATTCATGGATTTTGTGATCAAGTGACAAGGATTTGAACTAGATATATGTATCTCGAGAGGAAAAGTTTGTCACTTATCAAGGCCCTCTTTTCTTTTATTTTTATTTACTTTTTGAATGTAAGGCTCCATTTTCATTACCTTAAATTTCTGTGAAATGCAGATGACACAAACCAAGGAATACAATGAGTCGCTGTGGTTCTAACTATGAACAAATGCATAGTGAATCCTATGCCCAGAAGTCCCACCATGCACGAAGACACCTGGAAGTGCATCCACGTGACAATCACCCTCCTCTTAGAGAGAGAGAGAGAGAGAAGATAGTGCTGTTTATAGAAATTAGAAAATTATTTACACATTCACCATTTCGACGCATCAAAGTCATAAACAAGAAGAATAATACAGCAAAACCGTGGAATAGAATATTCTTTATTAAAGATTTCGGTGGGGTTTTTTTTTTTTAACCAAATCACAGTGCATCAACAGTCATACAACTAATTATGCCAGTTTTAAAAAGCAAATAAGAAGCTTCCGGAAAAGTAATAAAAGCTTAAGAAAAGCAAATATTGATTCGATAAAATAAAACATACCTTGGAGATGATGGATAAACACAAGATCCATAGCCTGAACATAAAAATACCAAATAAAATACTCAAATAACAAACTTCCAATGCAAAAATCAGGGAAAACATGTAGAGGGTGAGATTACAAACTTGGGTCAGTTTTGGCTACGGTGGCTGTGCCAGCAAATGAACAAGAGCCAGGGGCATTGCCCCTGCGCTGATAATAACTGTTGTAGGCATACGAGGCATGGGCTTGAAACGTATTGGGAAGATAACACAGCCCAGAAGATTGAATGGGTCCACAGTCCGCACCAGCCCCGCATGCGTAGTCAAGAGCTATCTGTAATGCCTGATCGGTAGCATCGCTCCTGGCCACACACCAGGTGGTTGCCGCCACCACTGGGGCTGAGAAATTGGTGGCGGTGCACAGCAAGAATACCAGAGCCGCCACCACTAACACTTTTAACAAAGCTGCCGCCGTTGCCATAGCTGGCTATGATGAAAATGTGTTTGAGGGGAAAAGGAGTTTGTGAAGTGAAGTGAAGTGCGTGTAGAATGTAAGCACAGAGAGAGAATCAAGAATGTTAAGTTATTTTTCTTTACGTGTTTTGTTGTGTTTCTTTATCTCTTTTCTGCGGGCTCTTTTCTCTGTTTTGCTTTTTCTTTTGGGGTTTGAACGAATTAATTTTTCTGCTACTTTAAGGCTGCATCTTCGAGAAATCATAGGTGGAGTCTTGGATTTGAATGTGGTGATGTAAAAAATTTGGATTTGAATGTGCTGCTGCAAAATTTGTCCAAGTACACAAAATCTACACTTGACAAAGACAAGTAGACTGAGCACCCGTTTGATCCAATTTCTCACGAAAATTCATTCTTTTCAAATTCATTTTCAAGCACACATTTTTTAATAAAATAATATTACACACAAATTTAAAATTTTTCCTTGTTTTTTACCACATATTTTCCATCACATCACATCATAAAATATATATTTTTTTTTCATAATGTGCATCAAACACCCCTAATTTCATTTCATAAATGATCATTTAAATTTTGTATAGAATTTCATGATACACGTTTTTTTAAAAAAATCATTCTTTCAAAATTCATTTTCAACCACAGATTCTTCAATAAAATAATATGACGTGCAAATTCAAAGATTTTCCTTATTTTTTAACTACATATTTTCCATCAGCCACATAAAAAAATGTATTTTCTTCTCCATAATGTGCATCAAACACCCCATAATTATAAGAAGATTTTTGACCCATCATTTTAGTTATTGAATCAAGGGCAATTAGCACATAACATCCTCATCTTTCACTATTATTGTGGAAAACATCACAACCTTTCATTTTTTGGTATTTTCACTCTTATTTTCACTTTTCATTGCGCAGAAAGTCCTTTCAATCTATTTTCTCAATTAAAAATTGTGAAATGACGATATACCATTCTCCTTAAATTAAAAAAAAAAAAAAAAAACTAATTGCAACTATAGTCCCATTTTTTAAAAAAATAGAAAATAAGTCTCAAATAAATTATTCAAAAGGTAATTAGCATATAATATCTCTACATTTCACTATTATTGGGAAAAAAGTCCATATCTTTCTTTTTTCGACATTTTTCACCCATAATTACACATTTGATTGCGCAAACTATTATTTCTATCAATTTTCATCTAATTTCTCAGTAAAGAGCTGTGAAATGATAAATATACCCTCATATTTAAACAAAAAAGTTAAGCGTGTGTTTGGAACCCGTTTTTTGGCCCAAAAACGGATTTCTCCTACAGTACAATGAGACATGCGTCCCCAAAGTCAAGCCTTGTGTCAGGAACCCATGTGCAAACCTTTCCAACCGTTGCAAAACATTTCCAATTTCGCCCCCTTCTTCAGCTTCTGCAATCAATTCCAATCCCAACCCATTCCAACGACTCCTCTGCAATTACCCTCGTCAAACCGTAGCAATCGGCGAGCTGCGACGTCGCGACCGGATCCTCTGCCTGAGAAACACCAGATCCGTCGCCGATTTGCATCCGTGCGCACACCGCCCTCTGATCTTGTGCGAATCGACCTTTGCCCTGTTTTCTCACTGCCTTCTCCCACAACGCTTGCAGGGCTTCGACCCAGAAAGGGGATCTCCGGCACCGCAACGGGCTTCCACCACGCAGATCTCTCAGGATTCCATGGACCACGAATTCTCGCCGTGGCAAGCTTCCATAGAACCAAACGGTAGAGCCATTCCTCAAATTTTCCCGCTAGCACTAACCTCTGTCCATGATGTATTCATCTTTAGCTTTTCGTCATTTGTTCATATTTTTCCCCCGTCCACGAGATTTGGCAAGAATCGACATAGCCCTCCAGTAGAAAACGCAAGCAATGTTCTACGAGAGGGTAAGAATTCAAAAACGCGTGCTTCTCAGTATATTTGTTTTCCTGCCGAGTTTTATTGGATTGTTCTACCCTCAATTCTTATTCTCTGCAATCGGAGATTTTTTCGAATTATAATGCGGAGATTTTTTATGTCTGAAATCGTAGCCTGATTATGCAGGGATGCCGCTCGAAAACACTCGTGTATGCTTATTTTTGTGGGTTGTATGCAAAGTGTAATTTTTCGAATAGCCGGGACTTCAATTGGTTTAAGTGTTATTTTTTGAGAAATCAAATTTTGATCTTTGCCAAATAGGCTTTAGATAATATTTACTAGTTTTATTGTTATCTCGATTCGGATTTGGTGCTTGTAAATTACTTCATGTTTTCTTTCTCAATTCCTGCCTCCTGTGGTTGTTCCCATGGCAGCTGTTCACAAGTCCCTGCCCACCTGATTTCCACCCTCCTTCTTCCAAGCCGCAGGCAGCCCCGGGCATGGTGCGGAAAAGCGCAAGATGGAACCAGTGGAGCACAAAGCCTTCATTGACACACTTGAAATTGTCATAGGCGAGGGTCACCGAAACGAGGCAAATGCTTCTCCTCGAAAGGATGGCAACGAATATCAGACTGTTCAACTCGTCGACGGGGAAGAACGACGACAGATGAAGAACTACTTTGGAATAAGCTGCGCACGGATCACAAACTTGTTTGAGTTGTTGCGATACTGTTGGAATAGAGTACGCTCGGGTACGGAAGAATTCACGCATTGGCCCGACCATTGGTGGGACGCAAAAATGAAGGTATAATATTTCGGTTAATGCACTTGCAAATTCGGAACATAATTGGTGTTTTTAAGAATTGAGCCACAACAAGAGTGTTACGCTCGATATATCATTTCACACATAGGGGTTATTATTTTCCAAATGCCTTGTGCACTTCATATCCTTAATGTTTGTTGTCTTCGTAATATCTTGAACATGATGTTGGTTGTCCTACTCTTGAAGAAAGTTGATGTTGGTTGTGTTGGATTCGATATATACTTCTGTAGGTCGTGTTGGTATTGGTAGAACCCATTGTTTGTTGTGTTCGTAATGATTGAAGATCATGTTGGTCTGGTTGCTATTGAGTGAACATATTATTATTCGTTCCAGTATGTATGTGAAGCAATGGTTCCATGTCTCCTACGCACGATTTTGAATTTATTTCGGACTCCACGTCATTTGTCTTCTACAAAATTGTACGAGGAGAACCCGAAAGTATGCGAGAAGTACGGGAACCCATTGCGGCGAGATTTATGACACGTACGGTAGATTGTTCGGGGGACAGCGGAGACTCGACCAAGTATGCGTTGTCCCCCTCGAAGTTGTCGCACCGTGGTTTTGATTTGGGCTCAGATAGCGACAGAGAGTATGGAGGTGACAAGTTGCCCATAAACGCGGAAGCCACCGATTCGAGTGGCAGCCCAGTCGAAGGTCGAACACACTCCTCCATGAATATATCAGCACACCACAGTGGCGATAAAAGAAAAAACAGGCAAAGGAAGGGGAAAGCAAAGAAGAAAATGTTTGGCGCACGAGAAGTTTCGGCTTCTCTTGAACAGATGGTTAGTGTTGGAACGGATCTTGCGTCAATTGCCCGCTCCTATCGTAAGGGAGGAATGACAATCGAGTCGTGCGTTGACGAACTGCTGTCGTCTGGCCATGTTCAGGAAGGTGATCGGCTCCACCTGTTCGCCTTATGGTTCCTCCGGGACAAAGACAATCGGAACTCTTCTTGTCTTTGCGAAGACACCTCACATGAGATTTAAATTCATCGAAATCTTGTTACGAGCGAGACAATATGTCCATTAATCGTAAGGATTGAGCGCTCCCTCTAGACATACGTGATGAGTTAGTCTGTTTTCTACCGTTGTGTTTGGACGATTTTATGTGTACGTCACGTTTGTTACTTTCTGTTTGTAGTTATTAGTTCGTGTCTCGTAGATCCTCCGCAGTTGCGTTGTAATATGAATTACCATGTCGATTCCACTACGTTCGCACTTTTTCCCATTGTTGCTGAACTGTTGTGACAGTTAATCTTTCGTGGACTGCTACTTAAATATTGTTAACAATCACGATTTAAACTTTCTTGCGTGGTACAATGCCATCGATTATCCAACACCACATGATTACGCACACCTATAAAAACTATTACTGTTTTCAACAAAACAAAATACAGCTCCATGATTAAAGTGAATGCAGGGAATAAAAATTGTTAGGGTAAAGACTTTATAGCATGGGTAAAGTATTAGGGCCACCTCAGGCATGCACTTTATTAAAAAGATCACATGAGTCAAAAGTATGCAGGGAACAAGCACAGCTTTGTAGAATTTCTGGCATGCTGCACGTTCTAATTTTTTCACCGCAACGCCAGCTTGTGGCTTCCACCCAGTTGATTGACGTTATTACACATCTATTACAATAGGTCGTGCAGTGCAACTCCGACACAAGTGTGCACATTATTTCTTCACAGCGATGATTCCATTTTTGTAGATTCACAAATTCACATTATTGCTCCCACCCCTATGTTTTTTTTTTTTTTGACACATCACATTGGTTTTTTCGATTTGTAAATGTTTCGAATTCAATTTGTTAAGGGTATGGAAACAAATGTCGATGAATACGAGGCTCCTACGGTGGGTTCGTTTCCAATTTTCCCAGGCAATTACTTTTTCCCATTTTGATCAACTTTTACAAAACAAAAATTGCAAAGGATCTGCAGACCGTAAATAATGGTGCACACTATTTCTTGGCATAAATCATGTCAGGTTTTTTTTCGAAAATGGACATTATTCCTCCCACCCTCGTGATTCATTAGTGCAGCCGAATATTAGGGCATAGGCTGCAGGGAATAATCAATTGCGAAGGGATAAATAAGCACATTATTGCTCACACTAATTTGCATGAACTGTTAGACAAGACAAGGGGCCATGTGCTGAAAGGAATATTTTTCAATCAATTGTAGTGGAGGTTCTGTCATCACTACCATAGGCTCAGTAACACATATAGGACATATCATCAATTCCACGCACAGAACTTGAAATTATTAGTACTCCTGTTGTTGAAGTTGTATAAATTGCGTTTGCACGAGACAAGCAATATCATGCGTAACTCAGAACGATGTCTGCTACTTCAGATGCGTACACATCGTCGGAAACAGACTGCGACGTTCGGTCGATGTCTGATGCGGGTAGTGGTTCAGATGAAGATAATTCGGAGCAGTTGGAGGATGACATTAACACTTGGCTTCAGTTTTGTAGAATCGCACACCGAATAGTCCGCGAGTACTTGGCACCGAATACAGCACGAAGGTTTTTGTTCCCGACTACACGATGCGGCCACGTTTTCATGCTACAAAATTTGCATGTTTATCCGCAAACCTGTTTCCAGGAGTTCAGGATGTACCCGCCAATGTTTATGTACTTCACGCACATCCTACGTGACGAGTACGGACTTTGCAGCAGTGCGAACATTGACATTTACGAACAGGTGGGAATGTTCTTGTGTATTCTAGCACACGGGAAAGGGTATCGGCAAGTCCAAACCTTGTTCGGCCATTCGTTGCAGACGATCAGCCATTACTTTAGGAAGGTACTGAGGGCGTGCGTGGCGTTCGCGGCAACCATGATTAAACCAGATCCGCAGTACAACGAAGGTGCTGCTCACCATCATCCAAACGTGGAAAGATATCCTCTATTCCAGGTGAATACCGCTCTGTGACGTACATCGTGAACAGCTCGTAGTTGTTTTTACGATTTAAATCGTATCTCTACAATTGTACGTATTTTGATTACAGGATTGCATTGGTGCGATAGACGGCACACATGTGCCAGCCGTACTGCCACGCAATGTAAGAGAGAATTACATTGGCAGAAAGGGGATTCCGACCCAGATATGCTTGGCACTTTGTGATTTCAATCTGTGTTTACGTTTGTGTTGCCGGAACTACGGCAACACACACGATAACGAATTTTGGCAGCCGTCTTGTGCATAGTGATGACATTAATTTTCCCCAACCCGCAAACGGCAGATATTACATGGTGGACTCTGGATTCGCACATCGGCCTGGGTACATGGCTCCATATAAGGGCTCTGATATACGATATCATTTTCAAGAATTCAGCAACCCAAGGGGAGGACAACGCCGTCGGTTCCGAAATGCACGGGAGCGGTTCAATTTTCATCACTCATCATGCCGCAACATTATTGAGCGTGCCTTCGGTGTTTGGAAACAGAGATGGAAGATAATTGATAGAATGCTGCGTATAATATGCGGCGCAAGCAGTTTGTTGTCGTGGCCGGCATGGGTATACATAACTTCCTTCGGAGAAACGATTCGGTGGATGAGGGTTTTCAACGAGCCGAAGAAGTTGATGACGACGAAGTCGAGATAGATCTACCTGATGAAGAAGATGAAATTGCCGCCGAGCAAGATGCAATAGTGGAGGAGGACATGCCGTGGATGCAGCTACGCGATTACATGGCGCAGGCATTACGTTAGACGTTGTAGGTCGCGTATTATTAGTTTTCGGGGGGCATCGTATTAGTTATTTTCCATCAGAATGTCGATGTATGCGATATCGTTTATAAGTAAAATGAATTTGTCATTTTCGATTTGTTTTCCCTTAATTTCAATGGCGGATTGAATTAGTGTTTGGCATCCATTCTTTCTATTTATTTTTCCAATTCATTTTGCTACAGTTATGGACCCCATGTACATTTTCCTGTCATTTTTAACAGACAACAACATGTCTGCATGGGCCAACAACACACTTTGCAGTACACATTAATTTATACCATCAAATGCCCTTCAATTTTTTGTTTGCTTTGCCTTCAATAAAATGCAAATTTAAACTTTCAGAGAGGGTAAAATCGGAAATTAAAGGCAACAGTAATATTCAATTGAAATGAGTAGTCTGAGACAAGTCAAATTCATCCCTGGTGTGTCCAATCTTCTTCCTGTTGCAAAATGAATTCTGTTCAAAAATGGGAAAAAAAGGGATGCCAAATGGGGCCTTAATCAATATATCGATGGAACGTTATTTGGACACGTTAATGAAATTGCAATCGTAACTCGCTATGGATTTCACGTCCAACCTCTATGTCATGAGATTGATTAAAGTATAGAAACAAATTCAAGTGAGTAGGAGGGCAATATTGTAAAATACCTCAAAAGCATTACATTGAAAAGTCAAGAAAAAGGCAACGTGTTCACAGAATTCTAATGGAAAGCCATAGGGGTCCCACCTATGTTGGAATAGATTGTAGCTACTGATCTAGACAATTGTGTCAGGAGGCACTGTTGTGGAAATTGGATGTCGGATATAAACGGGTTCCAAACACACGCTAAATAATTAATTGCAATCATAGCTCCAAATTTTTTAAAATGTGCAAACGAGTCTCAAATAAATTATTGAAAAATTATAAATTATTTTTAAAAAAAAGTGCAAACGAGTCCCAAAAATTTAGGCTCGACCCGAGCTTTCGGGCTGGCCGATTTTTTTTTTTTATTATTCGTGACAAATCTAAATTTTTTTTTAAAGAATTTAAAATTTGTGCAATTTATACATATTATAAATAATAACTAAATATAAAAATATAAAAAAAAAAATACAACTAAAATTAGAAGGACAAATTAAAAAAAGAAGTGGCATGAAAGTTTTGTTTAATTTTTTTATTTTTTAGGCTCAAGTCCCGGCCCGGGCTTTTTTCAGGCCGAGTCCGAGTCGGCGAGCCATTTTGTCATCCCTAATTTGGGATTCATTTGTGATTTTTCAAAAAAAAAAATTTTGGACAATGGTTGCAATTAGTTTTTTCTTTTTCATTTTGTTTTATTTAAAAAGAATGGTATATTCGTTATTTCATAATTTTTAATTGAGAAAATGAATGAAAATGATCTTTTGAGCAATAAAATGTGAAGATATCAAAAAATAAAAGATTAGGACGTTTTCTATAACAACAGTAAAATGTGAGGACGTCATTTGCTAATTACCCCTGATCAGTGCTAAACAAATGATCGCCTAATTAATTAACATCAAATTCAGCATGAGCCTCGGAGGGTTTTGTGAGATTTTTGAATTTTATAATCATCTCTCTAGCGAAGGCATTAATTTTTGTTTAGAAATAACGATCTTAACGGAACGGGTGGTCATTCCATTCAGCCACCGCCATCAAGGATTTTTCGGGATCCAAAACTCATTTATCATCATGTATTTAAATTGAAATATAAATAAAATAAGAGTCGAAACGAATATGGGATGTAATCACGTTCTCCTTCCCTGCCTTGATTCCCCGACTAACTAGGGAATCCTTGCCGCGAAAGATGAGGCGTTTTTATCGTTGCTATTTAAAAATATACAACGGGTTGAAGGGAAAGAACAGAGGTTGAAAATGTGTAATAGAGAGTTAAAAAGAAAATAGAAATTTATAGGGCATAAATGGTAATTAACTGTCATTAGTCTACAAGTATGAAAAAAGTTAGGAACATTACAACTCTGTGCTAGAACTAAATGTGCAGCGGATGTGGCGGAAAAGGAAAATGATAGGCAAAAAAAAAAAAAAGTAAGAAAGAGAAAATAACAGCGTAAACTGCTGACAATCGTAAGAGAAGAAGACTTCATTAATTAAGAAAACATCACAGCACAATCTTTTCCTCACTCTTTCAACTTCTCCTTACACAAAACTAGAAAGCTCAACGTAGCAAACTCGAGCATACCTTTTTCTAGTTTTTCTTCTCTATCCATTCCACAACGAACTCACCACAATAGCCTCTTTTCCCCCCTCTATCCGTGTGCAATCAACTTCGCAATGGTAGAACAATCAACGTACATGTGCACGTGCTTGCATACGCTCCACGCGCATTCTTTCTCTCTTTTTAATACGCCCGCAGCTTTGGCTGCCATTAGCCCCAGTCCTCCATGTTTCCTGAACTGCTTAATTAGTTTCTTTTTACACTCCAGCTCTAATATTATTTCCTCATCATTGTCAAACAAGAACCATATTTTCCTTTTTAGAATAGAACTCATTTACGTTACACCAAATTCCCTTTTATGAAATTAACTCCTAATTCATTCTTGTAAAACATTTTTTCCCCTCGAGAAACCTAGTAGATTTTCATCTCTCCTCAGATGCTCTCTGTAGACACTTCGAATTTATTCCATAATTAATCATATATTTCTTTTTTTTCTTGTATTATTCATATATAGTGCTAAAACTATATCTACTTTTATGATATAGAAATACAGATTTTCTTGATTTAATGTACGGTAGACAAAATTTGTTGACTTGCCAAGAACTGAACCTTCATCCATAAACTCAAATCAAATTGTGAATCGATGCTTCATCCATTTCATGAATTGACACGTGACACATGATCCTCTAATTGTCTTTTGCTTCGAATTCTCCGTTGACTTAGTTCCCTTGACCTCATTGGACCTCTTCTTCACTCTCCTTGTTTGCTGTATGAACAATACTATGTAACATCATTAGTGTTTAGCATGGATCCATGGATTTGTTGTTCAATAAATCAAAATATAGCTCAACTTAATGAACAATGAATAAGAGGAGTTCACTACCACTAAGCACTAATGGTGCTACATGACATTACTCCTTGTATTAGGATGTGAAGTTGAAATTGCAATTCAATACTAACCACGTAGCAGCAGTGTAGTAAAAACTATTCACTAGGAAATACATTGAAAAGACACCCTAGTCGAGTGGAGGTACTACGTGTCAAGTTATATGATGAGGGTCGAGAAAAGGTATTAGAAGTCGAATAAATGTATCAGTTGGCTTCATAACATGTGGAAATTACATGCAACCAGAATTTTAGAGATCAAAATTCAAAAATTAGATTTAAAATTTATTTATGCAAAAATCAGATCTTAAATCAAACTATTAATATTAATAATAAAATTTATTTATTTATCATATACAATTTTAATCTTAAACCTTAATTATATATCTTCCTTCTCTCTCTCTCTCTCTCTCTCTCTCTCTCTCAACCTCGCATCTCTATTCTCTCTTCTCTCACCATCTCTCTATCCTAATTATATGACGAGGGGGGCAACTCAAACCTTGTCGAGAAAAAGGTATTAGAAGTCGAATAAATGCATCAGTTAGCATTATAACAAGTGGAAATTACATGCAACTAGAATTTTAGAGACCACAATTCAAAAATCAGATTTAAAATTTATTTATTCAAAAAATTAGATTTTAAATCAAACTTTTAATATTAATAATAATATTATAAAATAATTTATTGACCATATAGAATTTCAATCACAAACCCTAATTATATGTCTACCTTTTCTAAACCTCGCCTCTCTATTCTCTCTTCTCTCACCATCTCTCTATCCTCTTCTCTCACCATCAGATCTGAGCTAGTCGCGATCGTAGGTGCAACCATGGCTTCCGCCTAAACGACGACTGTTGTCGTGAGGCTTATCGTCAATCGGCATAAAGGCAGACGGAAAAATAGGGGTTGCATCAATAATCAAATTGTGCAATTTTGCATTTTTTTTTTCTCTTTGTTTGGTTTGGGTGATTTTTATTGCACCAAATATTGTTAATTTTGGGGAAAATTTTGAAAGTATTGGATTTTCAAAGGATTGAAGCGACGATGAGCGTGGTGGCTACTCTATGCGGTTTGCGGTAGTTGTAATATTGGCTGCGATGGCGAGGTGGTGGTGATGTTGGCAGTGGTCGTGGCACGGCGTCGCGGTGGTGGGGGTGTTTGTGATAAATTATTTGATTAATTGTGACCAATAAATAAGATGTGATCTAAAAAATATGATTGTGACTCTCAATTTATTAAATTGTGATCGAGAAATAACTTGTGATCAATAAATTTGATAATTTGTGATCGTTAAATAAATTATGACTTATAAAATTTGTAATTCGTAACTAATAAATAAATGTAACCTATAAATTTTTTTTATTTGTGATCTATGAAATTTTTGACATCGAAAATTAATTTATGACCAATTAATTCAATAATTTATAATCAAATTGTATAAAATTGTGACCATGATATATTTAATTAGTAAAATATATTTTAAATTAATTATTTCATAAATAAAATTTAATTAATATTTGATTTTTGAAATTTTTAACATTTTTTCTTAATTTTGAAATGTGTGATACTTATCTCTTAAATATGAAAATTTCCCCTATAACATATACTACTCATTTCTATGCTAGTAATAGGTTATAAAGGGGGAGTCTCCTTTATTCCCTCTAAGTGAACATGTAAAATAATGAATTATCCAACCCAAAACTTAGAGATCCTTCTCCAATAACTAGAAAACGAACATTATCCAATGTACTTCCCTAAATTAAAATTATACATTTCCAAACATTTTGCAGCTCAAAAAAATTGTGTATTGACTATCAAGTTATCGGTATTGTACACTCATCTCTCCCTCCCTCCCTCTCAATTTCACAATAAAAAGAAAAGAATAAAAAATGAGATCTTCCTCAAGTTTGCTCATAGAACAAAATGTAGGCTTCACATCTAAGAACTTCCTCCAAGGAAACCTCGTGCACATAAGCATCACTGGCATGATACCACACGCTATCTCCATTCTCACCCTTGGCACTTCTTACATACGCAACATAGTGGCCACCCCTCATGGTCCCCAAATGCTCCACCACTCCAACCAGACGATACACATACCTGTCTCTCTCAGTACACCTGTAAATAAATCAGTAGAATTTCAGATGGCATCACAGATTTGGTGTTAACGGTATGAACATTGCATGCAAAGTTGTTTAGACACTAAAGATCAAGATAAACTTCAAGCAGACCAACAGAGGCGCTATCAACATGAATAAGAGACAAGAAGTTTTTGGGCTATAACTTCTATTACTCAATCAGATTAACATACTAACTGAACATTAGTGTTTTAAGTCTTTTCTAATACTATTATACTCAAGTCAACAGAGAGCCAAGAATTTATAAGCCCATTAAATTCATAAGAACATATAAAACCTTTTTTCTTCTCAGTACTACAGTACAAACATTAAGTTTTGACAGTAATTGTAACAGTATGAATATATGGCCAAGGTGGGTTTTTCTATGTAAAGCAACATCCCGAACCAACACTATGAAAATACAAATCTAAGGAATCAATTGAAGGCAGAAATGATATACAGCAATGTAAAATAAGAAAGCTTAGTGATGCTCCATTCTGGAATGGGTAGAAACGAGATCATACGTGTGTGTATTCTTTTCAATATCAAAGCATCATGGAATAAAGAAGTAAACTTCCCCAGCCTTCTCTCAGCCATTTGCAGGTAAACCCTTTGGGAGATATGGCTGGTTTTCCCATAAACCCATTAACAAAGTAGGGTTGATGGAACAGCAGAGTCAAACTGAAAATATGAAAACAAATACTCATTCTTAAGGTTCCCAGATTCAGCCTATGACCTTACATGCCGTCTCTCCTCTCTGTTTGCCCCCTTCTCACAAGTTCCCTACAACTGTTTTCTAACTTTTAGGTTTTCCACAAACTTCATGGAACTTGACGACCTTAAAGAAAAACTAAGAATCAAACAGGATAACTCTTACACGTCTAATCTACAAAACAATATGATGCATCGACATGCAATTTTTCAAAGAAGTATCGACACGTCAATAAATTCTTCTAAATTCTTCATCTATATAGTATAAATTTAGTTTTATACTTGTTAATTTTTCTTGTTGAAATCTTTTAAATAAGAGTGTCTATTTGTTATATTATAATAACTTGGAATTAAAACTATATATTATTGATACCAAGAAAAAATAAGTATGGTAGATTGTTCGAGTGTTAGTATCTTATACGACACTACACGTGTTGGACAAAGACATTTCACCCTAGTTGAAGTGTCCATGCAACGCATACGAAAAAAGACCGCTTACCCAGTGTTACTCATTGAGATGCCTAAAAGAACTATAAACCTGCAAAATTATTTTTGCCAAATTATCAACTGCAAGAAAGGAAGAGTTCATAATCATATCAGATACGGATCTTGACAACGTATTGGAACAAAAAACTTATAGAGAGCTTGTACATAAGAAGTTGCTGCTGTACATGTGGAATTCAAGCTGGATGGATCTCGAAAACTGTCAGAATTTGTGTTGATAAATTGAAAGCATAAGATGTGTGGGAAGATTTAGCAAAAGTTTGACCACTAAGTATATATTTGATACATTATTGGCTTTTGGGAGACATTCAATTGGAGATAAAGATCCGAAATAGTACCTTCTGGATCTAGTGTCTAGCAGTTGGTAAGAAGCAAAAATTCAGGGCAGTGCATTTGATTGTGGAAGAGAAGTTCAGGAAGCTGCAGTCTAGAAACGTCTCAACAGCTACAACTGTTAGATCACTTTCTTAAATACTGTATGCTGTTGGAAACAGGGGGATGAACAAGGTACTTTTAAATCGCATCCTCTGCCAGAGATATCAGTAACCTGGGCTTTTATCAACTACCAAGTATAGGCAAAAGGCAACATCATACACTCCCTTTTTTGCTTGTTATGGAGCATTTTGGTTGAGAGAAACAGATTTGATTTTGATACTGCTGGCATTTTTTGTAGAAAAAAATATTTATTTATAGAAGGATGATATAAAATTAAGGATGACAAGAAGTTCTCGATTCCTGAAATTACAAGTCAAGTTAAAGTTAAACAAGCAAGTTCCTCAGTCACACTATTCCAACCTTGCAGGCTCTGAAGCCCAAGAATTAATGCGGAAGAAATATGTTGAAGACATTGGCATTGCGAGAGATTCTCCAAAAATAGCAAACAATCTCTCTCCCAGACAGACAGAACAAGTGAAGGTGAAAATCTAAATTTGTTAGACAAATAATTAATGATAAGGATAAATACTATTCACAGTTCTTGAATACTGTATTTTAAGCTTAATGCAGCGTATTCAAATACAGACACGTCTTTTGCTGATTTCTTGAGAGAAATGCCTTTTGTAGACATTTTGCACTCTATACATTGATGTGCTCTTATGATGAAATATCAATGAAAGTAACCAATTTAAATCATATTATGAAAGATAAAAGCCATTACTTCAGGAGCTAACAGCATAAACGTGGCGGAAATACATTTTAATAGTTACAGAAACAAAAGTTTTAATTTTTTCTTCACCATGATAATAAAGTAGCATTTTTCTCATTGAAAAATTTAATGAAATAGAAGTAAATCTTATTAGCATTAAGAAGGAAACTGAAAGGATTATACACTAACAAAAATTGCATAAGAGAACAAAAGGTCAAGTGAAATCACACCTGGGATTCATATATTTTTTGAGATCAATTGTCTCTTTAAAATTCACATGGCCATTCAATTTACTCAATCGACCTCGAGCATCTTGGCTGAACCTCTTTAGATGGATTGTCAAGATAGAAGGAGCCTTATCAATGAGTATCCTCTTAGTTGCATCCCTCTTCACTTTCAACTTTTCTGAATCCACATTGTCTTCCTCACTTACTTCTGATTCACTTTGTTTAGCAAACTTATCAGTCTCTCTAGACTGAGTTGTATCGATGCAACTTTCACCACTGAACTCATTTAAAATGCAATTAACACCATTTTGGCAGCTCGAATGTGAAGCCTCTGCTGGACCAGGACAGGCACTTGCGCTCTCCGGTTTTCTGTCTTCTAACTGGGGAGCTATTGGATTCATCTCAGCTTGCGGATTGTTTACAAGCATTGAATTTCCATTATCAATAACCTCTACGTTCTTTAAGCAGTCATCAAAAGTGTGAGGTACATATTTTTCCACATTCCCAGTCACATATTCTACTTTAGCACAACTTTTGCCTTGAGTCAATGGATCGCTTGGATTTCTATCGTCAAAACCATCTAGTGCCATTTCTGATCTAGCTTTTCGTAATTTCATCCTCAATCTAACCATTTTTTCTTGTAAAAATTTGGAGCAATCATCACATTGCCAACCATGTTCATCCTTAGAAAGAAGTTCTGGCTTTGTGAAATAGGCCAAACAACTCTCTACAGAAACTGGAGCATCAGTAACATCAACCTCATCTTGATCAGAACCACTGCTATTTCCAACACCAAATCCACTTTTAATGACTTCACTTGCCTCATAACCTGTGTGATTGCTTTCAATCACAGCCTCAGGTTCATTAAACAAGTCTCCAAATCCATCAAATTCTAAGGAATCTTGTTCACCACAAAGAGCCAATGAGGAGACCTCAATTTCTCCTTTTGATACCTCGGCAATAGATGGGGCATCTTCTTTGTACGGAAGCAACAGAACTTCAGAATCTTGAATCTGTATCCTCCTTGAAGAACTAACATCAGAATTTGAACCTTTATGAGAAACCTGATTAAAGGATTCTGAGCTACCCTCTAAATCAGTATCATCCTGAAAAGCTTCTTTGATTATGGAACATTTAGGCAAACATTTCTCATCAGATAGTGAAACCAAAATATGCTCACTGGCTGATGTAACTTGTTCAAGAGAGTCCAACAGTCTCACATTGTCTGAGGAAGGTGCTGAGGTCAAATGTTGTGAATTACTCTCTCTACTAGGTTCCAGAGAATTCAGAGAAGCGTCATTGTTCTGATGAGCATTTTCATTAGCTGTACCCTGGTTTCCTGAAAGATCGTCAATTTCTGAGGCCATATCAATGTTATCTGATGCCACATTTGGCTCAAGGTAATCTAGCCATGCAAAACTATCTGGAGAACTTGACTTCCCTCCAACATTCTCAATT
Source organism: Fraxinus americana (assembly GCA_035079005.1). NCBI lineage: Eukaryota > Viridiplantae > Streptophyta > Magnoliopsida > Lamiales > Oleaceae > Fraxinus > Fraxinus americana. The sequence continues at coordinate 12,266,794 of CM068720.1, forward strand.
CCTTGCTGGTAATCAGGCTTTTCCATAGCTGTAAGATCCCAGGGTGACAAACCCATATCGTTAGCAATATCATTAGTGTTAGTGGAATCCGATACCGCCAATTGCTCTGCTGGAAGTAAACTCGACTGCACCTCACCTGAAGACTTGTCACCAGTTGATTGGTCAACAACACTCTGTGCTGGTAGTATAAAAGCATCTTTGGTGACTTTGGAGCGAATCTTTCCGCTTCTTTTCGGAGGCAATTTTGGTTTCTTGCCTCGAGAGACTGCCTGCACCCTTTTTGATGGAGGCTTCTTAGTAGGAACTGGCAATGACAGGTCCAAAAATTGCTCATAAACAGTTGAAGAGTGCCCACATTCTAAACAACTAACTGTGCTAGAAAGTTTCCCTCCAAATATAGCATCCACAAATGTGGGATCTGTGTCCGTAGACTTCCCATCATCCTGAGATGAATTGATGTGCTTTTTTGCACTCAATTCGTCAGTGCACAATCCATCGAGCAAACATCGAAGCAATTCGTGACTATCTTGTTGCTGATATCCCCTAAACTGGGGAGCCTTAGAACAAACACTACCAAATAAAGACCTTGGATTTATCACATTACTTGTACCAGCTTCTGGGCTGGTTTCAAGGAAAAGCTTTCTCAGAGCAGAAGTAAGAGGACCAACAGATTCATCTAATTTAAAAAAGTAATCCCGCAATTTATTTATAGCCAATAGATTCTGTATAGTTGAATTAAAGAAACATGTATTCCCCAAATTAACAATACCTCTAACTGAATAATTAGCTCTTCCATCTGAACCAATCAATACAGAGTGTTCTTTTATTCCACCAGTCACACTGCCAGTGCCAAACCAAACATCCTCAACATCTGCATTAGACCCTTCGGAAGGTCTCTCCTTTAGCATTTTTGCAATTTCATGTAAGGCATCATTGTGTTCATCCGATTTTTCAGCTGAAATTAATGTATTGCAAGGAAAACACCACCGCAGTTGAGGATTTTCATACTGGACAGCTAGTGGATGATGCCTCTGTTTCGCATGTCGAACTGCATGACTTTGGGGCGTGGTTGGGAATCCCACACCTCCACAGGAGAAATGTCCGCATTCCAAACAAACCCAAATTGTTTTAGACTCCGATTTTGTATTACTCCCTCCCTTCTTCCCGTGCTTAGCTTTTCCTCTGCTCGCCCGTCTATCCGCCACATTAACACGACAGTCTTCACATGCAATGGGCTCTGACGACCCAAGTTTAGAAGAAAGATTCTCCAAATTAATTCCCTTGACAACATGGGAACATACTCTTCTATCATTTACAACTGCACCTCCACTCTCATGAATTTTAACATTGTCAATGCCTTGTTGGGAAATTAGTTTTGGAGAAGAGGAAGAACCTCGTTTCTCCTTTTGACCACTTCTTGCCTTCTTCTTAACCTTTTTCCCCATTATTGCCTAAAACCAATGGAAGACAATAAAGAACCATAAACCCTAATTTAAAGTGTAAAACCAACATAATATTTCAAACAAAAATAGAAATAAACACTAGAAAACAGTAAATATCTAAAACCAATCCGAAGTGATATCTTGCACTAGGAAAGAAAAAATGTTTAATAAGTCAACCCAAAACCTATGCAACAGAAGTCAGGGCACTGCAAAAAACCTAGAAAGAAACTAAAAAAGTTAAACAAAGAGTTTGATTAATTTCTCAAATCCAAATATCCAATCTTGGAAGCCTATAAATACTTCTAATCCTATTAACAGAAACAAAAACATAATTATCAGACGAGAACAGTCATCAACTCAAGCAAGTTATTATCCGTTCGCATATAAATCATTTAAATGAAAAAATAACCCATTAAAGATCCAATCTTTCTCAGATATACGCGACGGAGTTTGATTATCTTTCAACCCTTTATTTGTTTAATATTCTTTTTTTTTTTTAGCAAGCCCAGATGGATGGATTTCTGATTTCAAACATATTAAAGTGTCCATACCTATAGTTCACGATATCAGCCAAAAAAAAATAAAAAATAAAAATATTATTGTGTCAATAGCACCAGAGATATACCTAAGAATGCGAAGACAAGGGGACAGATTTTTTTTCTCAAGAATCCCTTTCAATGGAGTGTTGGATATATATATATATATACAGGAAAAATCGTGTTTAAAGAATAGTAGGATCTATAATGAGAAAGAAATGGTTTCAGGCACAGCCCTTCTGATTTGTTTTCCCTCTACTCTACCTCTCAGGGAGAGTGAGATAGAGAAGCGGTAATGGAGGTGAAAAGTAAAAACGGTAAGAAGGGTTTATTGGAGATTATCTATAAATTTTGTTTGTGAGATTTTCAGTGTGAAGTAATTGAGCCATGTTTGACAGCCTTTAAATTAAAATTTTTTTTTTCTTTTCTAAAGGAATAATATTACTTACAGTCGCTCACTGCAGCAGTCGTCCTATGTGGTATACACATGTCAAGTGTGTATTTGATACATTAAATGTGGTCAAAAACTACCACATTAATGCATCAAATAACTACATGACATGTGTGTGCCGCATAGGGCAACTGCTGTAGTGAGCGACTGCAAATAGCATTACTATTTCTAAAGTACTCATTTTTAATCACGTATTCATACAATAAAATATTATATACATAAATTCAAATTTTTTCTTATTTTTTAACCAAATATTCTTCAAAAATTCACTATTTAAAACATTGTTTTTGGTAAATCATGACCACCAAATAGGGGGTAAATTTGTAGTTTGGATTTGAAAACTTTCAGTTTTTTCATATTCTCTCAAAATTTAAAATAAGATTTGACTAATTCAAGAAATAAATGAAATTTTTAGTTAGATCTCACCAACTTCAATTCGATATCCATCAATCAACCTGCTTTCTTCATGTATGAATGAGTTTCACTAGTATACTCAACTATACATTGACAATGTCGTCATATTATAGTAGTAGTTTCCATCATATCAAATATAAATCCAAGATTTATATCTAGATTTTAGCAAAGTTTCAATATGGTCTTCAATATGTGGACATGTGGATGCTAGTGCATATCATAAAAGATATGTACCGAGCATGCACTCTAGATTTTAGAGGTAGTTAGGAAAAACTTACCATGGATAAAGATTGCCTATAACAACAACATCAACTATTATCAAAGTTGCAATAGGGTTTGCACCATATGAAGCCCTATATGGTAGAAAGTGTAAATCTATAGTTCTATTAGAAAGAGGTAGACAAAGAAAGAATTTTAGGACCAAAAATTATTTAGCAAATGGCTTAAGCAACGACTTAATAAAATAAAGAATAATGTCAGCCCAAAATTAGCAGAAGAGCTATGCTAACGATAGAAGAAGGGATTTTGAATTTCTAGCTGGCCATAAGGTTTTGGTGAGAGAGGCACCAACAAAGGGGATTTTGAATTTCGATAAGAAAGAAAAATTAAAATCAAGATTTATCGGCCCCTTCCAGAATTGGAATGGGATAGTAGTATGGCTTACCACTTGGCCTTGTCTCAGGGTTACCAGTTGTACATAACATATTCGGTATGTCTATACTCACAAGGGATATTGTCCATCAAAGTCTTGTAGGTATAATCAGCCATTTGATATTCAAAGATGCATGACTTACAATTATGAGAAAACTCAGATAGTTATTCTTGATAAGAAGATTTAGATATTGAGTACTAAGGAAATACATTAGTCAGAGTCTATTTGGAAAAATGAAGATGGGATCAATGCAAAAAACGTCGAAAGCTATTCAACTGAATTTGAGGTAATTTTGAAGTATATCCCAAATTTCTCTGCATTATTATTTGTTATGAAATTCCATGGAGGCTTGGAACATTGTTTTATAGTGCAATAAATTAGAGTAGTCTTTAGTTGCTCAATAATTATTTGAGCAAGTTTTGCAATTTTTGAGAAGTTGATGGGCCTAATCACAATTGTAGCAAAGTTTCTATTTTAGAATGTGTTTGGTAGGGATTTTTGGGGGAAGAATTGATTTTTGAATAGTGATATGATGGGAAATGTGTGGTTGAAAAAGAAGAAAAAAGTATTGATGTGATGGAAAATATTATTTTATTGAAGAATGTGTGGTTGAAAATGAGAATTGATTTACTGTAGAAAATGAAAATTTTTACCAAACAGGCTCTTAGGTTATTCAGACCAGATTCGTTAATTTTATTAGTGATTAAGGCTTAAGGAATGAAAAAATATATAACTATAAAGTTTCAAGATTCACTTTCAAAAATAATAAACTTATGAAAAAGCATCAACCTTTAGAAATCAGATAGTCACACCTTATAACAATTTTGGACTTATTAATTAATTAAACAAGTCAAAAAATACACAATTTATGCTCACAATCATGTACTAATCATAAATCACACAAAATCACTGTCACAAAGACAATATTGTAGGTTGCAATTACAAATTTAATCGCAAATCACCAATGTTTTGAAAATCGATCCGAACATCGACTCGAAAAAGGTGAAGAGCCAAAGGTCAAATGTTTCAAATGTGGTCGAACTGGGATCGAACCAAATGCAATAAATAAATAAATAATATATATACACAAACAATAAAATACTATGAAAGCAATATTTTTAAAAAATATATATATTAATAATTCAAAGTAAATCTATCTTTATTAATTAAATTTATTATCCTACAATTAGTCTTGATACTTCAAAAATTAAAAACCAATTTGTTAAAATAGTTTGTTTTGTTAAACTGAAATTGTTTAAACCTATAGAAAATAGTATCTAACATTATTATGTTAATAATCAAGTGCAGTTTAAGTTCAATTTGAAAATTAAATAAATGAAAAGATGGATGTGGATATTACAATTTAGTTAGTTGTGATTCAAAATCAAATTAGTCAATTAAACATACATTTGGAAAATACTTTTGATGGACATTTTAACATTTTTTGTTATACCACACATTGAAAATTTATGAAATCATTTGAGAAAAGTGCATCAATTAAAGGAGCATATCATCCAATATTCCTCTACGGGCCTTTGATAATAGTGCATGAGGCCCATTCTTGAGGTTAAAAGTTTTTAAATTAAATTGGTAAAATTGCTATAGGTTCACCGATTTACAGTTAACAGGGCATGATTGGCCCAGTTTTAGGTCTGTTTCTCGATTCTACCGATCGAATTGACTAGTCGGACTGATTTTAACATCACAAATCACATATTTTTTAGACCACATATTATTTATTAATCACACATTATCTATTTTATAAGTCACAATTATCCAAATAATTGATCATAATAGCACCCTACCCACCCCACCATCCAAACAACGCATCATCTCGCATCCATAACTTACCACCGTACAACTACTAGCACCACAACATCCACCATACCATCACCACCTACACCTCCCCTACCACCAAAATATCGCACTACCACTACCACTACCACTACATGTCCTTCCACCTACATTTTCACACGCAAAATCTGTACACTACAACCTACCACCAAACAATCATAAGCACACCGCAACATTCACCACATCACCACCACACATACAGATCTGTCTACTTAATTCACTGGCAGCAAATACATGTTCAAATCCTATATTTTTTAACATAGGTGGTGACGGTCATTAGCAGCGTCAATTGCTGTAGAGAGAGAGATAAGGATCGAGAGGAAACGATGATAGGGCAAGGCGACGAACGAGAAAATGAGGCTGGATCTACAGAGAGTTTTAGAGAGAGAGAGAGAGAGATGATATATAAATTTTTTAAATAATACATGATTATTGAACGAAAATTAGAAACACGTGATTTTTGAAATTGATATTTAAAATATAGGATTTAGGGTAATTTTCTCCTTAAGAAAATTTATTAGATGCCCGGGAAGATTTTTGGAAAATTTGGAAGTTTAGGGGTCAATTTGCAGCTTTAAGCTTTTTCAATCGGAAAAATGGTTAGTTTAGCAATGATAAAATTATGGGTAAATTATAGTAGCAGTCTCTAATCTTTTCAATTTTTGTAGATATTACCATAACCTTTAATTTGTGTCAACGAAGGTCTCTAAACTTTAAAAAATATGCAGCTGGGGAACAATTCATTTGACAGTTAGTTGACTAATAAAAGTGGATTTTGACTAAATTGAAATGGGTAAAATGATAACTTTGTTATTTTATACATAAAATAAAATAATTTAAAAACTAGAAATAGAATAAAACAAAATAAACTAAAAAAGAAAAAAGAGAGAAAAAAAATAAACTGTTAGCATCACCACCCACCCACCAGCCGGCACCACCGCCGACACAACCTCCCATCCCCTCCCCTCCACCACAACCACGGTCAAATATCACATCTAAACCTTATCACCACCGCCATAGAATCCACACACTAAAACCACCAAAAAATCGCAATCACCTAACCACCATCTTGACACCTATTTACACCACCATAATTACTTTTCCCCATCTCACCACTATGAACCAACACTACAGAAACTCAAGAAAAGAGACACTAATTTCACAAAAAAATGGTTGTCTAAAGTGAAGAAAATGAGAGATATGATAAGTGTATCGATTGTGTCTCAAATTTGTTGAAATATCATCATCAGATTGGACGCCGGATTGTGGGAGTTGACTGGTGATAGTCATCGACGATGGGTATGATCAGTTGTCGGCAGTTTTTGAGTTTGCGAGTTAAAAGTTTTGGGTGGTTATTCCGGTGACATCTGGTGGAGTTTAGGATCGTGGTTGGGTATAATGCATAGAGGGAAATGGGATTTTTCGATGATATGTTGGTCTGACGATTTGGGCGGTGGAGTTGGCGGTGGGGATGTTGTGCCGGTGGTTGAACAGTTTCTAGATTTCTTTTGGGATTGGGGTGGGGAAGATAATGGGATTTTGTTTTTAAATTTATTTATTTATTTTAATTTTTTTATTACATAAAATATAAATTTACTATTTTAACATTTGATTATTGGTCAACTAACGGTCGAATAAACTCCATTTGGACAACTGCATATTTTTAAAAGGTTAGGGACTGCTGCTACAATTTTCCCTAAAATTTGATGTGCGTGAAGAGTAAATATGCAATTGTTTTTTGCAAGAAAAAATTATTTGAAATTATTATGGTACACAAAAAAGGCTTAATTTCAATTAAATTAAGCATGCAAAAAGTAGACTTTGATCTAATGCACATAGTGGACATGTGTTATAATGTCCACCGTGGACCCAATGTTGCCACGTGCATCTGGCAACACTGAATGTTGTCATGTCAACGGTGTACATTATATTCATGTATACCATGGACATTAGATCATTTCTATTGAATCCAAACATACATTACCAAAATCAAAATTCAGCTATATCAAGCCCACACAATGTAAATTTCACCCAGCATGTGTTGGTAAGAAAAATTCTTCGATTTATATTTTTGTTTATTAGAAGTCGAATTAATGTATTTATCAAATTAAAATCTAATTAGAAAAGGCCACTTAAATTTGAGTTTTTAATGGGAGATTTTTGTGCATGGTAAAAAAACTGAAATTTCACCTCATATTTCAGATAATACTTTTAAATAACATGACAAAGATTTTGTGGAGATAAATACGTTTTATTTTTTAAGGTGGTTTTCATCAAATTACCGAAGATTTTTTAAATTCTAGTCTCATGTTTTGACAGGTGACAAATGTAGGCGCACACGCTTGAAATCGGGCATCTCGCCTATGCATAGAACTGATTCTTTTATTAAATTACTAGTCAAAAACACGTGCAATCATGATGTAGTTGAGTACGTAATAGCGTAGGTATTAAAAAAAATATCTATGTCAAACATTAGTTTCATAAAATTTTCTTATAAGTTGCTAAATGTTTTGAGGCAACATTAAATGTGGAAATGAAAAAAATCACATCCATAGATATCGAAGAAATCGAGGCTCACATTCCACCACTGCCTCAAGTTATCGAAAAATATCTTCTCACCAATCCCCGATAGAACAGTCACTGTCATTTATTTCATAAACCCTTAATCAAATTTTAAACAAAAGTACAGGGAAAAGAACTCAAAATAAATAACTAATAAACCCAAAGAAATTGAAAAAAACAAATCAAACATAAAAAAAAAAGTTTTAGCCGAGCCGAGCCGAGCCGAGCCGAGCCGAGCCATAAAACAATTTTTATATTTTAACTTAATCGACAATATATTTATTATTATCACATTTTAAGTTTTTTTTAAAAATTTGAAATCGATCCAAATGGATATTCATATCGTGAAATATCGAATCAAACGAAAAATTGTAAGAAAATAAAGTTCAAAAAAAGGACATTGGAATGAGGTTGTAATTGAATAGAAACATAAACAATCACGACTTTACGTATCACAATTAATGTAAAATTATTTTGATATTTAAAATTTATCGATCATATATTTATTATGGTCGCACTTCAAATTTTCATATTTTAAATTTATCGATCATATATTTATCATGGACGCACTTCAACATTTCCAACAAATTTTAAATCGCTTAAAACGAATATTTGTAACTTAAAATACTAAATTAAACGTAAAAAAAAGGAAAAAAAAAAAAAGTTAGCCGAGCCGAGCCATTTGGCTTGGCTGTAAACAAAACTAATGAAAATAGAAGAAGAATTTAGCTGGCTCCGCACCCAAAAAAATATTAAAGCAAAAAAAAATAAAAAAAATAGCAAAGTCGAGCTTGTAAAGCCATTTGGCTCGGCTCGGCTTACGGCTTGTGAACAGTAACCATAGCTTACTCTTTTATATTTAGTTAGATATTTTGGAGGAACAAAAGCAACTTCAAGTAGTGCGAACATAATAATATCTTCTTGTTTAATGTCTATAACATTAATTAGCTTGGAGAAAATTATGAGCAACTTAATTTCACTCATTACTATCGACAATATATTAAAAGAGAGGATTGAGGAGAAACTTTTAAATGCTCAATTTAAGCTATACACTCAGTATACCCTTATTTAATTTTAATTTTGTTAATAATTAATTAAGGAAAATTATATTACTGATAAGTGTATTTTATACACTTATTCGGGATTTAAAATAATGATATTTGATAGTTTTTCTGACAAAATATATCCTAGATTGCTTTATTGTATGTTATATAGGTAAAACTCAATGGTTGAAAGATGAATCGAAAGAAAGAAGCGAAAAATGGTGAAAAGTGGCAAAATCCAAAGTTTGATGACCAAATTGCAAATTCAATAGTTGATTCGGACCACGAGATGATACTTTGAAGATTGTTATGAGATAATTGGATGAAATTAGAACTAAAAAAAGAATGGAATATGATCAAAATATTATCACAATCACAGTCAAATCACACAAGTTATATTCCAAATTTTTAGCCGAATATTGAGATCCATTTTTGGCATAGTAAACGAACGAATTGGAAAAATTATATTTCTATAGAAGTTGTAGCCCTTTGAACTAATTTCCAATAAACTTTGAATCACTTCAATAGAATAGTGGGAGAGAGAGTTATGGCCAAAATACTCACTTCTATGTAGAGACAAAAAATCCGTGCACGAATGGAACTTTTCTTATTCGATTGGAACTCTTTTGTGAACCAATTTGGACGTGATTTTCACCCAATCTTCTATTCTTACAAATACCTAACAACAGAATACATATGGGGGACCTCTCATATACATATTATACTCCAATAATATCAATTATTATCATCAAAGTAGGAGAATTTATTGTTTGTGAGAGGATTGAAAATGATTTGCAAGAATTCGATCAAGTGAATATTCAAACTTAATTTTTGGGCAAAGAAGAGAAGACGCAAGTGGAGATTTATCAAGAAACCATTGAAGAGATTCAATATTTCAATATTCATCTTCTCAATTAATCAAAAATTCGGGTTATATCTTTTCACTTAAATATGATTTCTCATAATTTCAATATGTTAGATTAATTTTATGCATTGTTAGGATGAGATGGACCCTTATTATGATATTTTTAGTTTTTAATTAATTATTTTAAATTTAATTTGATTTGATTTGTGGACGTTTTTTATCGTTTATATCGTTCTTTTCAATTGCTTGATCACCAATTGAATTGTTAATGGATTTTATTGTTATCGAGAGAGACAATATGGTTTAAACACATTATAATAAACATTGTAATGTTCGATAGAGAATAGAAATATACCTCTACGTTTATATGGTTTCAATAGATGGTCTAGTACTTATTAATGCATTTATCATATTTGCATATTTTATCGAGAGATGGAAGGATCACAAGAGATGAATGGATTTGATCGCTATCGAGAGAGACTTTTAATTAAATTAGGATCATTGACCAACATAAATGATTTCAAATTGTCACTTTAGTTGTTACATTAAAAATAAAATAATAAGAGGGATTCGATTTTAGCAATACATCTCACATATTTGAAAAACACATTTACTTATTTTCATTAGTTTAATTGATAATTTAGTGATTAGTATAAAAAAATCACAAAATTTATTTGCTATTCGATTAAAATTGTAATTAATTTTAACTCGATCAAACACATAGTTCTCGTGGGTTCGACACTCTATTCACTACTTTATTACTTGTTCACGATCACGGTCACTTGCGGTTTTTCAAAGGATCAAGCTTTTGGCGCTGTTGCCGGGGACTATTGTATTTAATTAGTTTTAATTAATTTTAGCTTTAAAACTGAATTTTTATTGCTTATTTATTTTTAATTTGATTACTACTTTAATTAATTTTAGTTTAACAATTTTTTTGTTATTTACTTTTCTTTATTTTTCTTTTTATATCGTTTAACTAACCCCCTACAGTTTTAATCTATCTTGTGTTGGTATTCCCTCTTCGTACTTTTCAAATATTTATGCATGATTCTGATATTGGTAAAGTAACAATATTGTTGCAATGACAAATCTCTACATGAATTGTCAAGATATACTTAGAGGACATCCAGGTTATGAAAATTGTTATGCGGTGCATTTTACTGGGAAATTCTTGTTCTCTTACACTAGTTTACACACGCTGAACTTCTGAAATTTTAAAAATATTTGATGTGTATAAAACAAGTAATTAAAAGATCTGATAAAGAGTATATGCTCGTAGGAGATTTTGTACTTGACGATTGGGATGAGAAATCAAACTTTTGGGAAATGTTCCTCCCCTATTGAACGAGAAGGTACTTGCAAAGTACTATAAAGAACTTGCCAAGTTGGATGAAAACGATATGCTTATAAGAGATTACATGTACTGGCAATGATTTCAACAATGGGGGTACAATCCATTCGAAAGAATCAATGGGATCAACTCCTCATTGTTTGTGGATCTAGATTGTGGACCGATCATTCAACCCGAAGATATATCGACTATGGAAGAAGGGATTAAAGAGAATGACGAGTTGATCACAATGGAATCAAATGAGGATGTGGTAATCAATGAGGATTGAATCAACTCATATTTTTCCGACTTTATTGATTGTCCAGAAATTGATTTTGTGATTAAGCCCGATGTAGGAGTGGAAGTCTACATAGTTGAAATTGAATCGGACGAAATAGAAAAGTCATATTACATCGAAAAGGGTAAGGTAGAAGTTTGGAGACTAAATGAAAAGTGGATCAAAGCCAAACTAAGTAAAATTAACAAGGCATCCAAAGCATTCTTTAGGTGCTCGTGATTAAATTGTCAAAGTCGAGCTAAGGATTATAAAAAAATGCTTATTGGGAGGCAACCCAATATCCTAACCCTTTTATTTATTCTGATTTTTGTACCATATTGCATATATATTTATTTTGATTATTATTTTGCATTAAACTTAGGCACCTTTAAGTTTATAGGGTATCACCATCCTATCATTTTTTCCCTTAGGTTAGTGAATTTATTGTTGGTTGTTTCGATTGTTTGGGCTAAGTAATACATGTTCTAGGTTATTTGATCTTTAATATTTAATTTGACCTCTATGTGCAGGAACATGATGTCGCGGAATACCCAAACCAACATAGACCAAGTGGAAAGTATAATGAAGAAGATTGTCTAGTCATCACACATAGTGCTTCACACCTTCAACGGGACAATTCAGGAAGTACCTTATTCTTCATTTTCTTCCCCGTCCCCTTATATTCTTATTTATACTTTATGATATTGAGGACAATGTCGTTTTAAGTTTGGGGGTGGGAAAAACTTTGAGTTTTTTAAGTTTTCGTGTGTTTTAAGTGTTTGTGTGTTTGTTCTTCGTTATTTCTTTAATATATAATAATAATAATAATAATAATAATAATAATAATAATAATAATAAAATTTGGAAAATTTCAACAAAATATATATGTGTGTGTGCTTGTGTGGGTTAGATAGTTTAGCCGATAATAATGATTAAAATAATAATAATAATAATAATAATAATAATAATAATAATAATAATAATAATAATAATAAAATTTGGAAAATTTCAACAAAATATATATGTGTGTGTGCTTGTGTGGGTTAGATAGTTTAGCCGATAATAATGATTAAATTTGAGATTTGGTGTTGATTTATGAACTGTGGATATGATGCATACTAGACTGATTGAGACTTAACCTTACAAAACTTGATGTTATACGTGCACTAGAATTAAATTGAATAGCGTAATGCTATGAGTTGATTCATATAATTGATAGGTGGATATAGTTGGACATAGATGTTTTACCCACACCATACTAAATTACTTATCCTTAGACCAAATTTAATACAGTTTGGAGGTGATTTTGCTGTTGTAGAAAGATAAAGACGTGGACAAGGATTCCATGTGTGAAAATTTTTGTGTGGATTGTCTTGGATTAACGGGATAAAATTGGGCGAAAATCTTAAATTGGAGGTTGATTTGCTTGTATATGTGTTTAATGAGGGGTATTACACTAATCGGGGTAGAAAAATATATAAAAAACATCTCTTCGTAGCTTTTATGACTCGAGTTATTAAGTTTGTTAGGGTATTTACAACCAAGTGCCCTAAAAACGTCTGATTTGGGAGTTATCGGCCAAAAGCTCGTTACATGGGTCATATAAAAAGTTTAAGGGAGAGAGAGTGCCAAAAAAATTGAAAAAAAGTAGGTGTATGAAACAAACGACGCACTAAATGCTCTGGTTAAACCCTAAATACTTATTTGAGAAGACTTGATTTTTGATGAGGGATAACTAGCCGGATAATTAGCCTAAATTGAGTCTTGGAGGTCGAAACAATAAAAAATTGGAGAATCCTTCTTTATTGATGTATTAACTTACAATTAGTAGAGTCCACCTGAACTAGAGAGGGTGATGGTAGTAATGAAAAATTCAACCTTAAATTACACACTGAGAAAAGAGTGAAAAAAGAACATGTTTGGAGGTGTGTGAATCATACGAGAGGTGACATGATATATTTGACCACAAAGGGTCGAAAATTGAAGCAACTTGTAAATTCATGATTGTCTATTAAATTCTTCATACACACACGTCAATTTTGCATTGGAAGAGTGGATATTGGTTTGAAATTGTGACTTTAAAATAGATTGTAGATTTAATACTTTAATTTCAAATACTAAGATAAAAAGCTAGATTATCTAATCAAATATTTTTGCATGCTTGTGTGTTTGTTGTTATTTAGGTTATAATTTTGTTTGAGAACAAACAAATGTTTAAATTTAGGGGTATTTGATAAGTTTATTTTATACACTTATTCGGGGTTTTAAATAATGATATTTGATAATTTTTCTGAAAAAATATATTATAAATTGTTGTATTTTATGTTATATAGGTAAAACTCAATGGTTGAACGAGAAACCGAATTGGAAAAATTATATTTCTATAGAAGTTGTAGCCCTTTGAAATAGCTTTCCAATGCACTTTGAATCGCTTAAATAGAATATCGGGAGAGAAAGTTATGACCAAAATATTCACTTCTATGCAGAGACAAAAAATCCGTGCGCGAATAGAACTTTCCTTATTCGATTGGAACTCTTTTGGGAACCAATTTGGATGTGATTTTCAACCAATCTTCTACTCCTACAAATACCTAACAGCAGAATACATATGAAGGACCTCTCATATACATATTACACTCCAATAATATCAGTTATTATCATCAAAGTAGGAAAATTTATTGTTTTTGTGAGAGAATTGAAGAAGATTTGCAAGAATTCAGTTACGTGAAGATTCAAACTTAATTTTTGAGCAAAGAAGAGAAGGCGCAAGTTGAGATTCATTAAGAAATCATTGAAAAGATTCAAGATTTCAAGATTCGTCTTCATCTTCTCAATTAATCAAAAATCCGGGTTATATCTTTTCACTTAAATATGATTTCTTATAATTTCAATATATTAGGCCAAATTTATACATTGTTAGGATGAGATGAACGTTTGTTATGATATTTTTAGTTTTTAATTAATTATTTTGAATTTAATTTGATTTGATTTGTGGATATTTATTATCGTTTTTATCGTTATTTTCAATTGCTTGATCACCAATTGAATTGTTAATGGATTTTATTGTTATCGAGAGAGACAATATGGTTTAAGCACATTATAATAAACATTATAAAGTTCGATAGAGGATAGAGATATACCTCTATGTTTATATGGTTTCAATAAGTGTTCTAGACTTATTAATGCATTTATCATGTTTGCATATTTCATCGAGAGATAGAATGATCACACGAGAGGAATAAATTTGATCGCTATCGAGAGAGACTTTCAATTAAATTAGGAACATTGACCAACATAAATGATTTCAAATTGTCACTTTAATTGTTACACTAAAAATGGAATAATGAGGGAGATTCGATATCTTAGCAATGCATTTCACATATTTGAAAAACACATTTGCTTATTTTCATTAGTTTAATTGATAATTTAGGGATTAATATAAAAAAAAAAATCACAAAATTTATTTACTATTCGATTAAAGTTGTAAATAATTTTAACTTGATCAAACACGTAGTTCTCGTGGGTTCGATACTCTATTAACTACTTTATTACTTGTTCACGATCACTTGTAGGTTTTCAAATGATCAATTACCACCATAAAATTTACTTGATACACCACATTATAATCACACTACAATTAAAACATGTTTTTAATAATACACCACAGCAAATTTATAGTTATAATCATACCAAAAATAATCCATTTGGTCGCACTTTTCGTCTCTCTCAGCTTGTGGAAGAGGAGATTGTCAAGCGTTTGATTTTGATAGCAGAAAACCGTAGCTTGGTGGAAATAGTAGCTCAGGAAGACAAGATGAATGACAATAAAACAGAAAAATTATGTGAAGGATGGTGAAGCTGACACTATTGAGGCAAAGAAGGAAGCTTTATTGAGATTGCACTCCTCAACTCAGGATGATGGTGAATGTGCACAAATTGGTACTAATTGGCAGGAAGAAGACAGGATGAGAATAGAGTCATTACATCTGTTGCTGCTTATCATATTAGTATTCTTCGCTTCAAGTCCTAAAAATCCATGCCAAATGAGGAATGAAGAAACCACTAGAAGAACTGACAAGATTGAACTGATAAAATACTTAAAAATTGTGGTGCAACTAACAAAATTTGTAGTGGTATCTAACAATATGTACAATATATTCTTATTTAATATTAGTTTTGTTAATAATTAATTAATAACGTTAATTCAATTTATTCAACAAGAAATTTAAAAAATCATTTTCTTTTCCATTCATCAATAATTCCCTAAATTAGTCTTTTTAATATTATATTAATTTTTATTAACAGCTTTTATTATAAAAATTATATTAATTTTTATTAACAAATTTTATTATAAAAATATACATAAAGTTCTTCCCATGATTTAATTAGTTAGTTTAAAAAAATAATATTCATATTTCTTTATTTAATTGATTGTTTCCCACATATTGTTACAGATATAACAGTACTGTCCCACGTGGCCAGTAGACGAACCAACGAGCCCACGCACGTAACATAGCAAGATGAACGAACCGATTATACATGCACCAAGGCGAACCCAACTCGAGGCGAACCCAACTTGAAAATAGGACAACCTACCCTCTTTTAGCATTACCCCTTGGTGCAAACCCATCCATGACGAGGTGAACAACCAACCAACAGCGGATCTTGCGAAGTGACTAACAAGATAACACACTGCCAACGCCGTATCTGCATGCCTACGCAGTCAAATCCTTAGCCTAGCTATAAAAATATGGGAGATCTCAGTATTGATAGCTCGATTGATTGATGTTTATAAGAACCAACTGATCTAATAGGACTGCGTGCCTCATATCCAACGGACCTCATTCACCTAGCATTGGGTATAAATACACACACTTAGCACCATTTGAGGGTAATGCAAGTTCTCTTATCTAAGAAAAAATCTCAATTCTCTTTACAAAGCTCAACGGCCGACCCCCTTTTCTGGAAACAAACAATTATCTTAGTAATTTATAACATGCCTTGGATAATTCCCTTCATGGATTGGTTTGAAAAGCGAGTGATCTGAAACATAGGCACACTGGAATCTAATCTCACGTAGATTCTTGTCTCTAATTATTCATTATTTGTTGGCTACGTCATTGGACCATTTTTTAGGGTCAACAGATTGGCACCATCTGTGGGAATTTTTGATACCATAACCACGAATATCCTAGTGGTAAAAGTTGTATGAAGAAGAACCTCGAAGAAAGGTTATTGGTTCTTGAAGAAAGGACTGCTGCGAAGAAACAACGAGAAAGACGCGATGAGTTCAAGTCACCAAGAATCACATGGAAGAGGTGGGCAACAGGGGGCCTCTGAAGAAGAGGTTCTCCACACTAACGTGAACATGCGTCGCCCTCACCACCACCACAGGAAAGGCGGTACAACTGCATGCTTGGCACGAGAAGTGGGAGAGATGGCCGCTAATATGAGAAATATGGCCCAACAAAATGCTACCATGCAACAACTGTTGATGCAGATGCACCAACAAGCCGAGTCCCAGGCCCCTCAGCATCGAAATTTCCACCAGGAGGGTGGAGAAAATGACACGGTAGGATACCCTCAAAGATATGGAGAGAATGATGACCCTATGGAAAGGGAAATGGAGGCAAACACATCCACTAATTATGTTACAAGCTGCCCCGGCGATGATATGCCCATGGAGGGAAACTTTCCTTCTAAATACACTCAAGAACATGAACCACAAAGATCTGCTAGTGTCTTCGACCTAGAAATAGGCGAGAAAGAAGGGACGCTAATGTGGGAAAACAGGCTGGGACATCACAACCTCGGTACCAAGCAAAGGAAAATATTTCTGACGGTCCTTGTAGGTCGTTCGAAATGGATGACGATGATGAGAGTCTGCCATTTTCTTAGGACTTAAGAAGTACTCCTGTTCCTAGCCATTTTGTGCCCCCAAAGATACCCGATTACGAAGGAAAGGAGACCCGATGAAACACCTCAACAATTATAAGACACAAATGTCTCTGCTAGGAGCCTCGCCCGCTTTGAAGTGTCGAGCTTTCCACCTTACGTTAACGGGGGCTGAGGAAATTTGGTACAGTCGCATTCCAGCTGGAAGCATCAGGAGTTGGCCGCATTTGAAAAAGGCTTTTTGAACCAGTACTTATCGAGCAAAGAGGGAGAAGCCCCATCCAGAGATTGCAGGATATGTGGCAGCAAGTAGGAGAAACCATGAAAATTTATTTGGCTCGTTTCATGGATGAAATGACCTACTGTGAGCAGGTGACGGACAGAGAGGCCATCTCTGTCCTAAGAGGGGATCTAAACATGAATACTTTGTTTTGGAGGGATGTCCGAAATAAAAATCCCAACTTTTATGATACTTTGGTAGAAATGATGATGAGCGAAATAGTGAACAAAGAATTGATTGACCATCGTAATCGAACTTCAATGGGTCTTCCGTTACCCCAAAGGCAGACAAGGGGCTCTGTTTCGCATTTGGTGGACCAGCAATGGACCCAAGCAGGACATAACATAGCCCCCACCTCCGGACAAGCATTGGCCACCGCCACACTTAACGCCATGCCCTCTTTGGCGTGTGAAGAGGTTAGACCTGAAACTCACAGGCAGCTAAACTTACCTAGAGGAAGAAGCAGGGGTAGGGGAAGAAGTAGATAACCAAGAGAGATGAAATATTGCACGTATCACTGAACCAATGGTCATAGCACTGAAAACTGCTTGTCTAGGCTATATCATGAAATGCCTCATAGCTCGCATGCTGTGGATACAAATGCACAGCGCATGCAAAAGAATGCTCCATTAGCCAGACAAGAGCCTCGACACAGAGAGAATAGGTAGACCCAAAAAGATGAATCGCCTTGGAGAGGACGTCAAGAAGACAAGAATAGAATAAGGGGTCAAAGGCCCAGGAGAGAGCCTCCAATGAACATTGATAACGCATCCATCAGGGAAATCGACACCATAATTGGTGGTCTGCACATAGGGGAAAGTTCCAAAAATGCTTTGAAAAACTATGCGAGAGAAGCAAAGGATCCCTCCATGGCAAGCTACCTAATTAACAGTTAACACCACCAATCGGGGTGCTGGGAACCCTCGGTAATTACTTTCTCCCTGACGGACGTAGTAGGAGTTCACCATCCACATCATGATGCACTGGTGGGAAGAGCTGTCGTAGCCAAAAATGGCCTGAAGCGTATGCTAGTAGATAATGGAAGTTTCGTCAACATCTTGTTCGGAACTACTTTCGATAAAATGATGGTAGACCACGAACTTGCTCCCATTACTTTGTACGATTTCACTAGTGATAGCATCATTCCCAGGGGAAAAATTACTTTTGTAGTAGAGATGGGAGAGAGCCCATTCAAGGCTCACCATTTCATGGAGTTCTTAATTGTAGATCACCGATCCACTTATCATGGAGTTATAGGTCGACCTGCTTTGAAAGAACTGGAAGCTATGACATCTATACACCATCTTTGTATGAAGTTCCCCACCAAGGAGGGAGTTTCCACCGTACGAGGTGACCAGTTAGGTTCTAGGAAATGTTATCTTAACTCCTTAAGGAAGTTCAAACCCCGAAACTTGAATATGGTTCTCGTAGATATTGAAATGATCGACGCACCTAGAGAAAGTTTAGTCCCTGAACAGGAAGACATCACACATGGTGGATATACCTGAAGAAGGGGTAATCAAGGTGGATTTGGACCCTAGAGTAATGGAGTCGAACTCATAGGCGACCTTAGTGGAAGAGTTGGAGCCCTTCCTCATAAACCCGAATGACCCAACAAAGTCGTTACAGATTGGAAATGAGCTCAAACTAGAAGCGAAAGCCAGACTCAAAAGCTTCCTGCTTGATAACTTGGATGTGTTCACTTAGAGGCATGAAGACATTTGGGCATTGATCCCAGAATCAGCTGCCATAGGCTCAACATAGACCCAAAGGTCACTCCCTACAGGCAGAAGCGGAGAACATTGAATCCGGAGCGATATGCGACATTGAAGGAAGAAATACACAAACTCATATCCAACGGGTTCATCAGAGAGGCAACATACCCAAGATGGATATCAAATCCTATTTTAGTAAAGAAGGCTAATGGTAAATGGAGGGTCTGTATAGACTGCTCCAACCTTAACCAAGGTTGTCCCAATGATAGTTTTCCGCTCCCAATGATCGACCAACTGGTCGACTCCACGGCGGGTCACGAATTGCTAAGCTTCATGGACGCTTATTCAGGGTATAACCAAATCCCCATGCATCCATCCGATGAGGAGCACCTTTCTTTTATCACTGATCGAGGATTATATTGCTATAAGGTTATGCCCTTTGGCCTAAAGAATGTCGGGGCAACTTACCAATGATTGGTTAACAAAATGTTTTCTGACCTCATAGGCAAAAACCATGGAGGTCCACATCGACGACATGCTTGTGAAAAGCCTCAAGTCAGCAAACTATGTTGAACACCTACAAGCCGCCTTTGAGACTTTAAGAAAGTATCACATGAAGTTGAATTCGTCAAAGTGTGCCTTTGGCGACGCTTTCGAAAAATTCTTGGGCTACATGGTCAACCAGCGAGGTATCGAAGCGAACCCCGAAAAGATTAAAGCCCTCATGGACATGAAGTCTCCCAGCAAGCCAAATGAGGTACATCACTTGATTGGGTGTCTCGCAGCTCTCAACAGGTTCATCTCCAAGGCTACTGATAGGTGCCTCCCTTTCTTTAAGGTTTTAAAGGGAGGGAAAAGGTTCCAATGGAGCGAGGAATGCGAGGAGGCGTTCTAAGGGCTGAAAAAGCACCTGGGGCAAGCCCCTCTCTTCTCGAAGCCTAAGGAATGAGAAACTTTGTTACTATATCTGGCGGTGAGCGCTGAGGTGGTAAGTTCGGTACTTGTAAGGGAGGAGGGTACTACGCAGTTACCTATTTACTTTGTTAGTAAGGCCCTTCTGCCGACGGAGACGCGTTACACCGACATGGAAAAACTGGCCATGTCTCTCATGATTGCCTCCAGAAAATTGAGGCCCTATTTTCAAGCCCACAACATACGAGTTCTGACGAGCCTCCCTCTTAAACAAATACTCCAAAAATCGGATGTATCCGGAAGATTGATGAAATGGGCAGTGGTGTTAAGCGAATTCGACATTGCATACCAGCCTAGAACTTCAGTAAAAGGACATGTAGTGGCAGATTTTGTTGTCAAGTTCACTGAGGCAACGAATATCAATGTTATGATGGAGCCAGTAGATCCACCAACTTGGAAGCTATTTGTAGACGGGTCGGCCTGAAAGAATGGCTCAGGGGCTGGGGTGATGTTAGAGAGCCCAGAGGGTCATAAGCTGAATTGCGCGGTGAGGTTCGATTTTAAAACCTCCAACAACGCCGTTGAATATGAAGCACTTCTAGCAGGCCTTAGATTAGCCAAAGAGATGCAAATTAAAAACGTGACAGTCCAAAGCGATTCCCAATTTGTTATAAGTCAACGGTAGTCTCACAACTAAAGAAAGGGCATGGTGACGTACTTGAAGAAGGTTATGGAGCTAATCCCTTGCTTCGATGGGTTTGAGCTAATCCAGGTCCCAAGGATAGAAAATTTGCATGCTGATGCTCTATCAAAGTTGGCAAGCAGCAAGGATTCAGAACTACTTAAATTTGCACCCATTGAGTACCTTTCCAGGCCCTCCACTGCCAACAAGGAAGAAGTAATGTGGGTCGGAGAAACTCCATAGTGGATGCAACCCATCATAGCCTACCTCAAGGTTCACATCCTCCTGGAGAACTCAAACGTAGGGTTGCATATTATGTGACTAAGGATGAGGTTTTATACAAAATGGGCTTCTCCTCTCCCCTCCTGCGATGCACTGGGGGAGACGAGACGGATTATGTGCTACGGAAAATTCACGAAGGGATATGCGGGAATCACACGGGGCCCAGCGTTGGCCCACAAAGTCTTAAGGAAGGGGTACTACTGGCAGACCTTAAAGAAAGATGAGATAAATTTTGTGAAGTGATGCGATAAATGCCAACGCTTTTCATCCATTCAAAGACAACCATCTCAAGAGTTGACCATAGTATCTAGCCCCTGGCCTTTTGCAAAATGGGGAGTCGACCTGATAGGCCCCATGCCAAAGGGAAAATGGGGTGCAAATTATGTGATCGTTGCCATCAATTACTTCACCAAGTGGGTCGAAGCTGAACCATTAACTAAAATCACTGAGGCACATGCCTCTAAGTTCATATGGAAAAATGTTATATGCCGGTTCGAAATTCCTCACTCGGCCCCTATTTGGCACCCATTCTCTTTCTCATTCTCATTCTCTTTTTTCATTTTAACCACATGGAAAAGCGCACTAGGATCCCGAATCACCAAGCAAAGTTCACTCTTAAACCCTATCTCACAATTTGACAACACGATGAATCCCTAGCTCAAGCTCTTCTCCTTGCTCTTCAAAATCGACTTTTTCTCTCTAAGAATACATAAAACCTAGTCTAGGACGAGTTTATGCTTTTATAGTTGCCCTAGAATCATTACCATAAGAGTTGTAGTTGGATAAGGAAACTTAAGAATTTCTCGCCCAGAATACCCCTTGCTATAGCAAGGTATATTTTCATGCTGTAGCATGGGCAAAGTAAATCATTCCTGAAAATCTCTGTTGAGGTCTGGGCTATAGCAAGGTAAAATCTCATGTTATAGCATGGAAGAATTTTCGCTTCTAGTGCAAATTGGTCCTCAATCTTCTTTTCATTTCACTTTAGGAATTTCTTCCTCTTCCATTTTCTTCTAGTCATCCATAATATTGACAATTAGATCTTTAGCGAGGTTCCATGCTCGGTTCGTCGTTCGGGTCAACTTATGAATAATTGCGATTTAGTCCCCGAACTTTCATTTCCTTCCATTTTGGTCATTTTCGCCTTTTTTCGCGCATATTTCATTATTTCCATCAAAGTAAACCTACAAACACAATTCATATTGAATTAAGCCTTATTCAAGCATTTATATCAACAATTAATCATGTTTTGTCGCATAATTAAGTGCACAAAACGCACTTATCAAATCCCCCAAACTTGAATTGGTGTTTGTCCTCAAACAAGATGATGACCTAACTTTACGCAAAACATGGTTTAACAGCCTGCCGTATCTCAGGATTAGAATTCAGTAATTAACCAGTGAAAAGTGTCCACAGTGTAAACTCAAATCAACCTCCACCTATCACATACAGAACTTGATGTGTATGTGTGTGCATAATCATGCAAAGCATACCAAACTGATGATGGGTGTAAATCCCGACCTGCAGTAGTTAAATTTTCTTTCTTTCCTTGCTCGAGAGATTCACACCTCCCAAACTTATTCTTTTCACTCAACGACCCATGGGTGTGTTCTAGAGTACAGTTTTGATTTACTTAGTCCTTACCCTCTCTGTTTGGATAGATATCGCGGTCATAAGTTCACAATTCAACAAGCATGGATTATCCTATTTCTTTGATTGTTTCAACCGTTAAGACTAGACTAGGTTACTTGCTTCGCATCAGAGATATGATTCTATCAACAAGATGTCTGGGGCTAATCAATGCATTTCATACATAGAAACATGTATAATATTCATCAAATGATAGATTTTTTTTTTTCACATATATGACACCTTCCATTTGCTTTCTATATAACCCCTGTAGCGAGATTTAGGCCGATGACTCCCAAGTCAGATGACCATAGGGCACCAGGTTTTAAACCCTTACAGGCTTAATCACTCGAGTTATACAGGCTCGAACAGATGTCTTAGCGATTCAATGATTAGTGCAATGCCCATTTTCTTTTAGACATCTAATTTCTAGAACCGACCTCTGACTTGAAACTTTTACCTCGTTTTCGTCTCATTGATCTAATCCAATCCACACAACATAATTCTCACACATGGAATCCATACTTATCTCAATGTTCCCCTGTAACAGCTAAATCATCTCCAAACTTGTAAAATGATGATTTTTTCGAATGGTGCAATAGAAGTTTTCGAGGTTGACTTCGAGGTTGACCTATCATGTTCAACTCCACTATGACTCAAACATCCCATCATTAGCTTAGCATGCCCAACACAATTATTGTGCGCAAAAATGTCAAGTTACACATAGACAAGTATCGATCAATTAAGAATGCATAATTTCCACTTTTCATAGCTATACTTATTCCAATATTCTCATCATTGCCGGCAAGGCCATTAAACTTCACACAAACACACAAATTTTTTTTTTTAATCATTCGACAAACACACATGAAGCAGTAAATTAAACAGCTAAGCGACACTAAGATGATGAGACGATAGATCTTAAATAATTCGACAAACACAGAGGAAACAGTAAATTAAACAGCTAAGCAACACCAAGATGATGAGACAATAGATCACCCCCAAACTTAAAATCTGACATTGCCCTCAATGTTCATAGGAGACATGAGTAACCAAAATGGAATGATAATGCGAAAGGAGAACAAAAGAAGGGAGATAGAGAACTCCCATGGAAAATCTTCAGGTATCGGCACTATATGATCCCAGGTGAGCTGATAAAAGTCTTGGATTACCTCCGGTGTGAATAGAATCCACTTGCCCCGAACCCATGTTTGGTGAAGGTGTTCTGACCCAGGGGTGTCTATGTCCATATTAAAGTTGGCGTAGAATTCCCGGACTAGACCGGCATAAACAGGGTGTGGTCGTTCCACCAATTTCTCCCAACCACAGTTCATGACCAACGTACACAATTCAAATCCCGGAAAATCTTCGAGTTTAATCGGCCTCTCGGCGTGTAGTTGCCAATGCGAGACGACATCGGTGTATCTGATCCGAACACCGGGACCTAGAAAATGCCGCACACCCCCTTCAGGTGTTTGGGTGCGGGCTGTGCCAGATGTGGTGGCAACCTTCTCCTTGCCCTTGGAAGTGCGTTTCGGCGGCATCCTACAAAAGAGAAAAAGAAAAGAATCAATCCATCAAAATAGTATGGAGATGGAAACATAAGTCTCGAGAAATGCCCCAAAATCCCCCAACCTTGCTTCAATAATATGAAAGTCTATGTTGGTGTGTATTAAGAGATATAGCAAAGTGAAAACGTGTTGTACCAGTTGGAACTAAGTGCAGTGCAAGCAAGTGGGAAAAAAAATCCATGATTGACCAGGGATGTTCACCCTCTGACACCGCCGAAACAAAACGATATTTTCCCGGGCATCGCCGAGGCATGGGGTAGTTAGCAACGTGGTCCAACACATATCAAAAATTCATGCAATTCAGATGTCATTTGGATAGGGGGATCGATGGGGCAAGTAGGTGCCGTGAGGTGAAACGCCCTAGCCATATGTCTCACATGGTGACATGAATGACATTTATCGAAATGGTGAATGCATATGAACATGAAATGCAATGTAAGACATAAAGAAACCAACGGACGGTGCAAGTGAGCCAAGAGAAGAGAAAACATACATGTAGACATTTTATCAAACACCTAAAATGCATTATATTTTCTCAAGAATGTGTCTATCACCATGGTGGAATTCAAGCCAAAAATTTCAATCCAACAACACACAATCCAACAACTACCTAGGCCCCATCACCACAATGCATGATGTCAAGCATAAAAGAAAAATGTGGAGTAAGAAATCACAATGAAATCACACTGAAACATACCTAGAAATTGTGTGATTGGAGGTGTAGTGTGGTGATGTTTTGGGGGTTGGAGAACGGGTTTCTAGAGATAGTGTGTGCCGTGAGTTGGGTGGTGGAGTGACTGTTTGCGAGTGTGGGTGTCGTGTGTGGGAGTACCGAGAAGAAGGAAAAGAGAGAGAGAAAAGAAAAAATACAAAAAAAAAAATAAAATAAAAGGGGGGGTTATAAACGTGCCATGCGACCGCATGGCACATTTCCATGCGGTCGCATGGCACACGAGGGCAGGGCCAAAATTGGCCCTGTCCCATGTTGGGCGACCGCATGGCTGGTTCAGCCATGCGGTCGCATGGCTAACCAGTTAGCCTTTTTTTTTTTTTTTTTTAAGTCTCGACCCCCTATACTCAATTTTCATGCCTAACAAGGTCAATGGGGATGTACTACGTGTATGCATGTGAAACAAAAAGGTAAACCATACTAAACCAGTTAGAAGCATCGGTTTTGTGCAATTTTTCACCAAAAACGATTTTCACCCAACTTTGCAAACATACGATGTGCCCCAGCTCGTACATATATGAAGTGAAATTATGCAATGTGAGAAATGATTTTACAAATGTTTAAACTCGTTGAAACCTCATGTAACCCATTTACACCCAAAGAAACCAATTTTTCACCCCGTAATGCGGAAAATGCCAGTTCAAAGCTCTTGCAACTTGTACAACTATGTTCTAAACTTGAAAGGTGCCTGAAAACATGAACTAGATGTGAAAAACAGATTGCAAACTTAAAACACACCGTGTCATCGAAAATCACCAATTTTGGCTAATTAGTCCACCAACTCACCCAATACCCCAAACTTCATTCAAATTCATTTTTCATTCCCCAGGGTGCTTATGAACAATGATAACACACGCAAATCATCAGAATTCACGTTTTTGCTCGAATAAAACTCAGAAGGTGTGTTTGTGCCTCGATATGAGTGAACTTTTTGACAAATCACCCAAAAATGATTCCATTACCACGTAAGACATGTATAGCGCAGTGAAAACTAAGAAAGATTACTCATGAGCATGTGTGGATGGTTAAGACAAGATGACATAGAACTACGTGATCAAAGCAGAGAAATGAACAACTATCAATATAAAAACAGAAAGCAAAGTAAATAAAAGGGTAGAAATGATGGGTTGCCTCCCATCCAGCGCTAGGTTATAGTCGATAGCTCGACTGTACCGTATGGAGATCATTCTGGTTCCTGAAGATGAACGGTAGATTTGTCTTTCGAGAATTCCCCGCTCCAATAGTGCTTTAAGCGCTGTCCGTTGACCTTGAATGTCCCTTTGCTCTCATGTGTGATTTCAACAGCTCCATGTGGGAACACCTGGGTGACAGTATACGGGCCAGACCACCGTGATCTCAACTTTCCCGGAAAAAGCTTCAAGCGAGAATTGAATAACAGAACCTGCTGCCCCACAATGAACTCTCTTCTCTGAATATGCAGGTCATGAAATTTCTTGGTACGCTCCTTGTATATTTTCGCATTCTCATATGCTTCCTGGCGAAATTCATCCATCTCATTCAACTGTAGTAATCGCTGTTCACCAGCTGCTTGCAAATCCATATTCAACCTGCGAAGTGCCCAATAAGCCCGATGTTCCAACTCATCTGGCAAGTGACATGCTTTTCCAAACACAAGACGGTATGGTGACATGCCAATAGGTGTCTTGAAAGCTGTTCGGTAAGCCCATAATGCATCGTCCAATTTCCTGGACCAGTCTTTCCTTGTTGAATTCACCGTGACTTCAAGTATTCTTTTCAACTCTCTGTTAGAGATTTCAACTTGCCCACTGGTTTGAGGATGATATGGGGTTGCTATACGATGTTTAACTCCATACTTACTCAACAACTGTTCAAACTGGCGATTACAAAAGTGTTTCCCCCCGTCACTGATGATAGCTCTCGGTGTGCCATAACGAGTGAAAATGTGCTTCTTTAGAAATCCAATCACCACTTTGGCATCGTTAGTAGGTAATGCCACTGCTTCCACCCACTTGGATACATAGTCAACAGCAACAAGTATATATTGATTGGAGAATGACGGTGGAAATGGTCCCATGAAGTCAATCCCCCAAACGTGAAATAGCTCTACTTCTAGGATACTTGTTAAGGGCATTTCATTCTTTTTCGAGATATTCCCTGTGCGTTGACACCGATCACATCTCTTCACAAATTCAAAGGCATCCCTAAACAATGTAGGCCAATAAAACCCTGACTGTAAAACCTTAGCTGCAGTCTTGGAAGCCCCAAAATGTCCTGCATATGCTGATGAATGGCAATGCTCCAGAATCTGATGTACTTCTTCTTCAGGCACGCATCTTCGAATGATCTGATCTGCACCACGCCTATAGAGAATGGGATCTTCCCAAAAATAGTATTTCAGATCTGCATAGAACTTCTTCCTCTGGTGATTAGAATATTCTGGTGGAGGAATGGATTTTGCCAAGTAGTTGACAATATCAGCATACCAAGGTGCAGTCTCCACACTGAGAATCTGTTCATCAGGAAAAACCTCATTTATCTCCACTGACTCATCTGGTTGGCCAAGCTCTAGTCGAGATAGATGATCTGCCACAACGTTCTCACTACCCTTTTTATCTCTGATCTCAATGTCAAACTCTTGCAACAGTAACACCCAACGAATCAATCTTGGTTTGGCATCCTTCTTTGTCATTAGGTACTTCAGTACAGCATGATCAGTGTAAACCACTACTTTTGATCCAACCAAGTAAGGGAAAAACTTATCAAATGCATACACAACTGCCAATAATTCCTTCTCTGTGGTTGCACAATTCAGCTGTGCATCATTTAAAGTTTTGCTGGCGTAGTAGATCACATGGAAAATTTTGTTTCTTCGCTGCCCCAAAACTACTCCCACGGCGTAATCACTGGCATCACACATCAATTCAAACGGTAACTCCCAATCCGGTGCAACTACTACTGGAGCTGAGATGAGCTTTTCTTTGAGAGTGTGAAAAGCTGTTAAGCACCCATCATCGAAGTCAAATGGATTGTTTTTCATCAGTAAGTTGCACAGTGGCTTAGTTATCTTCGAGAAGTCCTTGATGAACCGTCTGTAAAAACCGGCATGTCCTAGAAAACTGCGAACACCCTTTACAGAAGTAGGTGGTGGTAATTTCTCAATGACTTGAATTTTCGCCCTATCCACTTCTATTCCCTTAGCTGAAACTCGATGTCCCAAAACTATTCCTTCCTGCACCATGAAGTGACATTTCTCCCAATTCAAGACCAAATTTGTTTCCCTACACCTTTCCAAAACCAAGTTCAAATGTTTCAAACACTCATCAAAAGAAGACCCAAACACAGAAAAGTCATCCATGAAGATCTCTATGAATTTCTCAACCATATCAGAAAATATAGCCATCATGCATCTCTGAACCGTAGCTAGAGCATTACATAAACCGAAAGGCATCCTACGGTAAGCAAAAGTGCCATAAGGACATGTGAATGTGGTCTTCTCCTGGTCCTCTGGTGCCACTGGAATCTGATTGTAACCGGAGTACCCATCAAGAAAGCAGTAATGTGAATGTCCTGCTAACCTCTCCAACATCTGATCAATGAAGGGGAGAGGAAAATGATCCTTCCTAGTAGCTGTATTGAGTTTGCGGTAGTCAATACAAACCCTCCATCCTGTAACTGTTCTGGTAGGAATAAGTTCATTCTTCTCATTAGGTACAACTATGATTCCCCCTTTCTTCGGCACTACTTGAACTGGACTGATCCATGCACTATCAGATATAGGATATATGATTCCCGCATCCAAAAGCTTCAATACTTCAGCCCGAACCACGTCCTTCATATTTGGATTCAACCTCCGCTGACTCTCCACACTGGGACGAAAATTCTCTTCCATGAGGATCTTATGCATACATAACGAAGGGCTGATCCCTTTAATATCTGCAATAGTCCATCCTATGGCTGTTTTGTGTTCTCTGAGTACCCGAAGTAGTTTTTCTTCCTCCACCTCACTGATTGAGTTCGATATAATCACTGGAAGAGTGCAAGAATCTCCAAGATAGGCATATCTGAGGTGTGGTGGTAGCTGCTTTAGTTCCAATTTAGGCGGCTGCTGAATCGAGGGTATATGCTTCTTACTCTCTGTTCCAAGTTCTTCAAAATTTGGGAAGTGCTGTTTTCGAAAATATGGTGGGTTGGTCTCCATAAACCGTGCACAAGTTTCAATCTCAAGTGAATCAGAATTGATTGATTGAGAATGAGCAATGCACGCCTCATATGCATCCGAATGATGTTGAAGTAGAAAAGTATCATTCACCACCTTGTTAATGACATCGATTTTGAAACAACTATCTGCCTCTGAAGGAAACTTTATGGCCTTGAAAACATCGAAGGATACCTGCTCATCACCCAATCTCAAAATTAGCTGCCCCCTATGAACATCAATTAGTGCTCTTCCAGTGGCCAAAAATGGTCTGCCCAGAATTAGTGGAACGTCTTTGTCTTCCTCCATATCCAAAATGAGAAAATCAGCAGGAAATATGAATTTTTCCACCTTGATGAGCACATCCTCTATGATTCCTCTTGGGTGTGTCAACGATCTGTCAGCCAGTTGCAGTGTAACTGTGGTTGCTTTAGCCTCTCCTAATCTAAGTTTCCTGAAAACAGATAAATGCATTAAATTAATACTGGCACCAAGATCACATAATGTTTTATCAAAGTAAATTTCACCAATGGTACAAGGCACAGTAAAACTCGCTGGATCTTTCAGCTTTGGTGGAAGCTTGTTCTGAATTCTGGCACTGACTTCTTCAGTCAACATTACAGTCTCGTGATCTTCCAACTTGCATTTGTTTGATAAAATATCCTTCAAGAACTTTGCGTAGCTTGGTATTTGGAAGAGTGCATCAGCTAATGGGATGTTTATATGGAGCTTTCTGAACACTTCAAGGAACTTTTTGTATTGCTGCTCCATTCGTGGCTTCCTCAACTGTTGTGGAAATGGAATGGGTGGTTCATAAGGATTTACTGAGTTATCTGGAACTTGTTGTGGCTTTGCTGGTCTCTCTTTCACTGGTGTCTGCTTGGTGCTACCAGTTTCTTCTTCAGTCTCCTTCTCCGGTGGTGCCACTATCTCTTTGTCTACTCCTGGCCTTTTCACATGTATCTCAGGTAGCTGAACTCCACTTCTTGTAGTAATGGCCTGAACATGCTCCCTAGGATTCACTTCTGTATTGATCGGTAGAGCACCCGGCATTCATCCTGTCATAGAAAGAGCTAGTTGTCCCATCTGAGTCTCTAGATTTTTGATAGATGCACCCTGATTCTGGAAGTTAGTTTCAGTCTTCCTCATGAACTGATTTGTGGTTTCCATGTATTTATCGGTCTTTTCCATAAGCTTAGCAAACATGTCCTCCAACTGAGGTTTTCTCTCCTGCTGAAACTGTCCTGGAGCTCGATTATGATTATGATTATTATTTTGGTTATGATTCTGGTTACCACCCCAAGAGAAATTTGGGTGATTTCTCCATCCTGGATTATATGTCTCGGAGTGAGGATTGTTCTGTTGACGTCCACCTATTCTATTCTTTGTGTAATGATGGGACATTCAGCTGTACCATGCTCTGCTCCACATTCGTCACAAATTGGTTTCTTCACTTGGGCTGAATTCACGGTCTGTGTTATGCCCTCTATCTTGTGAAATAGGGAGTCAATCTTTGCAGATAATGTCGAATAGGTATCTACCTCATACACTCTAACTGTTTTCTTTGTACCCACTTTATCCGAATGCCACATGGCTGAGGTATTAGCCATTCTCTCAAACAACTCCCAAGCTCCCTCGGGTGACCTGGTAGTTAAGGAGCCATTTGATGAAGAATCCACCATGCCCTTAAAAGTTGGTGTTAGCCCCCAGTAGAAGTATCTAACCTGTTCTTTCGTGTCGTATCCATGTTGAGGACATTTTCTTAGCATGCCTTTGAACCTACTCCATGCCTCATCAAGTGATTCATTATCATGTTGGCTAAAAATGGATATTTCATGCCTCAATCTTGCCACTTTAGCCGGTGAGAAGTATTTAGTGCAGAATTTCTGAGCCAAGTCGTTCCAAGTAGTTATGCTACCCACCGGAAGCGAATCGGGCCACTCAAGTGCTTTATCCCGAAGAGTTAGCGGAAAAGCCCTGAGTATGATTGCTTCTTCTGATACTCCTGGGAATTTGAAGTTTTGACACAAATCTAAGAAGCGAGATATATGAGTATATGGATTTTCGTTGTCCAGCCCGTAGAAGTGATGTCCATTCTGAAAGAGTTGTATGACATTTGTCTTCAGATGAAAGTTCGGCTGTCCGAATGGCGGGTAAACGATGCTAGATTGGCTTTGAGCTACGTACGGAGCTAGAAAATCCCCAAGTATATTGTTCCCATCATGCTGTACTTCGGCATTGGCTGGCGTTGCCTGACCTACTCTAGGTTCCAGATGTTGATCAGCCATTTCAATTTGTTCTTGATTGACCTGGTGTGCTGCTCTTGCTTCTCTCTGTTTGCGATGAAAGGTTCGTTCAATTTCCAAATCAACTTGAAATAATTCACAGCTGATTGATCTTCGCATGCAATATCTGAAAAAGCAAAAAAACAGTAGTATCACTTAGCTCAGCCTAAGTAATTGAACTAAAAATAAAATAAAATGAAAACCAAAGAAAAACAAGTTCGAATTAGTGTTAAAATAACAGTAATCAAATTAATACTCAATCCCCGGCAACGGCGCCAAAAACTTGTTCACGAAAATATGTTTCGAATTTAAATCACCGCAAGTGTACGGTTCGTTGACAAGTAATAAAGTGGAAATTGTAAAATTTCGAGTATCGTTCCCACGAGGATTGATCTAACCTAATTTGTATTATTGTAACCTTAACCGAAACTATAAAACTCAAATTGGTAGTTTTTGTGATTTTAATATGAAATTGTAAATAACATGCAAATTAAACTAGAATTGCGATGTAATTGTAAAACAATGGTTGAATGCAAAGTTTGAGAAAATTAATGTATGGAAAAGCGCACTAGGATCCCGAATCACCAAGCAAAGTTCACTCTTAAACCCTATCTCACAATTTGACAACACGATGAATCGTTTGAAGAATCAATGTTTCTAACCTATCCAACAATCTCTTTCGAGTAGAATTGAACCTATCCTAGTATACCATTTGACTATATTTCTATGACAAATGCAATATATAAGGATGCATGTAGTTTTGTAAACACTTAGAGATTCACGTAATGCATATCTGTATACTTCTATCCTCTATGAACAAAACGACAATTTACACCTTGTTGAATTTATTTCCCTTCTTTCGAATGCATGAAATAAATCACCTAAACTCACACAATTATCGTCAACTATAATCACGGAGACAATAAGCGTATATAAATCATTCAAAACCATCAAAGTGTTTAATTATCAAATTGCAAAATAGAATTAAAGAGTTCACAATGCGAGGTTCATCGTTCACCTAGTACATAAAAAGTCTAGCCTAGCATAATGAAATTAAAACAACAATAAAAATGATAGAAAGAAAACATCACCAAAAAGTAGAAGTTTAAGGCTTGAATCTTGGATCTTGATGTGAAACCCTAGCTCAAGCTCTTCTCCTTGCTCTTCAAAATCGACTTTTTCTCTCTAAGAATGCATAAAACCTAGTCTAGGACGAGTTTAGGCTTTTATAGTTGCCCTAGAATCATTACCATAAGAGTTGTAGTTGGATAAGGAAACTTAAGAATTTCTCGCCCAGAATACCCCTTGCTATAGCAAGGTATATTTTCATGCTGTAGCATGGGCAAAGTAAATCCTTCCTGAAAATCTCTGTTGAGGTCTGGGCTATAGCAAGGTAAAATCTCATGCTATAGCATGGAAGAATTTTCGCTTCTAGTGCAAATTGGTCCTCAATCTTCTTTTCATTTCACTTTAGGAATTTCTTCCTCTTCCATCTTCTTCTAGTCATCCATAATATTGACAATTAGATCTTTAGCGAGGTTCCATGCTCGGTTCGTCGTTCGGGTCAACTTATGAATAATTGCGATTTAGTCCCCGAACTTTCATTTCCTTCCATTTTGGTCATTTTCGCCTTTTTTCGCGCATATTTCATTATTTCCATCAAAGTAAACCTACAAACACAATTCATATTGAATTAAGCCTTATTCAAGCATTTATATCAACAATTAATCATGTTTTGTCGTATAATTAAGTGCACAAAACGCACTTATCAATATCCCCACCAAGGGTCACATCCTTTCAGAAGAGAAAGTCCCCTACCATCTGACTCCACGCATTTGGTATTAATTAGGTAGGGGCTAAATTGTACTCTCTAAGGATAATCCTAAAGAAAGCGTGTAATGGCAACCTCATTCCTCCACTTAAGATCGCCTCGCTCACCGCTACGCAACCCTCCCTAGGAAAGTAGACCCTTTCCTCCTGTGTCAGCACCAACAACTTGATATCGTGTGGGATCCTAAACCCATCCCTGAAACCTTTAAGCTCATTTTCCTTAATATCCGTTGGCCATAGGGAGGCCCCCTACCTCACGCTATCATCTATGGGACTCTCTTGCATCGTCCATGCACCGTGGGAACCCCCCATAGCCTCTATGATCTGCCCAGTGAATATCACCGGAGGAATTCTCGTCTCAGTACAGATCAAGGCCATATCTATCCCAGTGGAATCCCCTTCCACACTTCTCCTTGATTTAGAAGCCATCAGAATAAGGAAGAAAAAGAAAAGAAGAGATGAACACCTCGACGAGGAAAAATACTTACGCAAACCCTAACAAGAATCAAATCCTGGAGAACCTCAAAGTTGAAGTAGACAGTCAATCGCCAGTAATAGTAAGAAGATGCTGGGCTCGGAGGGAAGAATCCTTACACTTGAGATTTCAAACTTTTGAAAAGTGAAAAAAGGTGAAAAGTAGTCTCCCTGCCTTTTATATAGACCTAATGAACCCCCACCGTCGGATATTGCCCTGATTTAATTTGAGCCCTCCACCTGTAACCTCACCATCTACGTTAAAACCAAAAGGCACCTATTAAAAACTGAATCATAGGGTTAAGTGAAGTCGTGCCATGAACGCGCTCCAAATTAGCGTACACCTGGGTGGAAGTGTAACATCATCATCATTATGCATTAAATATGCACATTGCTTGAACCTTAGAAAAGATTACCAAGTCACCGGTATGGGCTAACAAGAGGCTCTAATTATGAATCAGGGCTTGGTAATTCACTCAAATTGCCTCATCTCACTTAAGGGGATAGAATATATGCTTGGGCTTCATCTCACACGGTTCATCAACATACAAAGAGACCTCACTTCATGCAACTCATCTGCACACAGAGAAACTTCACTCCCATGTATCAACAGGTTCGGATGAAAACATCACCCTCGTCATTTATGGACCTTTGAAAGTCCATCTATGATATAAATAGTCATACCTAAACTTCGGGGACTGATGTTACAGATATAACAGTACTGTCCCACGTGGCCAGTAGATGAACCAACGAGCCCATGTACGTAACATAGCAAGATGGACCAACCGATTATACACACACCAAGGAGAACCCAACTCGAGGCGAACCTAACTTGAAAATTGGACAACCTACCATCTTTTAGCATTACCCCTTGGTGCAAACCGATCAATGATGAGGTGAACAACTAGCTAATAGTGGATCTCATGAAGTGACTGACAAGATAACACACTGCCAACACCGCATCTGCTTGCCTATGCAATCAAATCCTTAGCCTAGCTGTAAAAATATGGAAGATCTCAGTATTGATAGCTCAATTGATTGATATTTATAAGAACCAACAATTCTAATAGGACCGCATGCCTTATCATCCAACGGACCCCATTCACCTGGCATTGGGTATAAATACATACACTTAGCGCCATTTGAGGGTAATGCAAGTTCTCTTATCTAAGAAAAAATCCCATTTCTCTTTACAAAGCTCAACAGTCGACCCCCTTTTCTGGAAATAAACAATGATCATAGTAATTTACAACATGCCTTGGATCATTCCCTTCATTGATTGGTTTAAAAAGGGAGTGATCTGAAACATAGGCACACTGGAATCTAATCTCACGTAGATTCTTGTCTCTAATTATTCATTATTTGTTGGCTACGTCATTGGACCATTTTTTGGGGTCAACAGATTGGAGCCGTCTATGGGAGCCTTTGATACCATAACCACGAACATCCTAGTGGTAAAAGCTATTTGAAGAAGAACCTCGAAAAAAGGTTATTGGTTCTTGAAGAAAGGACTGCTGTGAAGAAACAGCGAGAAAGGCGTGATGTTTTCAAATCACCAAGAATCACATGGAAGAGGTGGGTATCAAAGAACCTCCGAAGAAGAGGTTCTCTACACTAACGTGAACATGCATCGTTCCCACCACTGCCACAGGAGAGGCGGTACAACTGCACACTTGGCATGAGAAGTGGGAGAGATGGCAGCTAATATGAGAAATATGGCCCAACAAAACGCCACCATGCAGTAACTTTTGATGTAGATGCACCAACAAGCTGGGTCCAAGGCCCCTCAGCATCGAACTTTCCACCAGGAGGGTGGAGAAAATGATACAGTAGGATACCCTCAAAGGTATGGAGAGAATGAATACCCTGTGGAAAGGGAAATGGAGGCAAACACCTCCACTAATTATGTTACAAGCCATCCCGGCGATGATATGCCCATGGAGGGAAACTTTCTTCCTGAATACACTCAAGAACATGAACTACAAAGATCTGTCAGCGTCTTCGATAGGATTGGGCCCACCGGGCCTATAAATAGGTCCCCACGCACTCTTTCAACTCAAAGAATATGAGGGCAAGGTTAGTATAAACTTCAACGAGTCTCACCACCACCGAGAAATAGGCGGGAAAGAAGGGATGCTGCTAATGTGAGAAAACAGGCTGGGACATCACAACCTCGGTACCAAGCGGAGGAAAATGTTTCAGACGGTCCTTGTAGGTCGTTCGAAATGGACGAAGATGATGAGAGTCTGCCATTTTGTGCCCCCAAAGATACCCAATTACGAAGGAAAATGAGACCCGACGAAACACCTCAAAAATTATAAGACACAAATGTCTCTGAGAGGAGCATCGCCCGCTTTGAAGTGTCGAGCTTTCCACCTTACGTTAACGGGGGCTGCGGAAATTAGGTACAGCTGCATTCCAGCTGGAAGCATCAGAAGTTGGCCAGATTTGAAAATGGTTTTTTTGAACTAGTACTTATCGAGCAAAGAGGGAGAAGCCCCCATCCAGAGGTTGCAGGATATGAGGCAGCAAGCAGGAGAAACCTTGAAAAGTTATTTGGCTCGTTTCACGGATGAAATGACCTACTGTGAGCAGGTGACTGACAGAGAAGCCATCTCTGCCCTAAGAGGAAGTCTAAACATGAATACTTTGTTTTGGAGGGATGTGCGAAATAAAAATCCCAACTCTTATGATGCTTTGTAGAAATGATGATGAGCGAAATAGTGAACGAAGAATTGATTGACCATCGCAATCAAACTTCAATGGGTCTTCTGTTACCCAAGAGGCAGAGAAAGGGCCCTGTTTCGCATTTGGTGGATCGGTAATTGACCCAAGCAGGACATACCATAGCCCCCATCTCCAGACAAGGAATTGGCCACCGCCACAATTAACGCCGTGCCCTCTTTGGCGTATGAAGATGTTGGACCTGAAACTCACAGGCAGCCAAACTTACCCAGAGGAAGAGGCAGGGGTAAGGGAAGAAGCAGAGAACCAAGAGAGAGGCAATATTGCACGTATCACCGAACCAATGGTCATAGCACCAAAAACTGCTTGTCTTTGCCATATCATGAAGTGCCTGCTGGCTCCCATGTTGTGGATAGAAATGTACAACGCATGCAAAAGAATGCTCCCTTACCCAGACAAGAGCCTCGACACAGAGAGAATATGAGGACCCAACGAGACGAATCGCCTTGAAGAAGGTGTCCAGAAAATGAGAACAGAACAAGTGGTTAAAGGCCCAGGAGAGAGCCTCCAATGAACATTGATGACGCACCCATCAGGGAAATCAACACCATAATTGGTGTCCTGCACATAGGGGGAAGTTCCAAAAATGCCTTGAAAAAATTGGTGATCACATGCTTTTGTACTATGCGGTCGTATAGTAGACTTTCGAGGCAAAAATTTTGGTTTCCGAATTGGACTTAAACACTTATGAAAACATATTTCAAAAAGCTTTTTAAACCCTAAAACCATGCAGAAAATATGGAGACGCCCCCATTCCCCTTTTTCTCTATTTTGCTCTTAGAATTCTTCATGAGTAGCTAAATTCTTGTACTTGGTCTAAGGAAACTGAGGCCTCAGAACCAATCCAACTGTGAGATCTAAATTATTTTCATTGTTTAATTCATGTTTTGAGTATTGAATATTTTTTTGCACTTATTTTCATGATTGTTGCGTTTAATTGCTAGGAGGCCTACTAGTTTACTATTTGTTGCAATCTATTTCTAAGTTAAATATCAAATCCGTAATTTTTTTATCTTTTTAATTTATGAGGCAATTAGGGTTTAATGATTTGCTGCGTTAGAAATTATTAAATCTTGGGAAGAGCGTTTGACTAGATTAAATACAACCGCTTGTGATTCTATTATTTAGTTTCATTGATTTCTCTAATTATTAAGGTGGTTACTAGATTAAATTCATAGCGCTTGTCTTGGGTTGTTTAGTAATTATGGTTAATTAGATAGCTTGTTTTCTAATTAACTATAATTAAGGAGAAATATGAAAATAAATCCAAGGGTGAATATTCAAAATGAGAATTAATATATATTTGTGTCTATGATCAGTTGCAAAATTCCAATGGTGAATGTAGACTTGACTAAGGTTTGATCTTTTGACTACTTTCGTTATTTTAATTTGAGTTATTCATTAGTTGATTTATTTAAAGTTGTTTGCGTACAATCAAACCCCCTCCAATGTCCAATCATCATTTGCATATCATAAAATTAGATTAATCACTTTTCGTGGGATCGATCCTTACTTCCACTACTACATTTATTTTTAGAAGTTAAGGTTTTATTTGTGGGTGCCCACGACAGCACACCACCACCTGACAATATTATTGTCTCATCATATTCATGCAAATATGCATTTTTTATTCATATTTATGAATTTGTGGAGCCATCTTTAGCTGGACATCTATATTCCAGATTTTTTTCCCATTATTGTGACTCATCTTTGACTTGATGATTTATATTTCTAATATTTCTAATTTTATGGTTTTTATTTTGTTGTTTTATTATTTATTAAAATATGATTTAATAATTACTTTCAGGAGAGATGAAGAAACATTAGTATATGTGCAATTATATTGAACTTTGGCAATTAAGATTTTGTTGAAATGTGAACAACAACTACGTTATATTGGTTTTTGACAGATTTTTATATTAAATAAAATCACTTGAGATTTTCTTTTTCATATTTACCCAATTTTCGATATTAAACAAAATTTTGAAATGTCAATTATTATTAATATATGTCGCTGTATCATATTGGTATCTGAGCACAATCACATTCTTGATTAAAGACGTGTTGTATAATATTATATTTTATGATATGTCTTATATTTGCTATATATTTTTTCCAACATTGATAAATAAATTACTAAACTAAAATATCAATGACTTTTTTATTTTGTATGCTAGAAACATCACACATGAGTAAATCATCGTGGAAAACACTAATAGACACGAGGTCTGATTTATCAATAGATCACAAAATGAGTCAAGTTGTTAATTTAATTTGAAAAATATTAACTTTTTCCGTTTTGTTAATTGTTAATGTATATTTTTGTTGTTATATCTTAAATTTATTTTCATACTTGTAGGATTGATGTCATCAAACAAAGACTGCGATTATATCTTTATAAGACAATTGAATGCATTTGAAAGTTGTTTGAAAAAGTTCCATTTAAATCTACAGCAATAAGAGCGACCCTGTTGAATTTTTAAAACTAATTTTATGTGATGGAGATATATTATATAATGTTAGAATTAGTCAATGCTTTTCTTATAGAAGTTTCATTATTAGACTAATATGTTATTTTTTTGTAATGTTTTCGGGGAAGTAATTTTCAAGCGACGTTGTTTAAGGACACAATCAAAAATTTATTTTCCATGCTTGAGAAAGGAAAAACATACCGACTTTGAAATGAAAAACAGTATTAGTATTTCAAAAATGTTACACATATCATTCATTCGATACATAAGACGTGCAGTGTACGTGCTTGTTACTAGTGTTGTAAAATATATACAGATTATATTGAAAGGATCTTGACAAGTTAAAATACAGTTACTTCACTTTCAACTAAAGTACACTTAGATACATGCATCTCTTAGTCAATCGTGAATTGCTTAAAAAGTGTGCAACATAAATAAAAATAGATGGTATTTTAAAAAAATTATCTCCAATGCAAATTGACTAGGAATATATCAAGCTAACGTGGAAGAGAAAAATAAACAATATCTAAAAATGCGTCTAAATGTAAAGGCTCTTTTGAAAGAGCTAGACGAAATTTATTGGAGATGAAATTCGAACATGACTGCATACTCTTTAGACATCATTGTCACAAAGACTATAAGTCTTTCTATTTGTCTACCATGTAGAGTGTAATA
This sequence comes from Fraxinus americana, assembly GCA_035079005.1. NCBI lineage: Eukaryota > Viridiplantae > Streptophyta > Magnoliopsida > Lamiales > Oleaceae > Fraxinus > Fraxinus americana. The sequence goes on from CM068720.1 coordinate 12,306,576, forward strand.
TATAGAATGCATTGGAGATATTCTTAAGAGATAAACACAAATGGTAGAGTGTTGTTAGTACTCTACCCTTGAAGACACGAGTGACTTTATCTTTATTTCTAATATGCCTTCGTAAGTTAGTGGATCCATCGGAGACACTTACATTGGACTATAAAAGTTGAAAGCGGAGTGTAGATAAGGGCTTAATGAGTGCATCAGAGTTGATTATTCAATGTTACATGAGAATTGCAAATATCTCCAAATTGGTTGGGGAACATGACCAATAGGTTTACCATGTTCTTGGAGATGTGACTTGATCCAAAGGATGTGACGACCCCAAAGTAGGCACCACAACTACTAAACTACGTGTTGAGTTTTTTTTCTTCTTCAAGGTGAATTTAATAAGTAGAGTATGATAATATGAATGTTAAGTAGGATACCCAACTTGATGAGTAAAATACTAAAAAACGTGGATATTCTACTGATTGAAATAATTGAATAAGTGTGATTTAGAAAAATGCTCATAAATATTATAAATATATGGTACTATACTAAAAAACAATGGTATAATATTTGCAACTCATAACTATTCATTTATTAGTCTTATGACAAAGATACCCAATATGATATTGGAAGAAGATATAACCATAACTATCCAATAACATTGATACTGCATGGTATAATATTATGGATGTTTGATATTATACCTAGCTAATGTTGTTTGGTTTTTATCCTCGGTAAGGACACTAAAAACTTGTTGCACTAATATTTTGCAAGTAAACGATATCATAAATAAATAATAAGGTGGAAGTGAATCAAGTATCGATCACATAACTAAGTATCTAATCTAATTTTTAGTTAACCTAGCTCTAATCAAATAAAACACAATTATGATGAGATGGATAATATATATAAACAACCTAAAACTACTTAACTAATCAAACCAGTGGTTGGAAAGGGTTTATGATACTCAAGTTAATATAAAGCACTAATACTTCAAATCCCCCTACAATCATCCATTTTAATACCAATCCTATTATTTGATAACACTTATTTAGATACGAAGATCAATATTTCTATCTTGTTTAATAATATCTCTTCAATCGAATTAAACATATCCTCACATATAACTAGGGATGGCAAAAAAGCTCGGCGGCTCGGACGGCTCGGGCTCGGCTCGGAAAAAGCCCGAGCCGGGCCCGGCTCGGGCTCGATGGAACCGAGCCAAGGCTCGGGCCGAGCCTCATGTTGAGGAGTCGGCCCGAGCCGGGCCGGCCCGTAAAAAAAAAAAAAAAAAACTTGCCCAACACTTTTTATTTTACACCATAAATTATTGGGGATGAATGGCTTAAATTAAGACAAATGATCACAATTTACTTAATCAACTTATTCTTCTCATCATGAAACTAATAAAATAATTATAAGCTACAATTTTATCTCATAATTTATCAACTAGATTATTTTGGAAAATGTGTGATATATATTTGTTTGTTTAATATTTATTGCATTATTACTATTTCATTAATTTAAGTGCCTAAATATTTAAAGTAAGCATTTTTTTCATTTACACACGTTTATTCTTCTATATTAATTATTAAGTGAAATTATTAGTGATCTATATTACTTGATTACATTTAAAAATTGAATAAGCAAATATCCATGTAATGAATTTTTACAAAAAAAAAAAGAAAGAAAAAAAAAAAACCCGAGCCGGCTCGGCCCGGGCTCGGCCCGCTAAGGCTCGGGCCGAAAGCTCGGGCCGAGCCTCATTTTTTTTGGCCGGGCCCGGCTCGGCTCGGGCCGAAAAAAGCTCGGTCCAAAAAAGCTCGGGCTCGGCCCGAGCTTTTTTTTCCCGGCTCGGGCTCGGCTCGGCTCGGCTCGTTGCCACCGCTACATATAACCCTAAATATCCTTTCCAGAATACACACATGTAAGATGCATTAAATCATAAGAGTATTCAATAAGATAATGCAAAGTAGAGACAATTATTTCTAACGTCTATATAGCTTTACAATGATTACTATGTGTGCTAAATTCATATTCCTTCTCCTGAATGTCATTGGAAATTATAAATCTAATCAATTAGTGGTCAATTAATTGAAAAAATTAAATTCAAACCTTTCAAACCAAACAAATATTTAATGTCAACATATGAAAATATTTATAAAAAGTTCAGAACGTAGAGTTCAACATTATCCTATCATTTATACAACTAATGAAATATCATAATAATACAAAAACACATATTGAATTGATACAACATCGCGATGAATTAAAATATTATAAAAAGAATATGAAAAATAATTTTGAATCTTGGATCCCATCAATGGTTCTTGAATTATGTCCTTGATATCTTCTTTTCTTCTTCAAATCCAAGCAATTGATGCATGAAAAAAATGTAGAATTTGTATTTTGTATAAAAAATTTAGACAGCCGCTATTTACCATATATATATATATATATCCGCTTTTAAAAAGACAATTAAATTATACTTTTAATTTTAATTTTATGTAAATTTACGTAAATAGACATATATAAAATTAAATAAAAATATATCGTTCATCTACTAATATTTATTTTCATTAAATTCTTTTAGAAATTTTTATATTCTTTTAGAATTTATGTTTAACTAAAATCCTAATAATCATAAAATTTGAAGCAGAAACAAACGTCATCAACAACATGAAAATGCACTGTAGAACCCCAAACACCATTTTCATTTATCAAATTCTTCAAGATTTTACAACAAAAAGTAAAAATTGATACAAAAATGTTCTATAAGTAGAGTTTAGTGCACATAATACAACATTACAACATTGTATGTAAATGCATTTGTTATAGGGGAGATTAGGGAGAGAAATAGGTACTTGTTTGTTGGGAACATGAAGAGGATGGTACTAGTAATGGTACACGCAATGGGAGTTTGTCAATTTGAATTGTGAATATAGTGATTTTTTTTTTATATAATTTTGAAATTGTATTAATGATATATTTAGAGGGAATGAATATACAAAATTTGTGTAGATTTATAGTGTTTAAATGAATCAATTTAATAAGGACATTATTGGAACATGACATGGATGAAAATAGTAATTATTTAAAATTTTAATATTTTAATAGGAATAGATATAAAGTGTGATGAATATATAACAATCGTGAATGTAAATAGCGGCTTCCAAAATTTAGTAGTCAAACCTTTTAAAGAATATATCAATTTCTAATTTTTTTAGATCACTCTTTTTTCACACAAACTTGACTATTAGAATACTTATCCCGAGTCAAATATGTCATAAACTTGGTCAAATGACTCACTTGATTAGTAAGGAAGTCAATTCGGCCATCAAAATCTTGATTTCTAACTCTAATGAAATTCTGTTTTTTATTTTTGTTCAAATATTTATGACACTAGGGCCTTATACATATGTCCTAACTCAGCACAATTGAAAACCCATAGGTATATACACTTTTCGAGCAATGGCCAAATTGTTAGGAGATCAAACAGCACAAGCATGCTTGGTGTAAATCATGGTTTACACCATTGTTTGCACTTTACCATGCGACATTACACTATTAGACAATTTAAAAAGAAAATTGTTTTTTATCCAATTATTTGTTGACAATGTTGTAAAAAAAAAAAAGTGTACAGATGGCATAATCCAAGCTTCATTTTGCTGTGTGCATATATATATATATATATATATATATATATATATATATATATATAGAGAGAGAGAGAGAGAGAGAGAGAGAGAGAGAGAGAGAGAGAGAGAGAGAACTGTGTCAAACTACTATCCTTATTGTGTCAAGGGTCAAACTGGCGTGTAGCCATGGATGTCTGCTGAGAGCCTTGGTCAGGCCGTGTTAGTTGTGGTAGGCGTTTAGGGTGGTCCCGTTTGTAGGCTTTGGTCAAACATTGGTGTAGTCTGTAGCATTATGTCTAAAGTGGTAAGATTACTGTTTTCCTTGCATCATTCAAATACGTCTTTCATGTCTAATTGGTTTAGTCAAGGTAGTGGTTCAAAAGAAGGTTGTACTAGCTCAAATAATGAAAGCATGTCAAAATATTTTCAAAATGATAAAGATGAAATTGATCAAGATTTTGCATTTGCATCAAATGATTTTAATTCAAAAGAAGTTCAAATTGCTCAAATTGAACAAAAACTTCAAAATTGGACTATTCCAAAGGTAGACAAAAGTTCTATCTATGAAATAGGAAATTTTGATTTTACTCAAAATTATGTTATCAAAACTCTGGAGCAAACTATTCCTATTAAGGAGCATATTACCTCCATCAACTTGCTTTCAAAAGAATCTATTCAAGCTCATCATAAGAAGTTTCAATATCTTCATATTGGACTTGTCCAAATTGCTGTCAAGCCCTTGTTTCGTCTTGGTCTTGATATTCCTGTTCTCATAACCTTAAGAGACAAAAGACTCTTAAGATTTGAACATTCAATACTTTCCATGCTCAAGTCTAACCTTGAAAGTGGCCCAGTCTTTTCAAACTGTTCCCCAAATTTCTCTGTTAGTCTTCAAGATGGTGCTATCTTGGATACTCTCAATCTTCGTATTCAAACAAAAAATTTCGAAGTGAATGATAGTTCAATAGCTTTTGTGTTAATATACAGAGTATATTACAAGCTCTTAAACACTCAACTAAATACTCGTGCTCTTAGATCTTCCTCGAGAGAAGAAAGTCTTTTAGTTGAGGTCAATCTACTTCATTAAAATGTTATGATTCCAAAGAGAATTCCATGGAATTTTCAAGAAAGAGGACTCGCTTGAGATTTCGAAAATGTTCAAAATCTTATCCCTACACCTGTTAGGAGAAATCCTGAACAGATATTCATTTCCCTGATGAAAGTGTTAAAGTTATCTTTGATAAACCATCTTCTTCAAATACTCTTCAAAGATCTTTTTCATCCATAGCTGACAATAGATCTGAAGTTGATTCATTTCAAATAGCGAGATTTTCAACCTCCTCACTCAAAGGAGTCAATTTTAATCCAAAAATTCCAAAACCTTTTTATTAAAATGAATCTGAGAAGGATGATGAAGAAGTAGAACCTCCTACTTCCCTTACTCTCTCAGGTATGATTCCTCCTCAATCTGAACGGCTTGATCGTCAATGTAATATTATTTCTTCTAAAATTAATAGAAGAAATGAGTTCAAGACTAATCAAACTCTTGAAGTCAAAAAATTCAGACATTTGTTCAAAAAATCCTTTTTAAAAGAACAAATTAAGTCTTATTGGGATGAATTTGATGAATCTCAAGAAGATGCCAGTTTATTTGAATGGACATATTTCAAAATTTTCAAAAGATCTCCAAAGAAAATTTCTTCTTCAAAAACAAAAACAATTCAAAACAACTCTTCTTCAAAAAAGAACTTGGAAAACTCCTGAAGGAGAAACTTTTCAATCCATTCATCCTCCCTTACAAGAAATTGTAGTTCAACATGGTACTACTAATGTTAGTGCTTCTCCTTTCAAAAGAATTGAAAGACCGTTGATAACATGGTCATCACCAAGGATATCAAAAGTGTTATGTCTCAAAATAACTATTCAAATATCGTTCTCCATTCTATTTGTTCTCAACTCAATAGAATTGAAACAAATTCTGAAGCTGAAAATCAAACTTCTGATCAAGGAAAAAAAGAAGACAACGGAATTGTCTGTTCCTTCCTTTTTCCATTTTCATGATATTCCTCCTTCTAAGAAACTTGATTCTAAAGAAGAAGTTCTTAGAGAGCTTGCATCTCAATTTTCCAAATTATCTACCTTTTCAAAAAACATCAATACTATTGATGAAATTGAATCTCAATTTTTAGAAGAAACTGATCTTCAAATCAATAGAATTCAGGAAGAAAATTTCAAAGTCCAAATCTTCCAACATATTATCCTCGTCCATCTCCTCCTGATTTACTCTTCGAAGAAAAATCCAAAAAATCTTTTTCATATGACGGAAATTCAATCGTTGAATGGAACATCGATGGAATTTCTGAATATCAAATTCTTCAATTACTTGAAAAAATTGGTATTTGTTTTAATGCTTATTTTTGTAAAGGAATTGATAGACATATGGCTTCAAACAATGTCATCTATGGCTTTGCAGGACAACTTAAAAGTTGGTGGTTCAATTATCTTTTTCCAGAAGGTAGAATTGAAATTGTAAATGCTGTTAAAGATGATGGGATCAATGATAGCTTTGCTAATTTGGTCTTTTGTATCATCAAACATTTCATTGGAATTCCTGTTGATGTTCGAGAAAGATATTCTCAAAGTCTTCTCAATCTTACTTGTCCTATTCTTCAAGATTTTCGTTGGTATAAAGACATGTTTTTAACTTATGTCTTTATTCATAGCGACTGTGATCAATCTTTTTGGAAAGAAAGATTCATTTCTGGACTACCTAAACTTTTTGGTGAAAGAGTCAAGAATGCTATAAAAAAGAATCATCAAGAGCATTCAATCTTTTTTAATGATCTTACTTAAGGAGAAATAATCAGTTTTGTTAATCAAGAAGGATTATCTCCCTGTAATGATCTCAAACTCAAAGCCAAATTAAAAGCAGAAAGGTGTGAAGGTCGTAAAGAACTTGGATTGTTCTGTGAACAATATGGATTTGATAAAGTTATCCCACCATCAAAGTCAAAGAATAGATCTTCCCTTCCTCATTCAAAGAAAAAACATTTTCAAAGACAATCTTTCAAAAAAGGGAATTATCAAAATTTTACTTCAAAAAATCTTTCCAAGAAAAAATTCTTCAAACGAAAAACAAATATTACATGCTGGAAATGTAATAAATCTGGGCATTATTCGAATAAATGTCCCTTCAAAAGCAAGATTAGTAATCTTCAATGTGATGAAGAGACTAAGTTTGAGCTTCTCAATCTTGTCAATTCTGAATCTGACTCTTCAAATTCTGATATTGAACAAATTTATCATAATCAAGAAAATTCTGATTCTAATAAAAGTTCAAAGTCATCATCTTCTTCTTCTCAAAGCAAAGAAATATGTGGTTGTAAAACCATAAATGTTCTTACTAAGGAAGAAGAACTTATTAAAAAAATTATTGATCAAATTCCAGATCAAAATTTAAAAAATAAGTTTTGTACTCTTCTACCTTCATCATCATCTGTACCCAATGCCTTCAATCTTTAAGATGTTTTGAAACGTTTTCAAAATGAAAAATCAAAAGCTTCTAGTTCTGATTTAAGATCAGAAATCAATACTTTGAAATCTCAAGTTTCCAATCTTGAAAAACAAGCTAGTGATGTTAAAATGGAAGTTGTTCATCTTCAAGTTGAATCAAAACTTCCTAACAACTCTTCTTCATCTTCAGAAAGTGAAACCCCTCACTCTAATTCTGATTCAAAATCTCACAAATCTTCAAAATGTACTTCTAGATCTCATCATTCTTCAGAATCTCATAAATCTTCCTCTTCATTTACAGAAGAAGAAAATGTCAATGTTATTTCAAGAATTCAACTTCAAAAATGGTATTGTAATATGACTATTATAGTCAATAAATAGTTTAAACTACATCATAAAGTCTTAATTGATTCTGGTGCAGATCAAAATTGTATTAGGGAAAGACTTATCCCTACCAAATATTTTGAAAAAACTACTGAAAGGCTCTACGGAGCCAGTGGTAAAAAACTTGATATTCAATATAAACTTTTGAAGGCACGTGTATGTCAATCTAACATTTGTTTCAAAAATATTTTTTACCTTGTCAAAGATCTTGATCAAGAAGTGATTCTTGGAACACCCTTTATTGTTCAAATTTACCCTTTTACTGTAGATACAAAGGGATTGACTACAAAATTTTTTGGAAAGGAAATTATTTTCAAATTTACAAATCCTCCCTCTTTTAAAGATGTTAACACTTTAAAAGATATTTCGATTTCAAAAATTGTTAACAATATTAATCACAAGAAAAATCATATCCAATTTCTTCAAGACGAAGTTCGATTTAAAAAGTTGGGGAAAGATTATTGGAACCTTCAATTATTCAAAATATTTCAAATTTTCAAAGCCGTATTGAAAGAAAAATATATTCAACTATACCAAATGCATTTTGGGATAGAAAAAAACATGTTGTTTCTCTTCCATATACTCCAGATTTTCAAGAATCCAATATTCCTACAAAATCTCGTCCTATTCAAATGAATAGTGATCTCCTTGATCATTGTACAAAAGAAATTCATGACCTCCTTGATAAAAAGCTCATTAGACCAAGCAAATTGCCTGGAGCTGTTCAACTTTTTATGTCAATAATTCTGCTGAAATTGAACGAGGAGTCCGTCGTTTAGTTATCAATTATAAACCTCTCAATCTGCTCTTCAATGAATTCCTTATCCTTTACCTCAAAAGAAAGATATGTTAAACAAATTATTCAAAGCTGTCATCTTCTCCAAATTTGATTTAAAGTCAGGATTTTGGCAAATTCAAATTAAAGAAGAAGATAGATACAAAACTGCTTTTAATATTCCTTTCGGACAATATGAATGAAATGTTATGCCCTTTGGTCTCAAAAATGCCCCAATCTGAATTTCAAAAAATTATGAATGATATTTTTAATCCATTTCAAAATTTTATCATTGTCTACATTGATAATCTTTTAATCTTTTCTGAAAGTTCAAAACAACATTTCAAACATTTGTATACATTCATTCATGTTGCAAACAAAATGGTTTAGCTATCTCGGCTAAGAAAATTGTTTTATGTCAAACAAAAATTAGGTTCCTTGGTCATACAATTTACTTAGGAACACTTACATCAATTCAAAGAAGTCTTGAATTTACAAATAAATTTTCAGATGAAATTTTGGGCAAAAATAGCCTTCAGAGATTTCTTGGTTGTGTCAATTATGTTGGCGACTTTATCAAAGAGATAAGACTTCTTTGTTCCCCCCTTTTCAAAAGATTAAAGAAACAGTACCCTAACCCATGGAGTCACAAGTGAACTTTAGCTGTTCAAAAAGTAAAAAAAGCCATCAAAAGTATCCCATGCCTTTCAATACTTGACCCAAGTGCCTCCATTATTGTCGAGACTGATGCGTCAGATCTAGGGTATGGCGAGGTCCTCAAACAAGTTTCTTCCAACTCAAACCAAGAACAACTGGTTAGATTTCATTTAGGAGTTTGGTCAGGTCCTCAAAAGAATTACTCCACTATCAAAAAGAAGATTTTGGCAATCGTGCTTGTCATTTCAAAATTTCAGGATGATTTGATTAATAAAAATTTTATTCTCAAAACAGACTGTAAAGTTTCAAAAGATGTCTTGCAAAAAGACGTAAAAAAACCTTGTTTCCAAACATATTTTCGCAAGATGGCAAGCAATTCTTTCTTCCTTTGATTTACAAATTCTTTATATACAAGATTCTTCAAACTTTTTTGCAGACCTTCTTACAATGGAATTTCTCCAGAGAGAAAAAGAGAGTGAAATATGAGTTCTTCAGGGAACAAGAAAAACAAAAAGAAAATTCAAATTCCTCTTACTTCAATTGAAACCCTCAAATTACAGGAAAGCCCTTCAAATTGGTTCTGGAAAACTCCTAGAAGTCAACCCTCAAAAATCATTTTCATATTTTTACCAAATCAATTTAATTGCCCGTTTTTGAAATGGAAACATCATGGGCTCAAAGATATTCTTCTTTAGAAGAATACCTTCAAGATTTCTTTCCTCAAAACTTCCAATTTTTACCTTCAAACATCAAGAAAGCAAGAGAGTATTATGAAGCAATCCTTGTCAAAACAGGATCTGCTATTATTACTCATACCCCAAACAACAAAAATTCCAAACACATTGATTTTTCAAAATGTTCTATCCAAAGGGTTTGGTCTTACGAAGATTGTGGATTACACCCTTGGGTAGAAAAACTAATGAATATTTCAAAAACAGATTCATTCTAGTCAAAATTCAATTACTTGGACTATAAAGAGGCGTGGTTCAATGTATTTTTCTTTAGACCAGTGACTCATTTCTGGTTTATCCTTTTTCATCAAAATTGCCCATCAAATTTTCCAAAATGGTTTCAGAACTGGTTCGAATATTTTGGAATTGACGAAACCGTTTTACCCAGTCTCACTCGTCAAGGTTTCGAACACTTCAAAAAAGAGGCAAAAACATTTTTGAAGCCTCAAGAAAATCTTTTGTTCTAGTTCGCTCAAAGTCTCAAAGTTTCTTGGATTTTTTGCTGGAATTTCCATCTGATTCTAGGTCAAACTCCAATTGAATTTCAAACTTTTAACGTCAAAAGAATTGTGAGACATTTCAAAGTTAAATGGTGGTCAAAATTCCACGAAACAAATTGCTGTCCAAAAGCAGTGAATTCATAGATTCAAGAACAACTAAATTTTGGTATTCCAAAAATTTCTCAAAAAGGCCGATTTTCTAACAGAAAAATCTATATTATTGGCAATGTTCAATCAATGTTCCACTCCAGAGGAACTTCAAGCAATTTCAGACAAAATTCCAGCTACTTGCTAAAGCATCTTCAAAGAGATCAAGTTCAAAATCAGGATCAAAATATTCTCCTTCAAATTCAGAAGATTATGAACAAAGCAATGAAGACATGTTTTGGTTATGATATTGATGAACTCATTGAAGAAGAAACTCAAAAGAATTCCCCTGCCAAATTACTATATGGACTCAGTTTTCTTGATGAACTTAAAGAATACATGGATCATAAATCAAAAGAAATGCTTTTCAAGATGTGCCTGTCAACAAACAAACTCTTTTTACCAACCTTGCCGACACTCAAAAAGAAGATTTGACAAAAGCAGCTTTATTATCCTTTAATAAAGCCATCAGCTTTTTCAAAAAGCCGGGAAGGATTGGATTCAAAGATTCTTCAAAGTGGCAGACACAAGCAAAAGTTCAAAAGCAAAAGCAGAGTTCAAATCACCGAAAGACAAGATTCTTCAATTTGCTTCAAATTATTTTCAAGTCCGGATTTCTTCAGTTATAAATTGGAGAGCACTTCATTTGTTTTCCTCAAGTTGAGAATAGCGGAAGATATTCCACTTCAAGAAATTTATCTTCAAGAGATCTTTGTAATTTTTTGCAAAAATTGTTCTTGCAACTTCAATATCATTATCAATCAATTTTATTTTGATTACTTTCAAAAATTTGTTCTTCACTAATCTTCTCCACAAACCTCTCACCCTAACCTAGGCCAAATTTATATAATTTGTAAACTTGTTTTAGTATGGCAACTAAAATCATAAATTCTTAAACATGTACTTTAATTTCATATTCTTAAACATAAGTCGCATAATAAAATCACTACTTACGTAATATCAAGCTACCAAGAAAGTGTAAGTAATCTACATATATACCTCTATTACGCAAAAAAAAAAAAAAGAATGAAATTTACTCACTTATCATCTTCACGATACAAAGAAAGCACATAAATGGAATCTACTCACTCTTTAAGGGCCTATGTGAGATGACCCTCCAAATTTAGGGTTTACATTTTGATGTGGGGGTAAGGTATTATGAGTAAAAGAAAATGACGTTTTTGGCCATTTTGTGAGTCAAAATGATGTTTTTGTTTGGGATTTGACTAGTTTCACACATTTGTAGGAATGTCAACAGGGTAGGTTTGGGACTGGTAGTCCATTTTCACCTCCGTCCCATCAAATATTTTTGTTACCTTACTCCATCTCTATACCCGGTCAAAACGGGAGGGGGCGGATCGGGGTTGAGCGGGGTAGGTACTCTATCGCATTTATCGTCTCATTTATTTTTTCTTTTTAATTTTTATTTATTTCATTTTTTTATGTCTTTAGTTATTAAATATTATTACTTTTTTACCAATTTGTTAAAAACAACTTATACTCTATTTAAAAATGATGATAAATCTATTTTTTTTGTTTGATAAAAAAAACTTAAATTTGAATATAACTTTAAACGGGGCGGAAACTATGTTTCCCATATCCGTTTGGTACCCGCTTTGGGGCAATGACCCTCGTTTCGTCCTCTCCCCATCCATGGGTATCGAGTTGAACGGATTTTTTTGTCATCCCTACACTTTTGGTATTTTTAATTATTTTAAGTTATTTTTAAACTAATTGGAGAGAGAGAGAGAGAGAGAGAGAAAAAAAAAAATGTAACTGTTTTATAAGAAAAGATAGAGAATTTGGTTTTGAGAGTTGAGTCATGCTTGATGCACACTCTTTGGTATACATCATGCATGACATTCCTCTCACAAAGGTGGGGGCTCGCAATTTAAAAAATCTTGAGCACCACACTCTTTTGTGAGAAGAGTGTCAAAGTTAATGTACACAAAAGTGTACAAATGGATTTTCCCCTGAGAGTTTCTGATTTTGCTTATGTTTTTGTGGAAGAAATTCTCTGAGAAAATTATCTTTATTGATGTTTCAAAACTAATTTTTGAAGTATCTTTCTTTTTCTTAAAGAGCTTTTAAATTTAAATGCACTTTTATAAAATTAATCGAATGACTCCAAAAACATTTTTGAATTTTGAAAGTTCCTTGTAACTTCTCAAGAAAATGACAAATGGGCTCAAAATCTCTTCTTAAATTTTTAAATATAAAATAATTAATACACGATATTTCATAAAATGTTACATATAACAAGTATTTTGAAAAGCGCATTTGCATGGAACGGATGAAATGCCCCGGTTTGATAGTAAACGCGAATTAAGCAATCAACTTAACAGTTGATTGCTTAATGTGTGCCTAGGCCTAGAAGCGCTTTATTACTTTTTTTTTTTTTCACTTTTAAAAACAATCGTTCGACTTTGTTTTCAAGTTTTTAATTGATTTTATCTTTACAAATATAAAAAAATTTAAAAATTAAAACTATGAAAAATATTCTAACTGTTATATTTTAAAATTTTGAAAATTATATAATTAACTAAATGTAAAAATTATTAAGTAAATATCATATTTTATAATTTTAGATGTTTGATATGTATTATTTTAATATTAAATAATTTTTAGAATGATTAAAAATTTAAAATAATATTAAAAATAAGAAAACACTTTTTACGTCTAAGCCTCGATTATGTTCGTAAAGCTTGAAGTGTGACCTACAAGTTAGTTACGCTTTACACTTTTTAAAACACTACATATAACTAATTTTTTAGTTACTTTCTGATAAACAAATTTTTATGTAGAATTAGAATTACGGAAAAGTATTGGGCTTTGTGGGATGCCCGTGCAAGACCGACTCGTTTTATTTGGACGGACCGGCCTGGCTAGCCCAACTATAGTTGTGTCAAGCCCTTAAGCTTTGAACTGACAATTAGGATGGCCAGTTTACTTCTGGGCTAATGATTTTGGATTTTTTTGATTCATTTTTGAATTTCTTTCAGTCCATTCATTTGGAACTTGGATTGAAATCCATTGGCTCAAAAGGATTCAAACAATAGTTCACAACATTACCAAATTTATCAATTATTTCGATAAAATAATCCCCTTTTGGTATCGTTGGCACTCGAATTCCAACATTTTTTTCACTATCGCGAGGTTAAGATTAAATTTTTGACACAATTTCATTTTTCTTCTTTAAATGAGGATAGTCTTTTCTTCTCAGTCAATTTTATTCCAGAATTAGTAAATTGTGAATTCAATCACACAAAATGTTTGAAAATCTAATTATTGTAATGCTACCTCGCCTTTCAAATTTCAAAACTCTCACACATAAAAGAAAAATACGAACTATTTTTGTTTTACCTTTCACATTTATGTTAGATTTGAAATTATCTTTCGTCGCATTTTAGTTTTTCTTATTTTTGATTTAGACAAGAATACTATTTTCAAACCTAAAGGAAGTTAATATTTTATCCTACTATATAAAGTCATTACATCTCAATATTAGTTGTCATAATTAACATTTTTATTTTAAACATATGAAAAATAAAATTGATCTAAAATTTATACTAAAAAGGGAAAAATCACCCAAAAACATTTCATTTTTTATTGAAGAAAATAAAACTTCGAGTCTAATACAATGCTAAAGCAATTGCATCCAAATGACCCGTTTGATATGACTTTTATTTTTTGTTCTTGTCAAAATTTTTTTTAAGAAAGTTACCTTAAGTTAACCTTTTTTTTCCTAGTTAGACAAAGCACTTTCAAAAAAATATTCGAAAATATTTTAAACTAACTTCTCCGTCTCAGAAAAAATTTACTTAAAAAAAAAGGAAAAAGAAAAAGGCTCTTAAGTTTAATTTCAATTCTTATGTCTTTCTTAAGTTTCTAAGGATCCGTTTGATTAACAAAAGTGGAAAGCCTTTATAATTCCATGTAAGTTGGAAAATAAAAATTCAAGTACCCTATAAGAATGCATTTTCCATAAAATTGGCGAAAAAAAAGTTTTAAATGATTGTACTTTGGAATTCGAACTCAATTTCCACTTTCGTATCAAACAAACGAAGTAGAAATTGAATTTCCCAGATGTGACTTTTTCATGGAAATTAAATCAATCAAACGAACCCTAAATATAGATTAGTTGAAAAGTTCCTCTTTTTAAGTCTCAAGTTACCAACCATGCTATCATTTTTAGGGCAACAAACCCCAAACTTTTATTATAATTATCTTTTTCCCCATTGCCTAGTTAGAATCTTGTTCTTTTCTTTTTTGGTCATTAGCATGCGAGTATATAAATTAATAAAGAAACATTAAAAAAATGGAATAAATAACTAACTAAATGAATAAACCCTTTATATAATGGAACTATTGTGTATGCTCCTCCATTAAATTCTTATTAATTAAACACAATTTTGTCATTAAGCAGAGACATGGTCGGATTAAACTGAGTTATCCATGGATTCCACATGTCAAAGGAGAATGAATTTGGCAAAAAGAACAGCTAATTAGGTCTGACCAAGCCATCAAGGTCTACTCAATCAAGAATTAATTGTTAATGAAATTTCCCATAGGCATCTTTCACTATCATAACCGAAAAATGATTGCTCAAAATGATAATAAACAGCTACACTATTATAAGTTTCGTACTCCCGACTAAATCTTTAAATTCAGAGCGAAATTCGAAGAATTAAATAGAAGTGAGAGTATATACCGAGTAATAAAACATTGGTGAAAATTTAATTCTAGAGTGTTTTGTCGTCCTTGCCTTTCTTTTTTCATGTGACCTTATGAATTAGAGGTAGCAATGGGCGGCTTGGCCCATATGCACATGAGCACGGCTCGTGCTCGTCACGAGCTGAGTTTTGGCTCGTGAGTTCGTCAATTTTTTTTATTAAGATAAACCTTAAAAAAAAAAACCCTTGGTCTTAGACGAGCCACGAGCCACTCGTTTTTTGAAGAGCCGGCCCGCTCGGCTCGGGTTTGGGCTCGTCAAAAGATGAGCCAAGCGGCCGAGTCCTGCCGTTCAGCCCGTTTGCCACCTCTAGGTAACCATCATATAGAACATAATTTAAATCTTTTAATAAAGTTAATCTTTTAAAACGAAACTCTAATACTCAATATCGAATCAATGTCTTAATTAAAATTTCAAACAAGCAATTAATTTATCTAAATCCCAAATTGATAATTGGATCTTGCGATAATTAAGTTCTTTAAATAATTCACTATCTTTAAAATTTCACATTATTTTAATAGGGTAATAATGATCATTAGCATATAAGAATTTAAGTTAATTATTTATATATTTGACTTTTAAAAATGGAGAAGCATACAGTGGTATCATGTATTGTCACTTTCACATTAGGGTTCTCTGACTCCAATTCAAAGTTAATCCGCTAAAAACTTAGGCCTTGTTTGATTGCAAACTTTTCCATGGAAAATATTATATCCGAGGAAAACGAATTTCACTTTAGCCGTTTGATTGTAACGTAGAAATGAAAATCGAATTTCAAGGTACAACTACTTTAAGTTGTATTTTCTTTATTTTTATGGAAAATGAATTCTTATGAGTTTGATGGGTTTTTATTTTCCAACTAATATGGAAATGAAATTATTTTCCACATTTACATATCAAACGTCGGACCCTTGGTGTTTAATTTTTTTTTTAAAAAAAAGGTGCCATAAACCTTTTTACACGTGGAACTGTCCCATTTGTTAGCCAACTGCCCTTTCTAACATACAATACAATTTTTTATTTTATTTTTATTTTATTTTTTATTCTCTGCACCAATCTCTTGTCTAAAACTCATGGTCACTTTGGCCCACTATTTTGTCAACACAATTAATTTTGCTGTCTAATTAATATACTAATAATAGTATAATCAGATGATAATAACATAGATAATCTTATTTAGTCAAATATAAAAAACATAAAAGCGCACTAAGTTATAGATATAATTGAGTTTGATTGGTGGAAGTCATGATGAGGAGATGGGCAAATTCAACTGAGTTTACACAAGAAAGGATAACATTTTTTAATCCAATAATAATCAATTTCTACATATTGCATATATATGCATGTGCGCTTCTCCACTTAGGCTCCTTTTGTTTGGGATGTAAAATAAATTTAAATATTTTTATTGCATCATCAGATTACAAAACTTTTAACGGTTGGAAAAATTAAATTTAAACTTTTACTAATTCATTTAAATTTCATTTTCGACAATGTTCTCACATGCATGTTAAATTTAAACGTGCACAATTTTATTAATGGTTGGTAGTGAGTCTTGCATTTTGAGATATTACATGCTCTTATATCAGTAAGTCTACAAGTACAGAAAAAATGTGCAGAATTGATACAGAAATTTGAAATCAATAATACAGATTCAAAGTCGAAAAAATAACACACACACGCAAATTCACAGGATCCTGTAAAAATTCTGTGGCAGCATCCTGTAAAAATTCTGTAATTATTCCCTGTACTCAGGGAATAATTCCTCTTATATTATATTAAATCACTTTATCTAAATATATAAGCCATTAAAGATTACATAAAGGTTTTTTTAAAAGGAAATTCTACTCCGAAATTAAGACACCTTGATCAATCCCAAAGACATTGCAAATGGAATTGGTCTACAATTTGCAAAAAGAGAGCTCAAATTTTAAATTATGTTTTCAACACTTTTCCTAATTTTTTTAGTATGAAGATATTGGTGATATTTGTAGCATATATGAGTTGTGATAATGTATATTCATATATCTAAAATAGAAGAATAAAGTTTCAAGTACTAGAAAAATTTAACAGAATGTGTACCGATGTCGACGGGGCAAAATGTGATTGGACTACTTTTTTTTTCCCATCTTCCATTGACTCTTGTCCGTAAGAATTTTTTGTCAAAAAATGATGTGCTTGTAGCATGATTGGAAAATGAAATGCATAATATTAAGTAGCAAAACTTTTGCCCAGATTTAATTAAAATATTTTTCACATGAAATATTTAATGAGTTTAACTCTAGTGTCGAAGAATTTTTTTAAAAAACATTATTTTTATAAAGAATGATGGTTAAAGGTAAACCCCACAACGATCGAACATGAAACTATTACCAATATATAGGATTTGAGATACTCATTTAAATAAAGTTGAATAGAACCCCTAATCCATCTCCCAATTTTACATACAAAAAACTTGTCTATTCTTTATATGTATAAATTGTGCCAAACTTTAGCGAACCTGCCACGATTAAAATGAACGTGCCTTTTAATTATTTGGAAAGATGGCTGTCACAATATGGAATATATTCCCTTTTTGATGTGGCGGAATAATGAGAACGAAGAACACGTCTAAAAACTCGTTAATTTTGAGAATATCCGAGGATTTGAGATTAATAACGATTACTGGTAAATGGATACAAAATTAAGAAACCTCTCAACACTATTTTATTCATACAAAAGTAAGAATCGTTTGGGAGGAGGAGGATTTCATATGGGTGCATTTCACTTGTGCGTATCATCTTCTGTGTTTTTTTCTCAGCTTTAATTTTTTCTCTCTTTCTTTCTAGAAAATTTTATCTTTACTTTTTTTTATATGTGGGACAGATATAGCATCATGTGTGTGTGTGTATATATATTTTCATTTGTGGACTGCATTCAAGGAAATTAACTGGGGTTTGTAGTGAACAGAACTATCTAGTATTGTATATGCATGCCATAATTCAAACTCTGTGGCATTAAATAAAAAAAAAAAAAAATATATATATATATATATATATATATATATATATATATATATATATATATATATATATATATATATAGTCATACATTTTGATATACAACTTCAGACAAGAGTACATAGTCGTTAGAATTAGAGTGTGACTCGAATTCTATTCAAAAGACTATTTCGAAAATTATATTTGAATACTAGTTGAAGTTTATTTCGAATTCAATTTGGAAGTTTAGTTGGGAGTTTGAAAGTTGTTTTGAACTTGAAGAAGTCTAACTTGCAATAGGAAAAGGAAGCATTGCGAACAAGCGCTTGCTACGAACTCAGCTCTCGCTTGAGCGCCAAGAGTAGGAGCATTGGAACTCACTTTCTACGAGGCAGCTGCTCGAGTGGCAGGCCACTGCTTGATAGCCACAAGACCACTTCTTGAGCGGCAATCTTACCCGGATTTGCCAGTTTGCAACTTTAGGCAGGTTTTAGAATCATATTTTATCACAAACACTTCATAATTGTGTACAGACTTAATTATAGTCGAACTTTATAACATCTTAGGCTATTTTTGCATTATATATATGAGTAAATCTCTTTTAAAAAAAAAAAATCAATCCTTACATTCTACACAATAATTTGTAATCCTCTATTATTGATATTAATAAGTTATCCTCTTCCGCTCGTAGTATATTTTTACCACGTAAATCCTGTGTTAGTGTTTTATCTATTTTTCATATTCTCATATTATAATACTCATTTAAATTATAACAAATGGTATTAGAGTGAAGTTTTTGATCAACTCAATTTGAGGTTTGATTTTTTTGTGATGGTAACTATGAATTATGATACTCTGTTGTTGGATCGCAACATCAGATTTTCGCTTTGGCAGGTAAAGATACGAACAACACTTGTCCAGATAGATTTGGATGATAGGTTGTTTGGATTTGATAAGATGCCCTCAACTTGGTCTATGAAAGACAGACAACATACAAACACTAGATTTTCGTTCGGCGAGTAAAGATGCGAGCAATGCTCGCTCAGATAGATTTGGATGGTGGGTTGTTGGAATTTGACAACATGCCATCAACTTAGTCTATGAAAGGATCGAAAGACCCTATCACATATATATATTTTCACCACATAAATCTTGTGTTTTTGTTTGATCTATTTTTTGTGTTGTCATTTTATTGTACTCATTTAAATCATAATAGTAGTAGAACACAAAAACTATTTGTATGGAATTCTTTTCTGAAAAAAACTATTTAATTGAATTTCACTTAAAAAGTGTTCTGATGAATTATTTACAAATAAATAATGCAAACCAATATAATCTTACAGCCCAATCAAGAGTGATATTTTTCAACCTTCTACAGCAACCAAACATGTACTGGTTAAAAAAATTGGCAAAATTCTTATACCCTGGGCTCATCCTCAATCATGTTGTAAAATAAACGATGGGATTGAAATATTTATACATTGTGTGTGTGTGTATATATATTCACTATTTAGTTACCTTTCTTTTATAATTGTTAATCTATGTAATAATAAAAAGCATGTGAAATAAAATTTTAATTGGAATAAAAGTGAATGTTGTACTCCAAGGTTGTTGAACTATATTAGATATAACATATCCACATATATAGATATAAACTTTAACAACGTATTTGATATATAATATTGAGTAGGATTCAACAACAAAAAAGAAAATTTGTTTTTTGCTTTTTCAATTTCTTAATATTATCTAATGATCTACATATCACTTACTCAATTAATAAGTAATACAATCGCATTTTATGCGGTGAATTATGCAATAGTGAACAAAATAGAGAACTAACATGTCACGTGCATCTATTGATTTATTTGACCAGTAAAACATATCAAATATGCTATAAATGCCACATATCAAGTATGGACATAAACAAAAAAGAGTAATAAGTTTTGAAAAGATTAAGAGAGTTAGATATTTGGCTTTTTAAAGTAAGTTCAAAGTTACTTTTAATTAAATTCTTGTTTTTAAACATTTTGTTAATATATCACATTCTTCTTACTTACCATTGAAACAGCTACTTCAACAGCAAAGTTTCAAAATAAGACCAATAAAAAAATGTTAATTTTAAAACTAAACTTAGCCAAAATCAGTGTTCTAAAATGTGTAATGCATTGCGATGCGTCAAGTCTGAGAATCAAGAATAATAAGTTTAGGCGTGTCAATGCGAAGAATAAGCGTCATAATGCGTTTCGTATTTTTAAGACATTAAATATATTTTTATATAAAAAAAATAGATTTTTTACCAAAAAAATAAAATAAAATTGGGCGGCATAATGCGCACCTAGGCGGCATAATGCGCGCATTAGGTGCACCTAGGCGGGATTAGGCGCGCGCATTGCGCCGCCTTTTAGATGGAAACGCCGAATTCAATGCTTTTTGGCCGCGCGCGCCTAGGCGGCGCATTTTCACGAGTTTTAAAACACTGGCCAAAATGTACCTATTTCTACTGTATTGGTAGCATATTAATAAGGGTGGACACCGTCATGGACACCGCATTATGAACATATAACATCACCCAATTAATAATCTTTGTTTATTCCAATCTGTCTTGGTGTGCTTTGAGGTGCAAAGGAATTAAGAACTATACATGTTTGATAAGGAATAGAAAACGAGGAAAAAAGAAAAAGGGCAAAAAAGCAACTTAATTTATAGAAGAAAGCTTCCCTGCCCCAAAAAAACTGACCGAGAATTAGGGGTGGTGGAGAATGCCTTTTTTTTTTTTTTCCCCCTTCCCTGCCTCTATTTTTTGTATAACTGTAATTGACACTAACTATATACCAAATTTACCCATCGCAAAGTCAAACATGTAAGAATCACTTGTCGCGGTAAATTTACGGAATCCTCCATTGAGAACTCGGGTGCTAGAAAGCTTGAAATTTTGAGGACTAGATACCTACTGTTTGCAACCCTTAGAGGTTGGGGACACTGTTGCAATTTTTTTCTTAAAACATGGGTTACAAGCCCCGAAGCGAGTACAGGGTGAGTACGGAAATTATAGTTTCCGTCCTGCTACCTGCTAAGTTTCAAGTTAATTTTAAATCTAAGTTTTTTATTAAACAAAAATAATAGATTTATTCATTTTTGAAGAGAATATAAATTATTTTTAACAAATTGAGGAAAAAGTAATAATATTTACTAATAAAAGATACAAAAAAATAAAATTAAAAAATAAATTGGGCAGTAAATAGGGCAAGCGACTTGCCACGTCCCGTCCCGTCCCTTTTTAACCGGGTATGAGGATGCTGCAAGATGACAAAAATATCCGATGAGGACGGGAGTGGGAATGGCCGACTCATCTCAACCATGGTAATCATTGACTCATTTTTTAAATCCATAATTAAAATGTAGATCATCTAATGATTAGCCTTAATTACTTGTATTATCAGCAAAAGCCAAAATATTTAGTTTAGCAAAGTGAGTTTATGAATATTATCATCAACACCATTATTAGCCAAGAAAAGGCCGCAAAAAAAAAAAAAAAAAAAGGAAAATTCTATGTGTACATAATTTGGGTACATAATGATGTCCATGACATAATGATGTCCATAATGTGATTTGGACAAAATTTTGTTGTTGATGTGAAAATGTGGAATTTGAATTAAAGGTTGGATCCAGTATCACGTATAATTATGGATACTATTATGTGTAACATTATGCACTTGTAGCACTTCTCCAAAAATTGGTGAAAAATTGAAAAAATGACAATCTCACGTAGGAAAACTAGAAAAATAGAAACCACTTTATATTACTCAAATTTGAAATTTGAGTTTGGACCACAAGGAATACCATAGTCTTTGAAGAGGAGAGAACCTACATGTTAGTAGGTTGAGTCAAAGCTCAAATGTACGTGTCGACGCCGTCATATCGGTTGGCACTGCACGGGTTTTGGGCTTGGACCAAATTGATATATATATTGTTGGTAAAATAATATTTGAATTATATTATTTTATTATTATTTAAAATAATATTTTATTTATTTATATTATTTATTTTTCCCGATTTTTCTGTATGCGACACGTGACTTCTTCGAGAATCTAGCGGTTGACAGTTAAACTGTCTGTCCAAATGGGTTATGTATGTTAAAGACACAACTTTTCGGTTATGTCTATTGGACCCAACTCATTTTAGTCCTCCAATTTTAAATAGATAAAAAACATTAGAAAGTTCTTCGGATCTTGTAATTAGGAGTGCTACTATTACAAGTCGATGTCGTTATATCTTCAGATACGAGTGTCGGAATACCGTCGGCATCTACGCGGGACATTATCGTCTTAAAGAGAAATAATCGAACTCTTGCCTCGACCATTATCATTTTATTTCGTTTATTTTTGCAAGTCGTTATTCTGCCCAAATTATTGCACAATAATATCATTATTTACCAACAAACTTCACAATTGAGGAAAGAAGAATAGCTTGACCAATTTTATGCAATACTAGAAGAAAGCCTTTGAAAATATATTTTCCACCTGTTGCGCAGTATTAATT
The DNA here is from genome assembly GCA_035079005.1 of Fraxinus americana. NCBI lineage: Eukaryota > Viridiplantae > Streptophyta > Magnoliopsida > Lamiales > Oleaceae > Fraxinus > Fraxinus americana. The sequence goes on from CM068720.1 coordinate 12,329,149, forward strand.
AAAAGCATGGTAAACTTGATTATGATTACAATTCTGCACAAATAAAACTAAACGAGAAATACAATGAATGTAACTAAATGTACTGGTGTCTTTTTCCAAGTTTTTCGAATGCCTAAGCTGAGAGAATTGTTTGTGTAAATAGTGGGAAATTGGCTCAAATGGATGCTATTAGTGGAGCACTAAAGTTGGGCAATGAGTTGAATCTGGGATATGTAGTTGCTGGATTGAAATTGTAGTTGAAATTGAGCTGGGTAGTGGCCAGTGAGTTGAAATTGAACTGGGTAGTGGCCAGTGAGTTGAAATTGAACTGGGGTGTGAGTTGAAATTATAGTTGCTGACTTGCTATTGGTGAAATTGAATTGGGGATTGTTACTGGGGTGAGTGGAGTGGGGATTATCTTCTCCTTTTGTCTGTAATTGAGTTCTTTTTTTTGTTTAACCAAAGACATCCACGTATCCTTACTGAATTTTTATGCTCCATCAAGAAAGGTCAATGGGATTTTCCAACCATATATAAAATTCAGCCACTTTATTCTTCAACATTTCTAATAATAAAATATTTAATACATTAATTTTTTCGTAACATTTTTATAAGTTTGATTGTATCTCACTAACTTCATATGTATGCGTCCGTCACTATATGTCATTAACATGTTATGTTCATTTATTACAATTTTAGTACTTCTGATTATTCTAGTTGGAAAGAACCTCTCTTCCTTGAACAAGGACACTGGAAAAACTAGCGACTTCTGTTTCGTACGCCAAAAAAGTTCTCACATTTTGTTAAAATAGTTCGCTAAATGAGACCCCGGTTCGAGGGGCTTTTGCCTTTTAAATGGAAGGATGAGAAGGCCGACATATTATTTAAACTATACTTATTTTTATTCTTAAGCTCGAAATTAAGTGGAACATGTCGTTTGAAAGCTTATATATTAATGAAAAATAGAACGGAAAAAGCATTACCAACAATTTCTTTGTCTTTACTTTTGTCAGTTCATGTATTATTCTACATGTTTTAAAGGTGGAATTGTTTGTGCATGGTAATTTCAAGCGACAGCACATAGTTCTGGTTGAGCTAATTTTAATTTCAGCTTTACAATTGATGATTCGGAATGAGCAGACATGATGCCATTTGTCTGATATAAATTAGAACCATGCTGCAATATCAGAAAAAATTCAACGGAGGGGCTGACTTACCTTCACAAAGGGGTGGGGTCCACTTTTTTTGCAATTTTTTATTCATGTAGGGTCGGCTCATGTGAGGGGCGGTCAGAGCCTCGGTCAGTTTTTTTGGGGGCAAGGAAGCTTTGTTCTTTTATTTTATTTTATTGAAGACTAGTTGTCTTTTCCACTTCAAAATTGACAATTTGATGGCAACTTTAATGAAATCCACTTACGCAAAGCCTAAAAAACTATGAGGCCGTTTGATAGGGGTTTAATTCCATGAAAAATGAAAATGTAATTCTTTTTCCATCCAAAAGTCATGTTTGATGACCTAAATATTCCCTAAAAAATATTTTCTTGATTCCCCACCCACGCGCCCAAATTCAAGGATTTAAGGGAATTCATTTTCCCACCATTTTGGTGGGAAAAGAAATTCCAGGTTTTGGTAAAAAAAAATTTTATTATTTTTTTTAGCTATGAAAACAAATTTTATAACCAAATACAAAAAAAATTCACTTTAATGGACAATTTTCATATAAAACGAAGTCAAACGAACACTAATTTTTGATTAAAAAATGGTGAAAAAATAGTTTCCGAGCATTTTTTTTTTTACTTACTTTTTGACAATGGTAACAAATTTCACAACCAATTGTAAAAAAAAAAAAAAAAAAAATCATTTTAATAAACAATTTCCATATAAAATAAAGTCAAACGTGAAAAAAATCCAAAATTTCAATATTTTTTCGAGTGGAAAATTATACCAATTAAACATATTTAATTACCAATTCCCTGGAAAACAAATTCTAGGCAATTACTTTTCCTGAAATTCATTTTCTTTCCACACATTTTCCACCCTTGCTATCAAACGGACTCTAAAAGTTAAAGGTCGAGAATGCAAATGCTAAAACACAGATTGGAAACCCTGTTTGCGAAAAATTGGTAAGTTGAGGACCTTCAACGCACATTTTTTTTTTTTTTTAAATTCAATTATCATGTACTCATCTTGTTTATTAGCCTATTTGGGCCCATTAAAATCAAATTTTGGAAAAAAAATGTAATTTAGAATAATCATTTTTTTAGAATTGTTAAAAAATTCTGATTTTTTTTTTATATGTAATATGATTTTATTGAAAAATATGAAATTAAAAATAAGAATGTAAATGTATTTTTGAAATAATGAAACGGACTAGATAAGAAGCCAAATTATGATTTTATATTCAATATAAAGTAAAAATAAAAAGGCAGGATTGATTAATCACGTGAACATTGACCAACGAAACACCAAAACATAGCCTAGGTTCTTGGTGTCACTGTCATGGAATCCTCATAACCAGTAAAAGACAAGATGACACTCTTAAATCCCTGATTGGTTACGTAGAATGGAGAGCACGAATTTGTCCAAGGTTGAATGCAAAGAACTTATTCTCCATTTTTTTTCTAAGAGTCCGTTTGATTGTAAGAATGAAAAATAGGTAAAAAGAAAATAAATTTTAGAGAAAATAATTGTCTAAAACTTATTTTTCTGGAAATTGTTAATTAATTATGTTTGATTAATATAATTTTCCACCAAAAAAATTTTTAAATTTTGAATTTTTTTACTCACATTTGGTTTTATTTTGCAAGGAAATTGTTCATTAAAATGATTTTTTTTTTTTACAATTGGTTATGAAATTTGTTACCATTGCAAAAAGTAAAAAAAAAAAAAAAAAGTTCGCTCGAAATCTATTTTTTCACCATTTTTCATCAAAGTTTAGTTTCCGTTTGACTTCGTTTTACATGAAAATTGTCCATTAAAGTATTTTTTTTTTTTTTACAATTGGTTATGAAATTTATTTTCATTGCCTAAAAAAAAACCAGAAGCTGGAATTCATTTTCCAATCAAAAAGTTAGGAAAATAAATTCCTTAAAAAGGAGAAAAGGGGCTCATGGGTGGGGACGGGGGGTGGGAAAACATTTTCCATACCAGAATTTGCCCATCAAACAAGTGTTTAACATGGAAATGATTTTTTTTTTTCCATTTTCTATGGAAAATAAGTTTGGGGTCCTTGTTTTTTCAAAAATGCGTTTTTCAAAATTTATTATCAAATTTCAACCATGTATCCTTCCATAAAATAATATTACATATAAAACCAAATATTTTTCTTATTTTTTAACATTTTCCAAAAAAAATTATTTCAAATAAAATTGACGTGGTAAGAAAATTTTACTTATGGTTCTCAAGATTTTCTTGCCACATCGACAGTTGACAGTTTTTATCCTATCCATTGAAATTTAGAGATCAAGGCTACTATTCAAAAACATATTTTCTCACAAAATCTATAGCCCAGGAGCTCAAGTGATGATATAATATTACCCAGCAAAATGTATAAAACCAAACATTTTTTTTTTCAACATTCTCCAAAAAGTACTATTTCGAATGAAATTGACATGGTAAGAAAATTTTCCTTAGGGTTCTCAAGATTCTCTTGCTATATCAACAATTGAAAGTTTTTATCCTATCCACTGAAATTTGGAGATCAGGGTTGCTATTCAAAAGCATATTTTGTCCCAAAATCTATATGGCCCAGGAGCTTAAGTGATGATACAATATTATATAGCAAAAAAAGCTACTGTATAATTAACTAGCTATATATCTGTGTAACACAGTGCCTACATTTTGCATTGTTTCTATTTCTTTGCTTGTTTCTTCTGTAATTCGCATTAATTTGGAATGAAGAATAAATCTCCTAAGATGGAAACCTTCATGCAGAAAGAATTACCATCTTTTTTAAAAGGAATTGCTGATAAATCAAAAATCGTGGTACATCCCAACATCTTTCTGGGCCTAAATGAGGCATCTTTTAGCGGCGATGATGGTGGCTGCGATGCAAAATCAACTCGACCCTTGCCGGATAATAAAGTGGTTTCAGTTTCAGAATCTTCTGCTGCTTTCAACACAAGATTTTCAGATGAAAATATGTTGGAAGGATATCATCAGGAACACTCTTTTCTTCCTGGATTTAATCTTGTCAATCAGATTGATGGATCTCCTGCGGAAGGAAGCTATGTTCCTTTGAATTCTCTTGAATCTTTCCCAACTTTAAATGAATCAAATGTATCTGAATCTTGTGCAGATCCAAAATTCCCAAATCTAAATTTGTTTCTACAGGAACCATCTATCCTGAAAAGAGCAGAAGAATCTCCGGCCAGAGAGATTCAGAAGCCTGCACCCCTAGTATTCTCAGTGTCTCAACTTGAGCAATATTATCAGGTTCAGGAAGGGCCAGAATGGCTGAAGATCTATCAGAATATAGCAAATTATAACCCAAAAGGTTTCAGTGATTATTGGCTCAGCACTACTAAAACTCAAGCGATGAAACGAAGAATCCCAAATAGCCAGCTGCAGTTGAATTCTTGTTTGTCATCATCAGTTTCTTCCTCCAAAAAGATTTATAGAGGAGTGAGGCAAAGGCACTGGGGAAAATGGGTTGCAGAAATAAGATTACCGAGAAATCGAACACGGGTTTGGTTGGGGACTTTTAAAACTGCAGAAGAAGCTGCTTTTGCTTATGATACAGCAGCTTACATTCTAAGAGGAGATTATGCACATCTAAATTTTCCAGATTTAAAGCATCAGATAAAGGCCAGTTCCATGAGTAAGAATACTGCCGCGCTTCTTGAAGCCAAGTTGCAAGCAATATCATCACAAGGAATTCTGGCCACTTCAATTAAGACCATTGATCCACCATCAACATCACCAACAAAACCATTTTTGCATCAAGAGTCGAAAAGTTCGATCCCAAGCTCAGCAAGAAAAGAAAGGCCATTAACTGATTTGGAGAAAAAAGTTGAAGGATTGAACCAAGTGAGCCAAGAAGGGATATCAGATATTGACACAGTTCAGTTAAGCAGAATGCCATCCCTCGACATGGACAGCATCTGGGATGCGCTTTTAGTTTCAGATTCATAAAATTGTGATTCATGTATATAATAAACTGCACAAGTTCTCATGTTCTCGTTGTGTTGATTCAGTATATCTTCATTACACACACACACACACACACACTCTCTCTCTCTCCCTCTCTATCAGTCAAAATAAGTTTTTGGTTTCCACAATTAGATTATCATCTTATTGTACTTTTTGTGTACCTTTTTCTTTGATGTATTTTCTTTCAGAATTTATGAGTTTCCAAGTAATATTACAAGAAGATTTGAACCTTGCCATCATATATAGCAATGTCTAATGAAGTAATTCATAGTTTCTGAATTCATATCTAATTCTTTTTTGTATTTTTGCCAAGATTACTATGTATGCCTATTTCATTTGGTTTTTACAGAAGTGTATTGTCTTATTAGAGAAACATCGATTGGAAATTTAAAGCTTGTTTGACACAAATTTAAAGTTGTGAATCCGTAAATTGGGTGATTAAAAATGATTTTGAAAAAAAAAAAAAAAAACTGATTATAAAAAATCTTTAACAAAGAAGACTTGCCTTACCAACCAAGTAAAGTTTGGCAAATTGGAGGTACATATGATTAGACAATTACATAACTAACAATGTTTTTAAATTGTGTTTCTTCCTTCATCAAAGGACTTATTGAAAGTGTTAGGGGATTAATATATTCATTTTAATTTCACTTTTCATCAAAAAATGAAACGAAACACACACACAAGTGCAAATATTAGTAAATAGGTAACATCAAAACTTGAATTGAAGAAAGAAATTTTGCTAAGTTACATTAAATATTGTCGACCTAACAAGAGCGAAAGCGAAATGTCATTTACATAAACAGAAACTTAAAATAAGCAAATTTGCTGTCAAATGACAATGACTATAGAATACAAAATTTCCCCCCTCATTTCTTTGAATTATCCTAATGTTGATGTCGACTTAAAGGCTAAAAATATATTTAAGGTCCCTATAGTTGTTCGTCATCGTAGTATAATATTGATTTGAATTAGCAGCCTTTGACTTAATTAAAATTCAACAAAATAAAAAGTCAAAATCAAATATTTATTATCATTATCATTCCAAATAATGCTTTTGGCTTTATTCATTTTTTAATCAATCCTTGAAACTTATCTAAGGCACTTTTTTATGTTTATACATCCAGTAAGACAATAACAATTATTATTTCTTTTACAAGGCAAACTAATGTACACCTGAATTCAATATGATAAAATTTTGTTATTAATTTTTTTAATAATAAAGTGGAGGCATATATCAATATACAATGTCAAACAGCTTGAGTATGATGCACATTTCTTCCCTCCTCCCTTCGTTCATTTTCTTAAAAAAAAAAAAAAAGGTTACAATTTCAAGACATATAAAAGATTTTCCCTGCCAATATTTTGGATATTTAAGTTGATTTTCTCAGTTTTGACAGTCGATTTCGAAATTTTGAGAGAACGATTTTTGAGATCTATTCTCATACTATCATAATTATTTGTGCAAGAAATGGCGCAGAAATTGGCAACCAAGAAATGTGCCAGACTACGACTACGAGTTAAGTATATGAATGAAATTTAAGGAATTTTGGGTTTATATTTATGTTTTAGGATGTTAATACTTTTCAATGATTATTAATCAAGAGTCAAAATCACTTTACATCGTATCGGTTAAGAAGAATTTTTAACTCATGTAGGAAGTAGGTGGTTTTGAGATGGAATTTTGACTTTGTATGTTTCGAAGTTTTATGGCATTTTGGTTTTGTAGCTTTTTGTAAGAAAATTTTGAGTTCTTGTGAAAAGTAGGTTACGTTTGATTGATAAATGTGGAAATATTTTCCAATTTCAAGTAAGTTGGAAAATAAAAATTCAACTACATCATAAAAATGCATTTTTCATGAAATTGACAAAAAATAAGTTTAAGTAGTTGCACCTTGAAATTCGAACATCATTTTCACTTTCGTAACAAACAGTCAAAAAGTAGAAATTAAATTCTTCCAATGTAACTTTTTCATAGAATTTAAATCAATCAAACGGACTTGTAGTAATTTTCAGTTGAGTTTTGCCTTCAAATGTTTCGAATTTTTAGGGCATTTCGAGTTTGTAGCTTTTGGGACATTCTTTTCAATGATTATTAACCAAAATTAGTATACATTACTTCGATTAAGAAGACATTTTGAATTCTTGTCAAAAGTAAGTACTGTTTAACAGAATTCAATAACAATGACGGAAAACTTATTTTATTCGGTATTGAGTTAATGGTCGTGCTACATGTACCTAATTTGTTACCTAATCTTTTACAGAATAATATTTTTTACTGTTAAAATTTCTTTTTTACCCTTCCTTTCTCTATTTGCAGAATATGCCCTGTATCTCTTAATTGTTAAACTGTTTAGTATTATATCTTATAATTCTTTCGTTTGGATCGTATGTTCTGGGAATCTTAGTTCAGTATTTTCTTGTAACCAAATCAAGTATTGTCGTTGCTCGTATTTGTGATATCTTATAGTTTTTAGGATTTTATATTTGTGATATCTTATAGTTTTTAGGATTTTATCTTTCATTTCTATATTATTTTTGCTTCTAAGTTCTTCAAGAAGTTTTCTAATTTCTCTAGATCTTAATTTATTGGTATTATCCTGGATTTTTTCAAATATTTCAATATTTTCTCTTTCCTCTTGATTCATTAATCAAAATCTATACGATGTTCTTTTAACCTTTCTATCTGTTAAATATTCTCAATATAAGTTTTATGTTGATTTTCTTTAGTTATATATTCAAAAACAATTCATTCAGAAACTTCTACTTCTATATTTTCGTATTTAGCTATAACATCTTCAACTTTCTTTATTTCTTTACTAATTTCTACAAAATCAATTCTTATATTATGTTTACAATCTTAATCTATATAAGAATATATTTCTTCAAGTTTTTCTTGGCCAACGGGAACTATATCTTCAAATTTTTCAATTATACTAAGCAAGAATGAAGTATCTTTTTCATCTAAATACAATTTAAAACAATTATCATTAGATGTGGATGTTTGTGAAGTGTTCATAAAGATAAATAGTAATTAAAACATAAGCATATAAAAGCATGTAAATAACTTACAGTAATAGATGGAAATAAATAGGCTTTTCCTTTAGTATGTTCTTATAGTTGCTTTGAATGTATTTAATCAATTTTCTGGATCAGATGAATTTTGAAAATGTTTTAAAATCATTTGGGTCCATAACTGCTTTCGCAAAAGGCTTTTCAATTAAGGTTGTAGCTCTCACTCTAGAGAACTAGCCGTGTTATTATAGACGCTATCTCACAGTATCCAGAGTCTTTGTTTTCACTCTTATTCAAACTTTTTTCAAAATCAAATTCTTACTTAGAATGAAATTTTGAAAGATAACTCACACATAAAGTGCTACAATTTTATATATGTTAGAAACTACCATTTTCCCCTGAAACATTCATCAATTACGAGTACTTTGGCATTGCAACATCCATTCAAAACAACGTTTTGAAAATCTTTTAAAATCTCTATCTGTATTGCCGAGGAATCATGAGAAACTTAGCGAAATCCTTTTATGGAAACTTTGTTGAACATAACAAACTTCGTCTTTATATTCATAACCTGAAATAGTACATGCTTGCTCACTATATTTACATACCTTTGGTACTCACCTTATGAAGTTTAGAACTTGATAAGTGATTACCTTATTACAAGCTTTGCTATCTTCATGACTAGTTAATAGTTTTTCTGAATACAAGTGGTGTATACAGATTACAAAATAGTAAATGGTTTGAGATGGTATTTCTTTCTGGGATAGAGAATCGAGGATCTTTCAAATCTGTCTTTCCTCCTTAACCTCCTCTCCTTATATAGCAATTTTTTCCTTTAGTGATAAGGAACCTTATCTTCATAGCTGTCTTTTCTTATTTCTTGGTCTGCCATCTTCTTTTGTTAGGTAATATTAGCTATCCTTCTTTTAAGCTGGTAGGTGGGTGAAGAGTTATAATCATACCAACTGTTCTTATTTTCTACAGCAACTTTGCATTATTTTCTCCATCAGTTGGTAGAGAGTTATAATCTCAGCTACTTTCTTGTACTATCTTCTGTCTTTTAGTGACCACGATTTTTCTTTAATAAAGATACTTTATTAAAGTAGTGATAAAAATGGTCACTGTCTTAGCTCCATTTATTTTTTCATCCTCGAATCAAAAAACTCTGCGGGGAATTCTTCACTGTTGAGTGATGCTTGACTCATATCTTCAACTACGCAATGTTCACAATGATAATCACTATAATCCTAAAGTAATTTGCATAGTTTTTTTTCCATCTTTTCTATTCCACAAACTTGATTTGAAATTATCTTTGATAATCAATGGTCGAGAAAACATATATCTTTTTCTTTTGTCTCTTTTCTGGCATTAGAATAGATTATATGTTCCTCAAATGGATAAACCTATATTTTTTCTTTCTCGCTAATTAACTGAGTTAAATGTTCAAATATTTCTTTGTATCCTTTGGCTCTTCTATATGGCATCATATTAATAATATCCTGATAACCATTTTTAACAACCTTTTGACTGTTGGTAAAAAATGTTGACATGTGAGTCCTAATTTTATAAGATGGAATGCTGGTTGCATATATTGAAGATCTGGATCGCATTCCACTGTTACAGAGTGGAATATGATATATATGTTTATAGTTTTGACAACTTCAGTATATCTTTTTACTGCCTTCCTGACATCAGGTGGAAGTTGTGCTATGTCTTTGAGATCTTCGCTAGGATATATACAAAGTATATTTCCCAATTCAAAGCAATTTTTTATCCAATTTGCTGGTGCTTCTGGATAAAAGTTTATCTTGTTGTATCTACCATAGTAGAGAGTCTTCATCCACTTTCCAACTTCTAAGTACCAATCAGATAAGATATTAAAAACAACAATAAAGAAAATAAATTCTTCATAGTTATTTTTTTGGACATTTTTACCACATGGCATATCTTGATAATTTCTTTCGGATTAATTTTTCCAATATTTAGCTCAGGTGAAATTTGGCTCGATGAAGATCTTCGCTGTTTTTGATATCTTTTTTACCAATAATAGGTTTGAATATTCCCTGTGAAGGGGTTTCTATTACCTTCTTATCTTTCCTTTTGTCTTCGGGAAGAGCGCTAGTATTCTGAAGTCCCTGTGAAGGGATACTAGACTTGACACAAGTATCTTCTGCCTTAAAGACTATATTTATTCTGTCTCGAAAACTATCTTGTATATTTTGAATTTGAGTTTCAAGTAGGAAACTTTTATTTTAAGTATCTGGACTTTCGTCCTTAGTTGTTCTAACTCCATCCCTGCTAAGATAATCAGGAAGAAAGTTAGCTTCTCCTTTTATATCTTCATTATCAAATTTGAAATAAAAAAACCAAAGTTGAATCCTGATAATATATCTATTAACAATAGATGGATCAATATCATTTTTTAGAAATGTTTTAATTTGAGTATTATCAGTTCTAATTAAGAACTTTTTTGGCAGTAGATAATTTTCGTATTTCTGTACTTCTCGCTTTACATCAATGAGTTCCTTTCTGTTCATCTCATATCTTGTTTTGACTTCTTTGAATGTTCTGGATGTATAACCTGCAAGTATCTCAGGACAAAAATAATTATTTTCACATTTATATTGTTTATGATTCTTTTTACCTTTAATACTACACCCCAATAATTATCTGATGCGTCAGTTTCATGGATAAAGAAATATTCTTCTTGCGAAATTACAAGTTTAGGCAAAACTCTTAATTCCCTTTTCACTTTTCTTATATTTTCGAAATCTTTTTTTTTCCAAGACCACATTACATTTTTTCTTAATTTTGGAAGAAAATAATTTTTTAACTTGGCACAATTTTCAATAAATCTTTCATCATAATTTAATATACCAAGGAAGTTTTGTAACTATTTTTTATCCCTGATTTTTTCAGGAAATTCTTCAAATTTTTCACCAATATGAGATTGTAATTGCATTTCTCCTTTTTTGATGAATAATCCTAAGAATTCTATTTCTGTTTTAGCTATCTCTGCTTTCTTTTTAGAAAGTGTAATACCATATTTTTTCATAATATAACAAAATTTCTCAAGATATTCATTATGTTCATTTATATTATTTTAATGAATCAGTAAATCATCAATATAAGCAATGCAAAAGTGATTAATTGGTTTGATTACCTCATCATTCGTGTTTGAAATATCTATGATGCATTTTTCAACCAAAATGGCATTACATTCCATTCATATTGTCTTAAAGGACTGGGGGTACTAAATGCAATTAGTGGTTTACTTTCTTCTGTAAGTACGATTTGTCAAAAACTGACTTGCAATCAAATTTTGAAAATATTTTCTTGTTTTGTACTTGTTTAATAAGAGTTTCCTTATTAGGCAAATAATATCCATCAAATTTTGTAACTTTATTTAACTTCTTATATTTTATCACAATTCTAACTTTTGCTTTTTTTATCTCACCGTGTTTTCTCACCATAAAAGTTGGGCTGGTATGTGGGCTTTTACTCGGCCTAGTCAATTTGGTTTCTAGTAAGGGAAAAAATCATATTTAAGGTGTTTTCTTTACCTCAATTCAAAAATAAGGTAAATAGTTTAAAAATTCAAAAATCAGGTATTTATTTAATTAATTAAAAATATTTATTAAATAAAGATAATAAAGTCACATTTTGTGATTAATGGTCACATATTCTTAATTTTAAGTTCTGATTTATTCTTGGTCACATATCGTCAAATTTTTTGATCGCAAATTATTTCGAGGTCACATATCAAAAAATTTGTAGGTCACAAATTATTTCGAGGTCACAGATTTTTAAATTAGTTGGTCACATATTATTTCGAGGTCACAGATTATTAAAATTTTAGGTCACATTTGAGTAATTGGTCACGGATTGACAAAATTTTGGTCACGAGATTGACAAAAATTTGGTCACGGATTGCCGATACTTGGTCACAGTCACGAGATCGACCAACACAGGACTACCCGACCACAAAACACACGGTGAACCCCAACATCGATTGATCCACCACCACCAAAAGCCAACCACAACCACCACCGCCAGCCAACAACAATAGATCCACCAACCCCAACAAAAATAGACCAACAGCCAACCACCACCACCAGCCAACAATAGATCCACCACCACCAACGGCCAACCACAACCACCACCGCCGGCCAACAACAATAGATCCACCAACCCCAACAACAATAGACCAACCCCAGCTGCTCCACCGCAAACCACCACCCACAGCGGCCGGCGACGCCGAAGCGCTTTTGTGGGTCGCAACGAAATCTTCTTGTCGCCACACGTCAGCAGCGACGCCGCTGAAGCGAACGGCAATGATCGGCTAACTGCGCCCCGCGATTTGCAGCAAAGAGGGGGTGGGGAAGGGGAGGTAGAGCCGTGGAGGGGGAGGGAAGAGAGAGGGAAGGGGAGGCGAGGGGAGGGAGAAAGAGAGGGGAAGAGGGGGAGGCGAGGGGAGGGAGAAAGAGAGGGGAAGAGGGGAAGGGGAAGGGGAAGGGGAAGGGAAGGAATTAGGGTTAAACAGCTTTTATACCACCTGATTTTTGAATAATAAAATTTGGTCCCTGAATTTTGAATTCCAATCTTTAAACACCTGAATTATTATAATTTCTCTTCTAGTAATTCTTTTATCCGATCATTAAATTCTTTTTGATCTTCTATACTACATCTCATTGGTTTGGCTCTTATTATAATGTCAGATTGATTAATTCTATTTTTGCCTTTACTTTGTCCGTGTTCCATTTTCTAATGGATTTTTTGAATAGGTTTCAGAAATTTCTTTTTTCAATTTTTCTAACTTATTTTCTGTTGTCATTTTTAAAACTGTAACTGTTTTAATTTTTTTTGTATTCCAACATCCACTAAGCTGGGTTGAGGAACTCTGATGATTAGTTTCTCTATATGCTATACCAACAGCTTTAGTTATCTTAGGTGTAAATATCTTTTGTGCACAAGGAGTTGTGAACATGTATCTATTTACATATTGTGTAAACAGTGTATATTTTAGTAGGAAATTTTGTCCTAATAAAATATCACATCCAATTGTTGTTGACATGTATATTGTATCAACAAATACTTCTCTAAAGGATATTAGAAAAATGTAATTGTGTTGCATATTTGATATATATTATCTTGTTTTCACCTACTGTTGTAGTAATGACAACATTTTTTGAATCATATTTCCAGTATTCATTTGGTAGTACATTTGGTAAATATGAGCTTATTGTACTTCCTGCATCTAAATAAGCATGAAATTTAACTCTGTAATAATTTCTTACATTGCGTGTAATTTCAATATATTGACTCATGATATTAATATTAATTACTCTTTTCATGATAACAATATTTTCATATTTTCATCTATTCGTGATATAATGATTGGATTATCATAAACTGTTATTTTTAAATATCATTGACAAATTTTATAAGGACTAAATTTTTCAATGAAGTTCATCCCTAATAATATTGGTGAACGTTTAATTCTATATAATTCATCTTTATATAGAATTATTTTTTTATTATATTCCTTCTGATCATCTCCTACAAATATAAGAGAGAATTTTACATATTTCTTCATTTCAAGATTATTTTCCAAATAATCTTTGAATATATATAGTTCTGATAACTTAAAATCTAGTAAATGACCGACAAATTTAGCATTTACATGACTTTTATCTGTTCCAGTATCTATAAGGACAAAAAAATTCTTCTTATATCCTTCTTGATCAACATACCTTATTTTGATATAATATTGCGAATTTCTTGGTTCATTAATACTTAGTTTTCTAAGTTGGCTTACCCTAGATTCTTGCCTAGAGGGGAATCTTCCAATAAGATTATCTCCTTGTAGGCTGACACTATTTCTCCTTATCAATTTTCCTTCAAAATTGATTTCTCTTGCTTGTTTGTGAAAATCAAGTATTATTTGTTGTGGTATAGTTACTTCATGTTCTTGGTAATTTATGGGAGGTATATATTGAGCTAATTTTTCAAAATCTTTATATAAGATAATATTATCAGTTATTTTTCTTAGTTTATTGTGATGGCTAGTATTAAAAGCAAAAATTGATTTTATGCTACTACTAATAGCCTTACTTTTTCATAACATTTTTAAGTTTCCAATTCTATAATATAGATTGAAACTGTGGTCAATATTTTCATCAATCAGTAAAACCGCACAGTTTGGTTTTACTGTGAATATTATCTTCTCATAAACTAGATTTCCTACAATAGTTTCTAATAGAGCATCTATCGGATCTTGTAAGATTTATTGTCCATACAATATATTTCTATTAGTATATTTATACATTCTCTAAAGAATTCTTTTACCATGATTTGGATTCATCATATCTCAATGCATTTTAACTTGTTTCTTACATTTTCTAGAATTTTGGATAATTTTTGTCTTACCCATTCTTTTGTAATTATAGTGATTCTCGCTTGTCCCATTGTGTCTTCTATATTGATAGATATTTCTTTGTAATTCATACTTACAATTGTTTTATTTACTCTTGGTAGTATTCCTAAGAATTCTTGATGGAATACATCTATTTCCTGTAAATCTAATATTTTCTTGGTTATCCCTTGTACTTTCTAGCATCAAAGGTGATTTCTTGGTTTATTCCTTCTACTAAGTGTTCAACTTCCTCAATTGTTTCTACTTCTATCTCCTGATTTATCTGTTATATTTCTTGGTTCATATATACTATCTCTTCATAGTCTTCTCCAGAAGATAATGCATTTAATTCATAAATGCTACTGCATTCACTACTTAAGTTTTCAAAATATTCAATTGACTCTATATCACTATCATTTTGAAATTCTTCATGAATTCTAAGAGTTTTTATATTTTGTTTATCTTTCTTTTTAGGACATTGAGGGGCAATGTATCATTCTTCGTTAAAAATAAAAATCTACATTTTTTAATATATTTTGGTTTGGGCTTTTGAGTCCAATCTGTTTTCTTGAAATATTTTTTATGTAGTTTAAAAAATCTTTTTTTAAACTTCTTGTAGTTTTTGAACTTTTTCTTGTATTTTTTTATATTGCTTATATTTCCTTTTGTGAGAACCAAATTGTTCAATATGTCCTATATCTTTGTAATAACATAGAGATTTTCTTCTCATCTTATATGCTCTATACCAGATGCATGCCATTTTTTTTTTGTAAATTCAATCCTACATCCAAAACTATCTTTATTTATATCATCTTCTTCTCTAAGAGGTAATAGTTTCTCATATTCTTTTAATAATTTTATTCCCCATGGGAATGACAACTTTATAAAATAAGAACTTAGTATATGTTTATTTTCTCGATAATTTTCTTGGTTTAATATATAGTATAATTCTTCAAATTTACATGTGTACCTTTCTAGTTCACACATATCACATATTTTTAAATTTTCCATTGCTATCATTCCTTCATTATATTCTTCCTACTTTCTAGTTTCTTCATTAGCTGTAAATCTGTGTCCTAAGAATTCTGTTCTTAAGGCTTTTTCTAACCTTTTTAATATTTATTGTATAGTTTGATCATTTAAAACATTCCTATTATCTAATGCTTCAGGTGTATTTTCTTCATATTTTATATTTCTTTGTATATTTTCTGGTAGCTTCCTCCACCATAAGGATACCATACCTCTGAATGTATGTTCTATAAATCGAAATGCCGTACATGTTTCCCATTTTTTAAATTGTATAGCTAAGTCTGTACTTTTCATCCATATTTCAATGACTTTATCTTTATCTACACAATTAAGATCTAACCATATTCCTATTGTATGGATTGGTTCATTATAAGATTTTATTAGATTTATTTCTTTTATGAATTATTTTCTTATATTTCCAGTGTATCTTTTCTGATTTTTTCTATACTGATTAACACCATCTTTATTAGGTATTGGTGTACCATAAGGATAATTTTCATATTTTTTATCACTACTGAATTCTGTTTTTATATTACAATTGGATGATGGACTAGTGTTCATCTTTGTATTTTCCATTTTTTCAGTTAACTCTTTTAACTGTTTTTTATATTCATTATATTATTCACAAGTAGATTCTAAGAATTTTTGTTCTAATTCTTCTACCTCTGTAATCATATATTGTTTTATCTCCTGATTTTTATCTTTATCTATTATCCTGAAATTTTGAGGTGGATTACTTATAATCCTATCTTTCCCTTCAAGTTTTTTATTTAATTGAGCATTTCTTACTTGTACATTATATTCTAGATTTTCCAATCTTTTGTGCATATCCTCAAAACTTTCATTTATACTATTTTTAGGTAAATAAAGATAACTTGGTTTCTTATGTTTTTCAACCTTTTTCAAAAATTCTTCAGTTATGGTTTCTTCATCAACTATATTCATCATTATTTTAGGTTCATAACAAGGCTCTGATGATGATTCCATGATCTAACAAGGTTCTGATACGATTGCACTCAATTTAGTGAAATAATTTTTACTTATAATTCTTTGGGGGTTTATTTGAAGTTTTCTGTTTTTATAATGGCTTTGTTTGCAAATTCTTATATAAGAGGGTATTTATGGAATCCTATTTTTCTAGGTAAATCATTCTGTAGCTGCTGATGTACATCTAGACTTTTTCTTGAGTTATTACTAAGCAGATCCATCTATACAGGAAAGACTAACAATATTACAGAATAACTTACACAAAGTAAATGATTTTTCGATCTCTTTTCCTTTTTGTATCATAATTCAATCCAAATTTATCGAGTTACTCTAAGGCGTGTTCTGTAGAGATTAAATCAAATTAAAATTGAAAAATTGGTCGTTATTATTGACTTTTATTAGATGAGCGGGATCCAACAACGGCTATATTTTCAATTTTAATTGGATTTTAATTTTTACCAAATGGGCTAATAATATGTATCTTCAATGAATCGTACATCCATAAAAGAAAATTGTTCTGTTGTCTTTTAAGCATATACAAATCCACACTACTCAATTCAACAAGAAGTAAATATTACAAAGAATCCTAATAAAATAATGAGTTCTTAGAGGATGAGGCTCAAACAAAGGCATCTGTATGTTTGAGATGTTAGAGCAGTCTCTTGACAATTCGCCAATGAAGTTTTGATGGTGCATGCATGAATTGTGCAAGCTTGTTAACAGAATAAGCAAACTATGCCCTTGTTAGGGAGATATATGGTAATGTACTAATGACGCTGCACTTTTGTTTAGGGTCCTCCGTGTTGGGAAGTTACTTAACATGCATAGCGGAAAATAAATCAAATTTCAATTCCTACCACGGATTTGCTTTGTATTTAGATAGAAACTGTATTTAGAATAATATATTTGATAAATTCTGAAAACTCCTTTATTGTTACACCCCATTCATTTATAGTCAAAGTCAAGAGATTGTTTAGTCAAAGTTAAGAATCTAAACCGCCAAAGTTAGTCAAATAAGGACTTAAATGGAATAAGTCATTTTATTGGGGTTATTTTACAAATTGACGATAGTTGAAGGTTTAAGATGGATAAAAATCTATTTGCAGGTTTACTTATATATTATTAGACGTAAGATGGTTAAATTTTATATACAATGGAAGTTAAGGACTAATGTTAATTTTAATTGAAGGAGAGGGGTTTCCTTTGCAATTATTGGATTGAGTGGATTACATGTGGCATGTATATAACCATTTACCCATTATTCTTTTTCAATTGATATGCACACACTTAAAACAAACTGGCAGAGAGAGAACAGAGAAATGGAAAAAAAAAAAAGGTTAGGCGGTGGGTGGAGTGGATAGATATTGACTAAACCCAGTTTGTCCTAATCTAATTATATACAACACAGTTTACACAGAGAGAGAGAGAGAAGAGTCTAAGACAGAGAGGCCGAGAGACAGAGAAGAAGAGAAGAAAGAAAGGGAGGAGGAAGAAGAAGAAGAATAGAAATGTGAAGCTGGAACCGGTTTTTACTCAAATTTAATTTATAGTTGGTTGTAATATAAGGTAAGATAGGCAATCTTTATATCAAGAATAATTTTACCTGTGTGTTCTTCACAGTTAGGATTGGCAATTTAATTTTTAATATCATAGCCGGATTGTGTAAGTAATGGGGGGTTATAAGTGATATTAAAAACTTACGGATCTAACTTCTATTTTAATTATTCACTTAGGGTATGAAATAAACTAATTGGAATTAGAGGAAGTTAGATTGATATGCTGTGGAATTAAACTATGCTAATGGAATTATGTTGGGGTGTGAAGAAACCATATGGAATTGAAGTCTATTGACAGAGAAATTAGGGGGACAAATGGTAAAAGAAATCTGGGAAGAAGCATCATTGATTTTCAGCTGGGAGATATTTAACTTTCTTGCTAGGAATTAATTCTGTGTTTTGGCTACAATACAAGGTAAGAAGGAGAATGTTAATTTAAAATCTGTTAGTGTTTATAAATGGACATACATACAGCCAGAAATCGATATGAGAAAAGAGATGGAAAAAGGGGCTGGCAGAATTTGTTCGTGTATGTTGAGTTACAATTGGTATTCAATGCATAATTAAAGAGAGGAAAGTTAGAGAAATAGAGACGAAAGAATAAACATAGAAGTTGAGGAGTAATGTGGTGGAATTGTATTAATTTAATTGTCAACTTTTAATTGGTGTATTTATACCGTTATTTCGTGGTGTGAAAGTTCGGAAGGAACGGTGAATTTATTCAAATTTCTATCCATTAATCTGTGAGTGGAAAACTTAACATTTTTCAAGTATTGATAAGTATTATACATTTTATGCAATTATGTGAATTATTTGCCCAGTTACGCAATTAAAGTGGAAATATTCCTTGACTATGATTGGTGTGGAATTTTAAAGATTGTGTACAGATTATTTGTAAATTAAAATGTGAGACATATGTGATATTGAGATTGACCAGAAAAGTACCCATGATTATATACTTATTCTAGTTCACGGAGTGGGCCTTGGCCGCGTTCTATACTATACGAGGGGTTTTGACTGAGGATGAAGGGGTCTGATCGTGTACATGTAATTCATTGAGTAGCCTTGGCCGTGTTCTAGTATTGACTATGAGAGGTCCTTGAGACCCACTTTCAGTCATGGAGGGGGCCTACGGGCCATGGCGAAAGTATTTGGCTCGAGGGGCAGATTATAGATTTCAGTCAGAGAGTACATTTTTGGTTGATCACATGTGATGAGACGAGACGAGACGATGATATGGATTTGAGTTGATGATCGTGACATGACTATTAGATGATATTTTTCCGTGTTATAAGATGTCTCACTTTTTGAGTATTATTATTATTATTATTATTATTATTATTATTATTATTATTATTATTATTATTATTATTATTATTATTATTATTATTATTATATGTTGTGATACTGTGGACTATTAAATGATGTAAACTTAATGATGATAAAAATGTGTAAATGGAAAGGTATAATTATTTTTGAATTTCTCCACTCATTGAGCTATTAGCTCATATATGTTTCCACACTTTTTCTTATAGGTACTATTGGTCCTTAATAGATTGAGGAGCCTGATGATTTTAGAGTTATAGCCACACGACATGGTGCATTTTTGGTAGAGCACAAAATATTTATTTTGGGCCCATTACACTATATTTTTCATAAACATGTGATACTTGATATTTTGTAGCAACTCATAGTCAGTTTTGGTGGTGGATCTGGCATCTAGTCAGCATCTACCATCGGCGCGCATCACGTTTCGGGTCCACTAGGGTGATTCGGGACGAGTTGTGTCATTTATTGATTCTCGAACTCCATTGATCACGATCTGTAATCCAAGCTGTCCAATTATCCAACCTCCAATAGTTATCCACATAGAGAACAAGAATGATGACTACAGTTTTCTTTTCTTGTGCTAGCAAGAATAATGAAAAATTCTATACAGTTTTCAAATCCTAGTAGCTTATTAATATAAGTCCAAGTTGGCTCGACCAGTTTGTTAAACTAAATCCGGTCCAATATTTGATTAATCAAATTAATTAAATCTAGTACATGAATTAACTAATACAATTAATTAATTCGAGCCTATTAATATGCAACTCAATTAATTAATTATCAAACACTTGTCATTAACTATAAATCTCATTCTTTTGGTTCTCTTTTGCGTGTGACTCATTAGGTTTCTGATCACGATATCTAACGATGTGAATTATTATTTTGATCTAATCAAAATCGATAAATTAAAACATCGCTTTTAATTTATTACTAATTCACATTCATCGTCCTATATGACATCTAGCAATATGTCAAGGAAATGTCACGTGGTGTGATAGAACCAAATTTGTTCATTTACCGTGAAACTATAATCCATTTGTCAATATGATCCGATCAATTATGAGATATAGATAAGTGTCAATCTCAATTATCGATCATATCTTTTATCCCACTGTTAAGTCAATATAAGAGGAAAACTTATTTTCAACTTAATTATTTTCAACTTATGAGTTCACATTGTCAAAGGATTTCATTATCGACTTAATTGAATAAAATGTAGATCACAATCTCTTATTATCTAAGAGCGATGAATCCTCTATCGATCATTCACAATTTTCATATGATTCTTAATTTACTCGAACGATACTTTATTTGTGACTCTTGGAAAAGCAACATCCAACACCATCAAAGTATGATTGTCATTATATAAGGTATTATGATGATTTCAAGTCAAAGGACCAATTCCACTACCGAATGTTAGAGATTAACTACTAACACTCAAAGAGTTATTCATGTGGAATCTCCAATGGGTCTCCAATGTTTTGTTCTATAACAAAATATTAACGTGTTCATTCAAGTGTCGCCACACTTTAGCTTGTGAGATCAGCTACTTACTTCACAAGTAAAAATGTCACACTCGATGGTTTATCCGTAATAATGATATCCATATCTCGTTATTACTTTGACCACTGACGATTTAAGATTCAGTCAAATGTAATTTGTATCTTACAATCACAACTCTTTATAATTAACAAATTACCAAGACTTGAATCTATAAATTCTATTATTTAATTTATTAGAATATTAATTCAATTAAATAATAGATATTGCCATACATATGCATCGATTATATATATATATATATATATATATATATAAAGTGTTTTTATCCAAAGTTGATTAGACTTAGGGCATAACACTTACAAACTCCCACTTGCACTAGATGCAATCACTTATGTATCTTATAATATAAGGGGAGATGCTAGAGGTACATCACCTCTTATATAGGGTTGTCCATCGGCGCTTCCTCATTGGAGGGAGGGTTGGTGGGGTCGGCACTCCCTCCAATGAGAAGGTGCCGTGTGTAAGTGGTGATGTACCAATAGAATAATCCTAATATAAGAGTCTATATGACGATCATATTTATACTGCGACAACTCTTTGTTAGTGGATCTGCAACTTAATAACTTATGAAAATTCGTTCTTTCTTTACGTCATCATTGTATTATCTTTCTAATGAGATAATACCTCCTTAACACATGTTTAGATCATTGATGAAACCTTAACTCCTTCGTTTACACGATGGCTCCATTATTATCACAATATAAAAGCATGTGATCAACAATGTTAGGAACTACTCTAAGTTCATTAATGAACTCCCTGATCCAGACCACAACTTTTGTTACTTTCTAAGGTAATGATGTATAAAGCTTCCATTATTGAATCAACGGTTATTTCCGATTTGGTGCATTTCTAACATACCGCTTAATAGTAAACTAATATCCTAATTGAGATATGTTATCATTCTATTCTGACTAGAAGTTAGCATCAGTGTATCCATGAACTCTCGGTTCATTCATATAAAATCTTCTATAGATTTTATCTGTATAGATTAGGATGAGTTAAGCAATTTTCTAGATCTATCTCTATAGATCAACTTGCTTCTCCCACATCTATCATAGAGAAATTATTTGACAGCCATAATTTCAACAATTGAAATATAGAGACATCGTTTCCTAAAATGTCTCATACATATAATATCAGGAATGCAACAATGCTCCCATTATGTTCTTGTAAACGCACAATTCGTCTTCATTTTTTTATAAAATCAAGCATTTTGATTTTTGCATCAAAACGAAGATTCCAGCTCCAAGAGACTTGTTTCAATCCATATTGGCATTTTCTTGTAAACTTATTTACCAGCTATGGGTTCTAATCCATTGGGCAAGTCGACCAAGGTCAAACCTTGGTTACATACATCAAGTCCATCTCTTTAAGTCAGCACTTGACTTTATTTCTGCGTAATTTGTAGGTTCTTTGTTCCTGATTAGTAATTCCTAATTGGTAATCAAGGATTCGTACATTCCAGGAAATCGAATGATCTTACAAGATTTACATGGAGTTAAAGTGTCCTCAGAAATCTTCATTTCCTAATCAAGAGTATGTCCCTCAACTGGTATGGGATAAGACTCAGGTTCATCTATTCGGTCAATTATATCCATGGACTCTTGAACTCCTTCAACATTTATTCTACTCCCACTGTCTATCCTAGAATAAACACTGCATCATTATGTTGCAATGTATGTGGAGGAATTCCTCATTTCAGATGTTGCAATGTATGTGGAGGAATTCCTCATTCTGCTCCCACGATTCCTTATATCAGATGCATCATTATTTGTAATGTATGTAGAGGAATTCACTGCATGAGAATCTCATTTTCTTTTAGATAATCCAAATTCTTCATTTTAGATATTTTTTACCTTGATCAAGTTTAGTATAAGAATATATTTACCTATTTGTTTATCTATTTCTAGTTTGAATTCCCTGAACATTTCAAAAGTTTCATACTTGAATTTCATCAAATATACATGATCATTACTGAAATTGTCATCAGTAAATGTTATGAGATAAGATAAACTTCACCTGACATTAATTGATATGGGTCCACATACATCACTATGTATTAGACCTAGTAATTGTGCAGATTTTTCACATTTTCAAGTAAAATGAGATTTAGTCACTATGCCTTATAGACATGATTCGCATTTGTCAAATGATTCAAAATTGTTTGACATAAATATATATTTCCATGTAAGTTTGGAATTACATTCTCATTTATTTGATCAAATTCGCAATGCCAGATATAGGTGTTATTCAGATTATCATTTTTATACCTTTCAATTTCTATACTCATTAATAAATACTCAATATTTAGAATATAAATATCATTTTGTAATTTACCATAACTATTAAGATCTTATTAAGATAAAAATGAACAACAATTGTCCTTAACATTAAAATAATTCATGTCAAAATATAAAATTTATTTAGTACTCTTGGTAATTGTGAGAGCACAAATAACATTTATCTAATTTTCATATTAAGCCTAAAGACAATGACAAAAAATATGCTTCTACAGGCAATGCAACATCTTTTGTTCATTTTCAACTTGTAGGTCAACTTCTCCATTCTGCATCGATTTACTTTTATTTAGTATCTGTATATTTATACAAATATGAGATCCATATCTAGTATCTAATACCCATGAAACTAATGAAGTAGATATACGTCTTGTAATTTCATTTCCAATGACCTACTATTCCAAAATGATAATAAGGATCATCAGATTTGGTATTGTCTTTATTCGCTTTATCTGTCTTAATCATCTTAGTTGCTTCCGTAAAACATCTTTAAGACTTCCCTATAGGAATCTATGACTAAGATTTGTCCACTACAAACACAGATGTTAGATTTAATAGTTTTAAGCATGTTCAGCAACTCAATGAGGGTGCTTCGAGTTTATTCATGTTAAATTCATAATTAGTTATGAATAACTCTTTGACAGAGATTGCAGAACCAAGTCTGTACTTTGTACATTGTTCATAACTGAACGCAGTAGTCAGCATCTTCAGCACACCGGCACTGACTGAAGATTCTTCTGCCATTATGCACCGGTATAGTTGCAAGAAAATCTCATATGTTTCCACATATGATTGTTCATCATTCAACACATTGAGATGAAAAATCACGTGTTAGCATCTATGCTTTTATATTTATTTGTAACTCAGGTGACATAGTTGCAAATATCATACATGTTGCAGTGCTATCGTCATCACTATATTTATTATAGTAGCCATCTCTTCCTTTGTCGAGTCATTAACAAGTGTCTCTAGAAAGGGCTACTCGAGGATACAACCAATTTTTTTCATACTTGAGAAGAATTCTCAGATTTAGGTGTCAATCAAGAAAGTTTGGTTTGGTTGTTGGCCTCCAATATGCCTCTCAAATATATATGGTTACTCATGATTCAATAAACATGAACTATGAAAAGTAAAAGAAATAATATATATAAAGCATCAATTAATTTAACATGGTCTTCTATTAAATTAATTTGACTCCCACTGTTTAACTCAAATTTATAACCTTTTCACATAAATTTATGGAAACCATACTTGATTCCCAGTGGGTTCGGATCCCATTTGTTACATTAAAATGTTGAGTGTACTCAACAAACCCTAATAAAACATTTGGGTAGATACTATTATCAATTGTATCTCCATGCTACTCCCACATCATTAAGCTGACAACTCTTTATCTTCACACATCTTATGTGTTAGTTTAACATGCCTCTAAGATTTATCTTCTTAAGTGTACTCAATGAGAGATAAATATTAGTTAAGTCAAATCCATCATTCAGAAATATCTAATATTTCATAGTGTCAAAAATATCCCTAATGGACCAGCTTTGAATGTATTCAACAAGTTAAGACCGATTTAGGACTCTCGTTTTTCACTATAATAGTGGAAGACGAATATCAACACGACTTAATATTTTAATATACCTCTAAAATTTATTTCCTTGAGTGTGTTCAACAAAAGATAAATTTTAGTTAAGTTAAACCCATGATTTAGAAATATCTAATATTTCATAATGTCAAACATATCTTTAATAGACCAGCATTAAGTGTACTCAATAAGCTGAGATTGATTTAAGACTCGTTTTTCACAATAATGAAGGATGGGGAATAACAAATTGACTTAATATTTTTTTAACGAGGGATTTTGCATGCAAATGTCTCATTACAATATATATATATAGTATGCAAATAAACATACATATAAAAGTGTGGATGATTATAGACATTACTATCTAGTCTTCCTGAGCAATAAGGAAGACTAGTTGGTCAGTTTCTAAGGGGTATAGCATTGATTCATATAATGCCACATCTCTATGGTCTCCACCTTTTCTTGCATCTCCAATTAGCCCAGCCGCAATATGTATCTTGTACTAGTTGGCACACAGACCTAAATAATTGGGCAGCATGCTCAAAATAATAACAATAATAATGGACTTGCAGGTCCAAAATAAAGTAAGAGTTCGCAGGCCCATAAAACAACAATAATAAAACGAACAATTCAATACATCACATAGTCGAGTCCATAATCATCTACTAATAAAACATTCATCACATAGATACTTTCCTATATAATATCTAATATTATATGCAAACATATTTCAAGTTTCTGACAATTAAAGCCGTTCAAACTAATTTAGACAATTAGATTGGAACAATTAAATAATTAATTAATCAAATTAATCAATTAATTTAATTAAAACCAAATTTCAATTAAATATCAAATTAGAGTCCAACTCTAATTTTACAATTATGGGCGGGATTATTTAATTAAAATCAAATTTTAATTAATTCCAAATTAGAGTTCAACTTTAATTCCAATAAAATTTTCGGCCGAGACGATTTAATTAAAATCAAATTTTAATTAAATATAAAATAAGAGTCAAACGCTAATTCCGATATATTAGGGCGAACTTATTTAATTAAAATCAAATCTTAATTAAATATCAAATTAGAGTCCAACTCTAATTTTAAGAAACATTTAGGGTAAGATAATTTAATTAAAATCAAATTTTATGAAATATTAAATTAAATTCTAACTCTAATTTAAAATGAATTAACATTTTAATTTAGGATAAAACTCCTAAATAAAATAAAATTCAACTTAGGGTCAAGTTTAACATATAAGTTAAAATCCAATTTTAACAAAAATATAAAAGTTGCCAATTTTTTAAATAAAATTTTGATTGGGTCAAAATTGATGCTTTAAGGTCAAACACTTTTAAAATTTAATTTAAAACCCCTTTTAAATTTAAATTCAAAATCATTTTTGAAAATTACAATTTGATCCGTGCTTTAAAATTATTAACAGGGGCTTCAAATTTCGAAAATTGTAAATAAGCCCTCCCCTCATTATTTTCAAACTGACCTAGTAATCATAATTGCTTGCGGGGGCCTGCAATTTTAGAAATTGCACAAGAGGCCCCCGCCTCCAACTCTCACCCGATTGAAATAGTGAAAGTCCTTAAAAAAAAAAAAAAAAAAAACTATCATTTGCCCATTGACTGCGGTGGGAACCGCGACTCCGGCTACAGGTGCAACAGCATTTTACGCTGAGCAGCGAAGCGTTGCTATGTTGTGGTAGCGATGTTGCCGCTATAGTTGCAGCGACAGCGATAGCCACTGTATCACGAGGCTGCAATGCACGGTGCAGCCGTTGAAGCGTGCTGCACCTGCGTGCGGCAGTGGTTCGCTACAACCTTTGCAGCCGCCGCCACCCTTCTGCCATCCAATCTGATTTTCGACCAAAATTTTATTTTTCTTTACAAATCGAATTTTGAAGATGAAAAATAATTTTCTATATTTCTAGATTCAATTTCCACCACGCATCTTCTTTGTATTTAGATAGAAACTGTGTTTAGAATAATACATTTGATGAATTCTGCAAATTCTTTTCCTGATTCTCGAACTCCAATGATCACTATCTGTAATCCAAGTTGTCCAATTGTCCAGCCTCCAATAGTGATCTACGCAGAGAACAAGAATGACGGTTATAATTTTCTTTTCTTGTGCTAGCAAGAATAATGAAAAATTTCATACAGTTTTCAAACCCTAGCAGCCTATTAATATAAGTCCAAGCGGGCTCGGCCCGTTTGTTAAATTTAACCCGGTGCAATATTTAATTAATCAAATTAATTAAATCTAGTCCATGAATTAACTAATCCAATTAATTAATTCGGGTCTATTAATAAGCAACCCAAATAATTAATTATCCAACATTTGTCAATAAATTAATTGATAAATCTCATTCTTCTGGTTCTCTTTTGTATGTGACCCATTAAGTTTCTGATCACGATACCTAACGACGTAAACTATTATTTTGATTTAATGAAAATCGATAAATTAAAATGCCCCTTCTAATTTATCACTAATTCATATTTGTCGTTCCAAATTGACATCTAGCAATGTGTCGGGTAATGCATGTGATGGGAAATGTCACGTGGTGTGACAAAATCAAGCTTGTTCATTTACCGTGAAACTATAATCCTTTCGTCAATATGATCCAATCAGCTATGAGATATGAATAAGTGTCAATCTCAATTATCGATCATATCTTTTATCCCACTATTAAGCAATTGTTTATTTCATTATCAACTTAACTGGATAAAATGTAGATCATAATCTTTTACTATCTAAGAACGACGAATCCTCTTTCGATCATTCACAACCTTTATATGATTCTTAACATACTCGAACGATGTTGTATTAGCGACTCTGGCAGAGCAACATCCAACACCATCAAAGTATGATTGTCCTCATATAAGGTACTATAATGATCCCAAGTCAAAGGACCAATTCCACTACCGAGCGTTAGAGATTAATCACTAACACTTAGATAGTTATCAATGTGGAATCTCTAAGTTAATCTCCAATGTTTTGTTCAATAACAAAACATTCACATTTTCATTCAAGTGTCACCACACTTTTAACTTATGAAATCGGCTACTTATTTTACAAGTAAGAAGGCCATACGTGATGGTCTATCCATAATAACGAAATCCGTATCTTGTTATTACTTCTACCATGAACTATTTAAGATTCAGTCATATGTAATTTATATATCACAATTACAACTCCTTGTGATTAACAAATCACCAAAACTTGAATTTACGAATTTTTTATTTAATTTATTAGAATATTAATTCAATTAAATAATAGATATTGTCATACATATGCATCGATTGTGCGCACACAGATATATATATATATATATATATATATATATATATATATATATATATATATATATATATATATATATATATGTTCAAAGTGTTTATGTCCAAAATTGATTGAACATAGGGCATAACACTTACACTCCGAATGCGTACCATCGGTTAAACAAGTAGGGTTGATGTCAACATTGAAAGTAAGCGAGCCTTAGATAGTTGCATGCTGAAATTTCTTTAGCAACTCCGAATATGTATGTGCTTTGTGAGAAAGAGGCCTGGTTTGGTAGAAATCACTACTACAACGGGAAAAAAACTTAAGTTGCTAAGGTCTTTTTGATGGAACTATCGAGATAGAGCTTGAAGAAAATTTGAGATTGGTGGATGAATTTTCTTTATCAAGGAAGTTGTTAGGTATTTTGATACCAAATACAAACCCAGGGTGGCGATGATTAATCGGGTCGAGAAATATTTTGTTAGAAGCTCATGATTGAATACATTAATTATTATAGGCCCAAAGCCACAATTGGTAGCCCAAGAATCAGAGTTGAGCCAAGAATCTTGCTAATGGGCAATTTGAGGTGTTATTTGCTCAACCCATTGCTCTTGACCTATCTTTAGTCCCTATGTATTGCGGCCACAATTTACAGTGTTTTGATCTATAGCTATTCAATTGATTTTGACTAACTTGTATTGTTTGCGTTCAATTGAGGGTGCTATTATCACTACAAATTTGTATTAGAGACTTGGACTGCTCCTATTACTAGAAGCTGAGAGCCTCGGCTGGCTCCTATGCATTTTGAAATTAAATCTGTAAAATTGTTGTGACTTGGAACTGTGTTATTATAACCTACCTCTGCTAATTTTTGCAATAAGGACTTGAACCCTTAGATGAAATTCGCATCTCTCGTTTGTATGGACCGCAAATTGATTAGTTTTGTAAATTGGCTGATCCATTATAAATTTCTGCAACAGTAGACCATCGTGTAGGGTAGCCATTAGGTTTGGGGTTATCTTGTGGGGTAACCATTGCTTATTGCTAGGAACTATGATTATTTTCCTATTCTCTATGGTATTGTCTGATTTGCTATGTTGAATATTTTGTAATTCCATAATTGTTGTTGCATTTATTAGAACTACTACCTAGACCTACCCGTTCAAACATTTCCTTTATCTGAGACATTAAAATCTCACGAAAACCTGAAAATCTAGACCATCTTATATTTGTAACCTTTATGATATATTCTGTGTGATTATATCTTTGAAGGTTGTTACATGCTAGACCATTAAAATTAAAACCTAGAAATCTAGACCATCTTATATTTGCAGCCTTTATGATATACTCCGTGTGGTTATTTCTTTGAAGGTTGTTACATGCTACGTCTCTTATCTGTTGAGATGTCTATGCATCACTTTGACTTGGGTATCTTTAATGGTAAGGATGACTTTTCTAGCTAATAACAAAATGATGAAAGAAATTTTAGTACAATAAAAAGTGTCAAAAGATATTAATAAATTGTTTTCTTCTACGACGACTGAAGATTGAAAAAATAATACGACTAACTTCCATATATCTCTATTATCGTGCATTTATCTGATTTTCTCTAGCAAAATTTGGTAAACATGATTCAACTGAAAAATTTTGGAAAAACTTGGAAGCACTTTACTTGACACCATCCACTCCTCATATTCTTTTCTTACTTGAAAGTTTATTCACTTTTAAAATTAATCTCTTAAAAGAATTAGATGATTGTCTTAATGTTTTCAATAAACTTGTACAAGATATTACAAATTGTGGTGATAAAGTTTTCGATGTGAAATAAATGAAGATTCGACCCAACTAACACCTAGATGGGGTAAATGTGTGTATAATGCGGGATTAAAATTAACAATCAATAATATGCAGTAAGAAAAGTCAAACTTTTGTTACTTGAAAGTTTTTTCGGTGTCAAAATTAACCCCTTGAAAGAATAAGACGACAGTCTTAATGTTTTCAATAAGCTTGTTTAAGATATTACAAATTGTGGTGATAAAGTTTCCTATGTGAAATAAACGAAGATTCGACCCAACTAACACCTAGATGGGGGAAGCGTGTGTATTATGCGAAATTAAAATTAACAATCAATAATATTCAGTAATGCTTGAAAGTTTGTTTAGTTTCAAAATTGATCCCTTAAAAGAATTAGATGACAGTCTTAATGTTTTCAATAAACTTGTACAAGATATTACAAATTGTGGTGGTAAAGTTTTCGACGTGAAATAAACGAAGATTCGACCCAACTAACACCTAGATGGGGGCAAATGTTTGTATTATGCGGAATTAAAATTAACAATCAATAATATTCAGTAATACTTAAAAGTTTATTTAGTTTCAAAATTGATCCCTTTAAAGAATTAGATGACAGTCTTAATGTTTTTAATAAACTTGTACAAGATATTACAAATTGTCGTGATAAAGTTTTCGATGTGAAATAAACGAAGATTCGACCCAACTAGCACCTGATGGGGGCAAATGTGTGTATTATTCAGAATTAAAATTAACAATCAATAATATTCAGTAATACTTGAAAGTTTATTTAGTTTCAAAATTGATCCCTTAAAAGAAGTAGATAACAGTCTTAATGTTTTCAATAAACTTGAACAAGATATTACAAATTATGGTGATAAAGTTTTCGATGTGAAATAAACGAAGATTCGACCCAACTAATACCTAGATGGGGGTAAATTTGTGTATTATACGGATTTAAAATTAACAATCAATAATATGCAATAAGCCACAAATAATAGTATCTAAATGATTATTAAACTTAATTTAAACCCTAAAAGTAGATTAATCATAAATATCAAAACATAAAAATAAATCAATACCAAGAATTGTTTAAGAAGGAAAACCCTTGAAGAACTCCTCAAGAGACCAAAAAAAAAAAAAAAAAACCTTCGGGCACTCTTAACCAGTAAAAGATCTATTATAAAAGATTTGACTTACAGAATTGGTAGAGACACAATTAATTTTAGTAGACTCTGACCCCATTCGTAATCATCAAAGAACTCATTGGTTGTGCTTTTCAACACCAGTTTCAGAACCTCTAGACTTCTTTTCCCCTCTAGGATGATCATAATAAACTCGTTCTTCTCAAGCCGAAATTTTAATTACCTCTCTAGGTCTTCTGAACTTCGGAGGCTATTGGGTAAAGGATTTTGTTGGTGTTTGATCTTTTGGTAAATTTTTGTGTCTCGATCTTGTGGTTGAGTCCAAAGAATTATGAAATTGATGATTGATCTTTTACACGATGTTCTCTTGAATGAATAAATGCTCAACACACAATATGGATGAACTATGGCTTGTGTATTTATAATATGAAGTATACGAGGTTGTTTAGGATTGCAAAACGTCATAAAATCATGATCTAGGGTTTGGCTAATTAATAAGACTGCTCAAGTGGTCATGTGGTGCATAATGACCGCTCAAGTCATCGCAAAAACCGCTTGAGCGATCACCGAACGGCCGCGAGCAATTTTGTCTTCGTCTTGATTTTTTTAACTTGACTTTGATTCTTTCCAAAGGCACTCAGCAATTCAACTTTAATTTCAACTCGATTAATGAAATTTTGGACACATAATTGGCCAATACATTTTAGACTTGACAAACTCCTTTTGACATTCCATGGCAAAATCATTTATTTCAAAATTAAACAATATACACAACCTAACTTCTATCAACCCAAATACTCAAATGCAAAACTGCATCTCAATTGCATGTCATACTTATTTCCTAAAATATATCATTTCAAACAATATCAAGTGTAAAAGCATGAGGAAACTGATAATAAAGCACCTAACTAAGTTATATATACAACGCAAGTAAAAACATGACAATTGAGATAGAACATCAAATAGCCGAACAACATCTAAATGTGATATCAATATTTTACAAAAGACCAAACACAATATCAATACTTAAACTTCCATATGTCTATTATACAAAATACCAAATACAATATCAATATTTAAAATTTTAGTTGTTTACTTGCCAAATACATTTCCATCTCCCTAAAAGAAATAAATACTATCACTCCCCTTCTTATCACGAATAACAAAAGGAAACGAGGAACATAATCATGAATAACAAAGGGAGGAATGCACTACTTATGCACATTGATTGAACTTGACCTCCAGATGCACATTGATTTTAACACATTTTAAAACAAAATATCATGACATGTAAACTCAAATCACGGGATCACATGAACAATTA
The DNA here is from genome assembly GCA_035079005.1 of Fraxinus americana. Lineage (NCBI taxonomy): Eukaryota > Viridiplantae > Streptophyta > Magnoliopsida > Lamiales > Oleaceae > Fraxinus > Fraxinus americana. The sequence continues at coordinate 12,361,608 of CM068720.1, forward strand.
TTTGGTTACTTATACATGTATAATTTATGAACGATAAACGCTTCCCACATAATACATTCTAAAGCTATATGGAGTAAATTGCATAAGCAACCTACGTGTGTAAAGTGTCACTAATATCCCGTGACCAAGTCTCAAAACCTTAAATTTGTGAGAAATGACATGCATGATAAATCACTGGTGAATGAATATTTTCCTCAAATAATGAAAGTCAAACATAATGATACTAGGACATTGTAATCAAAATATCTCATATTTATTTTTATATAACTTTTTCTTCCCCTATCAGTGAGAACATAATTACCGAATTGCTCCCAACTTAAAGAAGTGTCATTTCAGAAACGTGACGTATCCTTCATCTTTGTTTTCTCTCCTAAAGAAGAAAAGCCTCCTTCTTGAGTCTCCAAAAATTTCCCAAGACAAAAGCTTCCAATGGTTGTGAAAATAAGTCCTTATATAGTGGTCTTGTTTGAGCTGAAGGTGGACAAAGTTGCCCTTTAAAATCTTGTCAAAAGGGTTAAAAGTTGACTCTCCTATCTGGAAGCTCGTACCAGTGAGCCCCTTTTGTTCTATGCAGGCAGGGCTTACACTAGCGAACTCTAAGCTCTGTTCGAGTGGTCTTCAGTAACGTGCACATAACTCTTGCTAGGGAAATTAGAATTGTGAGTCATAAAAAGCATTGAACTCTTCATTAAATAATATTTTCCATGGTATATCATTTCACATGTAGAGATATTTGTAGAAACCTTTGTGATGTAAACTCATGCATTAGATTCTCATTTGGGTCCTTCACTCTGCTCTTCATTAGCACTTCAAAACATCTTGTCTCTTCTCGTTTTTCTCTTATTTCTCATCCTTAAATGCTCAGATCCCAATCTTCACTCCCAAACCTCATTTTCTTGCCGATTTTGCCAATGTCGCTGCAATTCGAGGATTTTTCCTAAATCATAAAAATGAACAAAAATAAATAGTAATCAAATCAAAACACACAAAATATTAACGCATTATCTTGTTTAAGAGTCAAGATGAGCGTATGGTTGTTTTTTTATATAACAAGTGTACGATATCGTAACTAATAATATGATGAACTTTTGAGTCCGGATTATCGTTCTCACAAAGACTATAATTTAATACTTAATTTACTCTTTCTAACTTCTATTTGATGAATGAAAACAAGTATGATTTTTGTGATTGTTTGATCTAACTATTACTAATAACTAGAATTTATCTAAATGAAACAAAATTTGAATTAGGGTTTCAAATATAAAATGGATCGGGGCTCACAATTTCATCTATTAATTACCTTTATTTTCAAATCAAAATTCATAAATCTAATGTAGTGCTCGGTTGAATTTTTCTATCGTATTTAATTTACCCCTCTCGAGTTGTCATTGAGTCTATTTAATTAGTTAAATTCCACATCTCTATGTAAATCAATCTTAGTTAAACGTAATTTTTGTTCTAAGAATTCATGTAACGATTGCAATGATTAGCATAAGTATTTCTATATTTTATAATAAATTATCAGATTTTATATATGTCTAAATCTAAAATCCACCTCTCGATTCATAATAGATTCACAAAATCATTAAATTATTGGTCAAGTAATTCAAAGTATTAAACTCATGAATAAAATTAAGAGGTTTTGGAATTGTGACCTTCTAGGATGAGCAATCAATGAGAGATACGATCGAGGGCAAGGACCTTGTTGGCCGTAACATCACCGTAAATGAAGCTCAGTCCCATGACAGCGACGAAGGCATTGGATTCGTGGCGATCATTGTAAGGTTATGAAGGTGGAGGCTATGGCTTCATGAGGGAGGTTATGGAGTTCATCTTTATTGAACTCTGTATTGTAATTTTACTTTGTTACCTGGTGGTTATTTTGCAATTGCAAATAGTAGTGGTGGTGGTGCCTGGTGGATTGGAGTGGAAATGGGATGGGATGGGATGGGATGGGATGTGATAATAAGTGTATGTGGCCAATTATTTGGGTAATTGTAGCCAATAAATTAGTTAATTTGTGACAAATAAATAATATATGATTGATAAAATAGTTAATCTGTGATTAACAAATAATATGTGCTAAAAATGTGATTGTGACTAAATTTGTAATTGCGGTTTGTTGAGTTGAGATCAATTAATTTGAAAACTTGTGATCGATAAATAATTTATGACTAATTAATTTGATAACTTGTGATCGTGAAATAATTTGTGATCTATAAAATTTGTAATTTGTGTCCAAAAGGTAATATGTGACCTACTAATTTGAAAATTTATGGTCGTGAAATAAGTTGTAACTTATAAAATCGTAATTTGTGACGGATAAATAAATTATGATTTATAAAATTTGTGAGTTGTAATTGCGTTTTATTACTGTAACTATTACATAAATATTACCACAAATTGTATAGTAGTGTGACCTTAATATATTTAGAAGGTCTTTGACACCCCTTTTTTTATTTTCAAAATTTTCTCTTTCTTACTTATAACCACACATTTTTCAAATAAAATAATATTACAGACAAATTTAAAACTTTTCATTACTTTTCAATCACACAATCTTCCATTAATCACTATTACAAAATTTAAATTTACCCAAAATGGGTGCCAAACACACTTAATTAATAAAATATTTTTAATTATTTATTTAATTAATAAAATTATGACATGACTTTTGAAACTTTAAAGGAACTTTATTAATTTTGAAATTGTACCTTTTAACTACCTTAAATATATAATCTTCCATGTTAGAATTTAATCTTTCCATGTACAATTTAGGTCCTTGATTATTGCAATTTAGTTCCTTCAACTTCTAAACACGATTCTTTTGGTCCCCAGCTTCCAAAATATATCCAACTTTACTTTTTTGATCAATTATTGCTCCTTTTCACATGTTCTCATCCAATTTGAATTTTCTCCTAAAATATCGAGAAATACCTAAGTGTTATAAAAAGAGAGAAAAAGAGAAGAGAATGAGAGAAGTCAATAGACTTGTGTGTATTATAATGAGAAACAAAGCCCTATATTTATAAGGAAGGAATATGGATATATATGGTAATTGTATCTAGGGTTGCAGGGATACACGTATCATTCACAGTAAATCCTAATTTACTTTCCTTTTACAGCAGTTTCTCTTGAATGACACAGTACAAAATATCTGCTTCGTTAAAACCTTATTTGATAAAAACCCAATGAGACAAAAAAAATTAAAACAAAGGAAAAATAGTACAATTATTTTGGAATATTAAAGATAAATGCTGCCTCATTAAAACCTTGCTAGAAAGACCCAGTGGGATAAAACTTAAACAAGGAAAAAGAGTACAGCTGATGTTGATCACTGAAAATCTTTGAGTTGACGCATTCCAATTCTGTGAACCAATTTCTTGAATGTAGATGTTGGTAGTGCTTTTGTAAATAAATTAGCCAAATTGTCACTTGAACGAATTTGTTGAACCTCAATGTCGCCATTCTTCTGAATCTCGTGTGTATGAAAGAATTTTGGAGAAATATGATTCGTCATATCGCTTTTGATATAACCTCCTTTGAGTTGTGCAACACAAGCAACATTATCTTCATACAAAATTGTTGGGCTATTTTGTGTTGAAATTAATCCGCATGATGCTTGGATATGATTGGTCACGTTCCTCAACCATACACATTCTCGACCTGCTTAATATATTGCAATAATTTTAGAATGATTTGAGGATGTTGTCAATGATTGTTTCACAGATCTCCATGATATAGCCGTTCCTCCACGTGTAAACATGTATCCTATTTGCGATTTAGCTTTATGTGGGTCAGAGGGATAACCTGCATTTGCATATCCCACTAAAGTAGATCCCGACTTTTGAGATAAAATAATCCAAAATAAATAGTACCCTTTAGGTAACAAAAAATATGTTTAACACCATTCCAATGTTTTTGTATTGGTGTAGAGCTATATCTTGCAAGGAGATTTACAGAAAAAGTTATGTCTGGTCGAGTGCAATTTGCAAGATAAGTTAATACTCCAATTGCACTAAGATATGGTATTTCAGGACCAAGAATATTTTCTCCATTTTCAAGTGGACGAAAATGATCATTTTTTATATCAAGTGATCGAACAACCATATTTGAAGCCAATGAATGCGCATTATCTATATAAAATCGTTTCAATACTTTTTCTGTATATGTAGATTGATGAACAAATAATCCTTCTGGGAAATGTTCAATCTGCAACCTGAGGCAGAATTCGGTTTTCTCCAAATCTTTCATCTCAAATTCATTTTTCAAATAATCTACAGTTTTGTTGAGCTCTTTTGAAGTTCCAATTAAATTTAAGTCATCAACATAAACTGCCACAATTGCAAATCCAATATTTTTTTTTATGAAAACATATGGGCAGACATCGTCATTTTTATAGCATTATTTCAACAAATATTCTCTAAGGCGATTATACCACATGCGTTCAGATTGTTTCAATTCATATAACGATCTTTGCAATTTAATTGAGAACATGGTTCTTGGGCATGTATCATTTACTTCTAGGACTTTAAGTCCTTTAGGGACTTTCATATATATGTCACTATCAAGTGAACCATACAAATAGGCAGTCACCACATCAATAAGGCGTATCTCGAGCTTTTGTGACATAGTCAAACTAATTAAGAATCTAAGAGTGATGGTGTCCATCACGGGAGAATATGTTTCCTTATAATGAATTCTTGGTCTTTGTGAGAAATCTTGAGCTGCGAGTCGGGCTTTGTATCTTGTAATTTCATTATTTTCATTTCTCTTTTGTACAAAAACCCATTTGTACCCAACATGGATTACATTTTCAGGTGTTCAAACTACATGTCCAAACACTTTCCGTTTCTCTAAGGAATTCAATTCCGCCTGTATGGCTTCTTTCCATTTTGGCCAATCATTTCTATTTGGACAGTCTTTAACAGACAATGGTTCAGGATCCTCATTTTGCATAATATTACGAGCTATGTTAAAGGTGAAAATATTGTCTATAACAACATTATTTCGCTCCCATAATTTATGAGATAACATATAATTTATTGAAATCTCATTATTTTCGGACTCTTATGATTCTTTAGGAACCATATTTTCAATATTTGACTGATCAATTTTCTCCAACATTACTTCTTCTGAAGTTTTTGGTTGGTTTTTTTCTTATACTTTTCTTTTTTGAGGTATAGAGTCTTCTAAACCAACTGGTCGACCACGCTTCTGGCGTATTTAAGATTCATTGCTATAGCAAATTGTCATTCAGGGATATCAGTTTTTGTTGGAATATTTTTTGTTGGTATATGTGACTTTGTCACTTTTCTTATGTCAACAAATGCATCTGATAATTGATTTGCAACTCTTTGCAAATGAATGATTTTTTCAACCTCTTGCTTATATTGAATGTTGCGGTAATCAAAATGAGATATAGTTGTTTCATTCCAAGAAATTTTACCTTGTTTATCAGGATGTAGCTTTTCGCCTCCCAAAATTGGGAAAATCATTTCATCAAAATGACAATCTGCAAACCGTGCAGTAAATAAATCACATGTTAAATGTTCGAGATATTTAATAATAGATGGTGAATCAAAACCTACATAAATTCCAAGTCTTCGTTGGGGGTCCATTTTAGTCTGCTGTGGGGGTGAAATAGGGACTTGAACAACACAACCAAAAATCCGCAGGTGAGAAATATTAGGTTCATGACCAAATGCTAGTTGTAAAGGTGAATATTGATATTATGCAGTTGGTCTGAAATGAATCAATGACGCAGCATGCAATATAGCATGACCTCAAATAGAAGCTGGGAGTTTTGTTTTCATAAGTAATGGTCTAGCAATAAATTGTAGACGTTTAATAAATGACTCTGCTAAACCATTTTGTGTATGGACATGCGCAATCGAATGTTCAACAACAATCCCAGTTGACATACAATAATCATCGAATACTTGTGATCTAAATTCACCAGCATTGTCAAGACGAATAGTCTTGATTGAATAATTGGGAAATTGAGCGCGTAATTTTATGATTTGAGCAAGTAGTCTAGTAAAAGCTACATTCCTAGTAGAAATTAGGCAAACATGTGACCATCAAGTAAAAGAATCAACCAATACCATAAAATAAGGAAATGGTCCATATGGTGGTTGTATTGTCCCACATATATTTTCATGAATCCTTTCCAAGAAAGTTGGAGATTCAGTATTGACCTTTATAGTCGAAGGTCTAATGACTAACTTACCTTGCAAACATGCCACACATGGATAATCATTAGATAAAAGAATCTTCTAGTTCTTTGAAGGATGTTCATGTGAGTTATTTATTATTCGACGCATCATTATAGATCCGGATGTCCAAGTCGATCATGTTAAAGTATAAAATTTTTTGGATCAACGAACTTCTAGTTCGTGATAATATTTGATTCGACCATTTGTATAAATGTATAATACATGCCAGATAGGAGTGCATAAATTTTTTCTTTTATTTGCTTCAGGCCAGATACAAAAGAAGTTATGCAAAGATATTCAACATTATTTTCTTGCATCGTCTCAATGTGATATCCATTGCAATAGATATCTTTAAAACTAAGCAAATTTCTTTTGAATTTGCTTGAATAAAGTGTATCGTCAATATATAATTGGTAAAATAATATAAGCTCTTCCGGAGCCTTCAATGATATTCGATACACTTGATATCTTATTAACATTATTTTCTGTTAATGTTAAGTTCAAAAAAGAGTTTTTGTCTTGAAGAATAGTATATGTAGTTGCACTATCAATTAAACGAGTATCTTGACAATTCATCGTGAATCTATAAGAAAACAAATATATTTGAATTTAAATTTAAAAGAGTAAATATAATTCAGTGTTATAAAATTAACGATGCATAATAAGGTTTCAAATATTTTACGAAAAATAAGGACATAATTTAAATTGAATTTCTAAAATGAAAAGGGAATACTAGAAAGTAAACTAATCTATATCTTCCATTACGGCCGCCTCCAATCAAATGGTCAATATTCCCATTTGGATTAGCAAAGAAATCAGAAACATCCAAATGAGTCACATCATTGGAGCATCATAATCAGCAAAATTTGTCTCTACTTTTTCATTTCCCTTAATTGATTTTTGGTAGAGATCTATAAGATGTTTTGCCGTACGACAAGTACGTGCCCAATGTCCTTTCATTCCATATCTGAAGCAACTTTCTTCATGCTCCTTTTTGAATGTGCTATTTCGTTTGCTTTGTGCATTTTGAAATTATTGCTTTGTTGCTGATAATTTTGTTGATTATTTCGCCCATGATTTATTCCACGTGCACGTCCGCGTCCGCGTCCACGTCCAAATCTACGTCCACGTGCGCATCCACATCCACGTCCTTGTCTTGATATTGTATTTGCTTCAGACAATGTAGTACCATTTGCTTCAGGCAATGATACAGATCTAGTTAGACGTAACCCGTGATTTTTCATCAACAGTTCATTATTTTGTTGAGCCACAAGCAGACAAGATATGAGTTCTGAGTATCTTTTGAAACCACGCTCACGATATTGTTGCTGCAAGAGCACATTCGAGACGTGAAAAGTGGAAAACGTTTTCTCCAACATATCTTCATCAGTGATTTTTTCTCCACACAATGTCAATTTTGACATATTCTGAATAATTCAGAATTGTACTCACTAATAGTTTTGAAATCTTGCAAACGAAGATGCATCCACTCATAACGGGCTTTGGGGAGGACTATAGTCCTCTGATAATCAAATCTTTCAGTTAATTTTTTCCAAAGAACATGTGGATCTTCTTAAGTGAGATATTCAACTTTTAATCCATCGTGAAAATGAAGATGAAGGAAAATGAGTGCTTATGCACGATCCTGCAGGGATTATTCATTTCCTTCTTTTATTTTTTTCTCCTAAACCTTTTGAGACAAAATGAATATCAACATCGAGTACCCATGACAAATAGTTTTTGCCAGATATGTCAAGTGCATCAAACTTAAGTTTCGTAATATTTGCCATTTGATTTAACTACGCAATAAAGCAAAAGAAAATACTATTAGTTTCGAAGAATATGGTTAAACATCAATAGTCAATACCAATATGACATAAGTTATGTGTTTTCCTTCCGAGATAAACACTAATTTAAAATAGTATGTTCTTCGAAACATGTGTTACTTTGGGAACACGTTGTATTTTTAATATTACTTTTTCAAGAGCAATATGTCAATATTCTTCTGAAATATTGAAAAATATAATTTATGCTCTTTAGGAGCAAGTAATATTCTTCTGGAATATTAATTATAATATTGTGCTATTTCAGGAGCAACAACATAATAATTTATCATTTTAAATTTATGAAAGAACATTTAAAATATCTAAACAAGTTAAAAATATTAAATATCATACAAATAAGAATTGATCAAAGAAAAGAACAAATAGGAATTGAATAAATTAGAACTCAGAAACTGATTGCATACATATGAATTGGAGCACAAAAATTATGGTTGCAGACAATTGGCAGAATTGATACAAATTCAATAATGACAAGATTGACAAAATTGACACATGAATTGACAAAAGAAAAATCACACGTGAATTGGCAAGTAGATTTAAAAAAAAAAAAAATTATGGTGACAAGCAGAGAATACAATGTTGGCACGCAATTGATACAGTTGGTTTGGCATGCAGATCAAAAAAATCGGCAGAAAGCTGGAAGGAAAAAGAAGAAATTGATTGCAGCAAATTTCTTTCAATTCAGTTTAAGAATAACAATTTGCAAGGGGAAATTGATGTGCTATAATGTATCCATATAAAAAAAAAAAATTCACATGTTATCAAATTAATTTTGGTACATGTGATAGATGATTATATTTAAAAAAAATTACTACCTTTTCTAAACTTTGAAGAATTAAGATTTCGTCCCGATAACATGTTATAAAAAAAGAGAAAAAGAGAAGAGAATGAGAGAAGTCAATAAACTTGTGTATATTATAATGAGAACCAAAGCTCTATATTTATAGGAAAGGAATATGGATACATATGATAATTATATCTAGGGCTCCAGTTATTCACACTAAACCCTAATTTACTTTTCTTTTACAATAATAAGTATTTCATTTATAAAATTGCTCTTAAACTCACTTTTGAAAGTTAGGCCCCATTTGATAGCAGACATTTTCCACGTATTTTCCATTTTCTAACTTCTATAGTGTTTGATAGGCAAATTTTTCCTGAGAAAATATTTTCCAACATTCCAAATTTTCCACATTTTTGAGGAAAATAATTTTTGATGTTTTGGTGGGTAAATATTTTCCAGGTTTTTTTTTGGCAATTGGAAAAAATTATAAACACAATTTATAAACGCAATGGTATTAAAAAAAATAAAATTCACTTTTATTGACAATTTCCATACAAAACAAAATCAAACGAATGATTTTCAATATGGTTATTTTTTTTTCAAATTTTTTTTGGCAGTTGGAACAAATTATAGATCCAAGGTAGAAAACATTATTACTTTAATGAACAATTTCCATAAAAAACGAAATCAAACAAACAAACAAACACCAATCTTTCAACATTTTCCACGAAAAATTATATCAATCAAACACAATTAATTATAATTACCAATAAAATAATTTCTTGATAAATTAATTCCTTGTAAAATATTTTCTTTTTACCTATTTTTCACTTTTACAATCAAATGGACCCTTCATGTTTACACTTACTAGAATTATGAGACTTGACTAAAAAATCTCACATGGAAAAGAATACAATAATAGTCCTGGTTTCCTTTTCTCTCAAGAAAAAGAAGAAGAAAATGAAAAAAGAAAGGGACCAAATTCTTGCTTCATTGACTGAATGCAAAACGGCCACGTTTTGAGATTGGCCAATTGTGAACAAAAAATTCATTACTTGCGAGAAGGACGAATATATGGGAATGGGAAGACGCTTGTTCTCTTTCTTTCTCTCTCTCATTTTTTTTGTTTTCCCTTTTTAATAATAAATTATTTCTTTACTGGAATAAAGCGTTGATTACAAAGTAACACAGTTTCGGCAATATTAAGGACGCAAAGAATAACTTTAGTGAGACATTAATTATATTTAGAGAGTAAACTTGGTAGTGACGGAGAAGTAGTTCAATTTTCCTTATTTTTTAGCATATTATTTTATTTAAAAGATTAAGTTGTTAGAGACGTAGCATATTTATGTATTTAAATGTTGTGTTCAATATGTTCATGTGTAAATTAGATTCATTTAAAGACCGACACGTGATAAAATAAGTGTCGAAATTTAAATTTTTATCTAGTTAAGATACCTCGAAAAAAATTTCGTTTCAGAACTTAAACTTTTAAAGAGGGGCATATTTATTACTGAATTCTCCATAAACCAAATTTATCTTTTTCCTTTTTCCAGAATCGATAATAAAATCCGGTTGACAAGTAAAATGTTTGGAACTGATAACCCTTTAACAAGAATCCACTTTTGATTTTTATATGTTGAGCATATGACTCATAAATTTTATCAACCTTTTAATCGCAAGTTCCTTAAGATGTCAAATAATTACTTGTAAGTTGATCAAACTATATTTTTTATTCACACATGCCGTAAAACTCACAATTTTTATAACTTTTTAAGCACACATTCCTTAAAACACTACTTATAAGCACTTAAATGATTCACCAGGCAAGCACACATTGCTCTTCTACTCTTATAGCATATTAAACTATACCACATCTAAAAGTTCAAACTATTAAAAAAGAAAATGTTTACTTGCTTAAGCCCTTGTTTGGTAGGGATTAAAATTAGGATTTTTAGTAGGTTTTGATAAAAATTGATAAAATTTATGGTTGAAAAGTTGTGAGACTCAATAAATATGTTATTAAAATTAATTGTTGACTTTGACTTAGATTAAAATTTGAATTTTAATTGGTACCAAACGGGCTAAATTTAGTCTGCAATGACTTGGCTTTGAGTTTTGTCCGATCTCTAGCTGATAGCATATCAACTCTTGATATTAAAGATGGAAGGATACTCATTTTTGATTGTTGCAAATCCATTCTTTCACCGGAGAAGCTTGTTATGGAAGTGAGGTGTAAAATATTTGAAAGGTTTCTTATAAATAGAGTTGGATGGAAGACATCCTCAAACATTATTAAAAGTTGGCAGAAACTCTTTCAATTTGATATAGCAAATGGCATCACAAATCAAAGAAACCCCAATAGAAGAAGAGATTTCTTTGGATGATCTGTTTGACCTCACCATGAAAAAGAAGTGGAGCCAAGTTGAAACGGCTTACAGGCGATATCCCTCCACTCGCAGAGCCAAGCTCACTAAATCAGAAGAGACATCTTTACATGTAGCCATCTCTAGTTACCACTCTGAATTACACAGCTCTGATTGTGAAAAACATATTGTGGGAATGATCAAGTCCGTAGATGATGCAATATTCGAGATATTATCAATTAAGAATGATAAAGGAGACACTCCTCTCCATCTCGCAGCAGCAGTTGGATGGCTAAGTATCTGCAAGTGCATAGCTTTAAAGGATCGTAAACTCATTAGCACTCGCAATTTAAAGGGCGAGACCCCATTGTTTGTGGCAGCTTATCATGGAAAGTTGGATTCTTTTCTTTCCCTTCATCATCTCTACAACCAAAAGCCAGTGCAAGAAACAGATCAGCAATACAACGGACAAGAACGAGACGAATCAATTTGCAGAAGGGCAGATGGGAATACAATTTTACACTCGGCTATTTCTGGAGACTATTTCAGTAAGAAATATTCTTTACAACTTTCTTCACATTCAAACATGCATAGTCGGGTTTGGTATACTGGATTAAACAGAAGTGCAACAAAGCTTGTAGCAATTGTGTCCAATACAGTATATCAAACATGCCCGTGTATTTATCTAAATGAGAAAGGGGTAAGATTACATATATATTTTTTGCAACAGAATTGGCGTACCAGATAATCAGCTATTACCCAAAGCTGGTTAACTCTGTTAATGAGGACGGTGAATCTCCTCTCCATATTCTTGCCAGAAAGCCTAATGTGTTTAGAAGCAGCACTCATTTTAAACCCCTTGACTCAATCATTTACCGCTGTAAGTAATCTTTTAACTAACACAATATCATATGTCTTTAATAAGATTCTCATTATTATGACTAGCATCTTGACTAGCATCATCCTAATTAATTAAGTGATATTCAAACTTCCTCTATGATATGTTTCATTCTGTTAAGTCATGCTAAGACAAATATGTCATTTTGGGTAAGGTGTATTCATCGACAAGCTTAAGAAGCAGCGTCGCCCCCATAAAAGTATTTACAGCCCCACAAATGGGGTCAACTGTCCAGAGAACTACAAGACATGTATTGACATCTTCCTACTTCTTGTCACTCCAATTTACAAGAGTATCAAAGGTAAACAGGATGAACCATATTTCCCAGTTTCTGTATTCTAACATTTTCTATTTTTAACGATGTTGCTTTTTTCTTTCCAGCTGCTTTTGAAAGATGCAGTCCGACCGACGAAGAGAATCCCCACAAAAGAGAGAATAACCCTCAAAGTACGTACGATTTTCTCGAGCAACTTTCTAATTTATTTGGTTTTAACTAATAGTTAAGAACCATTCTATTTAGAACATAGACGCTTCAGACTGGGTAAAAATTGTATTACGTTTAAGGTTTAAATTAAGAAGATAAAAAATGATCACATAAAGTGGATTAAGAGAGAAGGAGAAATCTTTATTTGATTGATACATCAATTTGGCTGAGAACAGATTCCACAAAAAGGTTGTTAAACAGAATAGAAGTTAATCAATTACAATAATTTACAAATTCCAGTGCAAAATTTTTTATGCTCAATTTATTTTGCATTGATATTATTTTTGTAAAACTCAGCTACTAACCGAGTTCTAAGTTTTAGAACTTACATGAAATTCCAAGAAATGAGAGGTTGAATTGATTGCCTTTGTTGCTTGCTGAGTTCTCAATCAAGCAATCCTCTTTTGTTCAGAATTCAATTACAATGGAAAGAGTTTGATATCCATAATCCAAGAACTTACTTTTAGATAGTTTGGCAAAATCAAGTCAAAACTCTCATGTATTCTACCCACACTGCATTTACCCAATTTTTTTGCATTTTTCTCTTCATGTTTATGGAGTTGTGGGAGTTATTGTGGGTGGTGAGAGGTTAAATTTCTAATTTAAACCTAAACTCCTCCTTCCAAACAAATCCTCGTGCAATTCAGGTCAGGTCAACCCACATGAACAACCTATTTTATACCAACAATTTTCTTGCCCAATGGATGATGAAAGTGATATGATTTGCACTAATACAATTTTCTCGCCCAATAGCTAAGAATATATGAACTCCATTGATTTGATCTTCTCGCTAATCTTGCAACTTAGAAAAGTAAATTGATTGGAGACTTCTGGTGATCATAGAGTGGTCTGTTAGGTTAGGTGCGTGCATATAATTTGCCAACTCGTTTACTGGAAAGGCTATGACTGAACGTGCCAAAAATAGGTGTGGCAGAAATTAACACCAAGATGTTTGAATCGTGGAATCCTGGCTCAGTTTCAATCAATAATAACCCATCAAACACCAGCTGCTTACGTTTTCTACTTCATTGGGCAATTAACGCGTACGCGGTTTGGTGGCTACAATTCCACAAAGGAAGGTAGAAGAAAATGAAGCAATGGTTGAACACAAATCACCAAGAACATCTACCCTCTTCTCTCAACTGCACACCTACCGTTTGGACAGGACATGGCCTCATTATAATTTAGGTTAGAAACCAAGTTGGGCCAAAGAAACTAGATAAATGAGGCAACACATATGGGCCATTCACAAGTGAATTGGGCCATGAGAAACCTTAATTAATTAAGTTAATTTCAATGGCCCAAGTTGCTTTCGGGTCAAGCCAATCACTATTGTGTTGATATAATTAATCGAACAAAGTTTTATCAGTATTGCCCGAGATTTAATGGGTATTAAAACCCGACAAATCTCTACTTACACCCAATGAACCTGCAAGTAACCAACACCAAATTTATACTTGTCAAATCAAGGTAACTAAAAATTATTATAATCACAGACTTTACCTCCTTTTTTAGACTCAAAACACACATCATACATGCTTCATGTATTCATCAAGAGCTACGGTTAAGATAACCAAAGTCGAAACATATATCTACTGTAATCAAAATTAAGAACATATAAAATATGCGATGAAAATACAACATAGGATAATACATAACTATGTTCAACATTAAAAGAACATTATGCTAACATCAAATTAATCAAGTAAAATGACCAACATATACAACCAACGCATAAATGACCGCCGAGAAAATGTCTCACCACAATTATCCTACCCCGTCATGTGGCTCATACCTTGAAAACACATAGCTCTTCTCATCGCCAACCATGCTCACTAGACTGGTCACTTTTCGTGTCTAACTGGTAAACTACTATAGATCTTAAGTTCATGGGATGTTTCTCGTCACATCTCTCAACCTAAATGAATAACGGGTCTCCACCTAATAAAAGTGATGTGGGTGTCACTCTCTCGCTCCACCTAATCAGGATTCTAACAACTAAATAATTCCAAAAATTTAATCACATTACCTCTCATGATCCAAATATCACTCTCCACATCCTCCGCACATCATAAATGCACCCACATGCATCTGTACTTCACATTACCAATAAACACACTTACTGTTAATCTATGCCAACCACTATGCATGCAAACACATTACACAGTAATAAGATCAATCCCAACTTCATGTCAAACACATATCAATCATATTAAAATGTAACATAAAACAATACCCAGAATCAAGCAATCATTCATGTAAATGGAATTTCAAACATATGCAAATATCGTAATCAGATTCACTATTAATAAACCTCGCTTGGGTCATAACTAGACTCAATGGCAACATTTGCTTCACCTCTCACCATATATTTCCTCTTATTATTCTCTTTCTAATGATCTCTTATAAAATGTTCAATTTTACCACAGTTAAAACATCTTTTGTATTTTGCACTTGCCTTAGAGTTACATCTTCCATCATAACTTTAGAAAAACTTTTTGTTTACCAAATTGGAGAAAAACTTTTTACCATCACAATAACGTAAACCTAAAACTTTTCCCTACTTTCTAACCACACATTTTCCTAAAAGTCATTGTTCAAAACTTTGTTTGCTTAATTGATCCGAGCAAATACTCTTTGCGAAGACCAAATGGATGCACCAGAATTACATAGACAATTCTTGTCTACTAAGCCAACCAAACAATCTGAGGTTGGTGAGAAAGAAAACCATCATCCTCAATCTGACCCGAACCATCACGAGGATTTGAAGGAGACACCAGCAAGTATAATGAAAAAGGCCAAAATAAGAACCTCAATTAGTTTTAACAACTAGACATTCCAATGATAGGCTTTGTTTAATAGTATCACTCCGAAAATCCATGGGTTCAATTAGCATTCCAGCAAAGATGAAGGACAGAAAGACTGATTGAATAGCCAGGCACACGAGGAGGCTAGGACAATATATGATAGGTTATAACTTGGTGGAAGAAGAAACGAGGCTTTCTTTCGAGTAGTTTGACAACTAAACAATGACTAGAAAAAAATTAAAAAAGACAAGATTTTATGATCCACAGGGTTCAAAAGACTAACAAGGCCCAGTAGACTACTCAAAATACTAATAAGGCACAACCAACCACATA
This sequence comes from Fraxinus americana, assembly GCA_035079005.1. Taxonomy (NCBI): domain Eukaryota; kingdom Viridiplantae; phylum Streptophyta; class Magnoliopsida; order Lamiales; family Oleaceae; genus Fraxinus; species Fraxinus americana. Next base: position 12,377,342 of record CM068720.1, read on the forward strand.
TTCTGCAACCTTCAATTGTCATATATGAGTAGCAATTGCTGCATATTACCAAAAATGAACCGTAGATTGAGAATTTGAGGAAAAAAGGCTGGAATCAAATTCAGCACCATTGAAAACCAAGGGAATCGGTCTGACCCGGTCAAGAATCAGAAAGTACAAGTTCAAACTGGCTGGTCAAAGTCATTGAACTAGTGTGGTAAAAAACTTTGGAGCCAACATGGTGCGATTGGGTAGATCTGACACGTGGAGCTGACGTCTCTGAGACGTGGTGGATGCAGAATCCTCACTTGGCACATGAGAGCATTTGAAGACATGTAGGAGCACTTGTGACAGAGATGTGAGGTCTGGAGTCGTGTGCAAGCACATATAAACGTGATATTATGTACAGAACACTCAGGCGGCACATGCAGGTACATAAAGATCAGATTGGAGCAAGTTTGGTGGCTTTGGACTCGGAATTTGATAGGAAATGACACAAGGGACCAAAAGTAAAATCAAACTATAAAATTATTCCCGGTAATAGTATATCATGGGTTTGGACAAGAATAGGGGTAGCTATGATAAGTGATTCACCCACAATCAAAGTGAACAATGACCACGAAAAAATTTTAATAGGATAAAGGCAAAAGTAGCAAAACGAAATTGTCGGGTGAGCTAAAAAGAAGAGAACTAAATGGCCTGATAAGCAGCCAAAGTAAAGATTGTTTAACTCAAGCCCAGAGGATCTGATGCCTTAGAATTATCTTCTATATATTAAATGTGGCTATGTAATGGAATTTCTTGTTTTTAACGGAAAAACTAACTGAATTTTTTGTTTTAACGGACTCTATAACGGAATTTCTTGTTTTAAACAGGCAGCTGCACCTTCTTTCAGTATTTTTATCATAACTTTGTATTGCGATGTCCGATTGAGGCGATTCAAAATGTGTTGGAAAGCTAACTCATCTGGCTACAACTTTGATTCAGACATCATTATCCAATTCGATCACTTTCTATGCCAAAAATAGTCTCAATATGAGACTAAAATATCGGAGCATAACTTTTCGGTTGAAAATTGATTTGTGATCATCTTTTGACTAATTTGATTCTATTGACGTCTTCCTTTATCCAATTGACTTCGAGCACTCTCAAATTTTCATCGTGAGGTTCGGCATAACTTTTAAGTATTTACGTTTTAGTCCCCGAACTTTAGATCCCTTACAATTTAGCCATTTCTCCAAATTTGTCAGCTTTTGCTTATTTTCTTCGATCTCACCAACTTACATCACGACATCAAAATCATACATCTAATTATTTATCTATTACATAAACATTACATCATTAATTATTTAATTAACCAAAAAAATTACATCTTTATTAATAACAAATTAATTCTTACACAAAACTTTTAAATATAAACTAGGCACGTGCATTGCACGTTGCTTGCACCTAGTAGTTTTAAAAATTTGTTTAACTATTCTAAAGTACAAGATCCTATTCATATGGTTACAAATAACTCTAAGCCTTTGTTTGAGCTCCATTATGGGGAAAGAATTTATTTTAGAATAATAAATTGATGGTGATTGTGTGGTTAAAAATTAAGTAAAAGTTTTAAATTTACGTATAATATTATTTTATTGGAGAATGTGTATCTGAAGATGAATTTTTTTTTAAAAAATGATTTTTTAGAAAAGTGAGACTCAAACAACTCCTAAAATGAATAAAAGGAAGGATTATGTGATAACTATACAATCAACTATTAAGAAAAATAATCTCACACAACTGAAAAAAGTATCATGAAAAATAATCTTATAATATATTCATATCTTCAATAAGATTAACACTAAACTGTTCGTGGAATTAGAGCAAATCTTCTCCATGCTTTATTGTGACAAGATAAGTCCTTGATTTGGAAGAAAAACTTTAACCCCTGAGAAAAGTTTAGAGACCAAGATGTTTAATGGAGAATAGATACGAGAGATCAAGAGGATCCATCATAAAAAAAAATAAAAAATCTTTGATTGATGAGATTTGATTAAGATGAGAAAGTTAGTTTAGTCGCTACATCGAGTCTCACACCTTGACACATAGAAGGCCACAAAATAAATTTTGTGATAAGTCAGATGGCCATTAGCTATATGATGTTTTATTCTATTCATATTTAAATCTTGTCCGTTATAGTGCTAGTACTTCTTGTTTTGCATGGTTTTCGAGGAAGAAAAACATAGTCATGCTTTAAAGTTCTAAAATGGAGTGTGTTGTTTATATATCAATTATCATGTATATGTCAAACCATTTGTCTCGTGAAGTTTCAAATATTACATTTTTTCAAGTAATGAACCACATATATATCGTGTCCACATATATATCATTTAAATATTATATTCATGAATGGTTTTACGGACTTTTAGTTGCAGTGAAACATGAAGATGAAGAGTCGGAAGATGATGAGTTCTTTCCTCCCAATTATGCGACATTTATTCAATTTCTTAAATTTTCGATGAAGGTCATCCTAACCGTCATAGGAGTTGGTAAATACTAATTTCTTTTCATTAATTTACTTCTTTTTTTTTCCCCCTCAAATTTGGGGTTTGATCCATCCTTTTATTTTAGTTACTGCAATGATGATTTTAGGGTTTTGGAGTATACGGAGAATTCAAGTAAAAAAGGAAAGACATTCACACGCAGTACAGCTTATGAATGAAATGATTAAGTATGAGTCTAGTTATAAGTATCAAAATAATGGGCAAAAACCAGGAAACCTGGAAACCCAGTATTCAAGAAGAGTTCTGCCTCCATCTACTCCGCCTCAAACTGATGATCAGGAAGTTGTCCACCTGAACCCAGAAACCAATAGCGGGAGAAGTTCGTCAACTGATCAACCACAAAACCAGAATAAGAAACAGAAAGATGAAAACAAAAGTCGATCAGGTAAATATTTTTTATTTGTAGCATCGTAATGCTATACGTAAGAAATTTTTTCATTTATTAGTTAGGAATTTGCGAACAATTTTGCGGGATCAATTGGAACAGTGAAAATCGATACTCAAGTCTTAGTTAGAAGAGAGACTCCAATTCTCGTAGCAGCGAAGATGGGAATTCTCGAAATGGTACAGAAAATCCTTGACACATTTCCAGTAGCAATTCAAGACCTGGACTCTAGCTGTAAGAATGCGTTGATGTTGGCCGCTGAAAATAGGCAACCCACTATTTTTAATTATTTGGTGGAGAAGAAGCTCCCAGAATTTGTTTTTCACCAATTCGATGATCAAGGAAACGGCATTCTGCACCTTGCTGCAATGTTGGGAGAACTCCAACCATGGCTTATTCCTGGTGCTGCTTTGCAGATGCAATGGGAGATCAAATGGTACAAGGTATAGTGTATACATATCTTAAACTACTTTATCTATAATATTTTTTAGAGAGAAAACTCATTTACAATTTAATTTAAGTCCTCAATTGACTCTCAAGTGTAGGCCAGATTCATTTTTCTCATCAAAGCTACAATATGTGTGTTAGCAAATAATGGAACGAGAAATTAACTGGCAATATAAAAATAGATCAAACAAGAATACAAAATGTACGTGATAAAAATATACCTTGGGCATATTTATAGTACAAAGAAGAGCCTAAGATGTGGTGAAGCTTAACTATAATAAGTTTATATAATAATGGAGTGCTTGGATAAAATAGGATTAAAAAATCTGCCTAAAATCGCGAACTGTTTCAACCCGAATAAGATTGTCGATCGAGAGGCGGTCTCACGGCTATCAAGCGGTGGCCTGTTGTGGGAGTTAGCAAGCGCTCACGCTCCTGTTTTGAGCTCTCGAGCGGCTGCTGAGCGTGTAGCGAACACCAATGCTTTTTTTCTTCTCCTTACATGATTTCTTGGTCTCCTATTGCAATTTTGACTCCTTCAAGTCTTCTTCAAGTTCAAACAAATCATAAACTCCCAAATTGAATTCCAACTAGAATTCACAAATAGACTTTATCTTGGATTCCAAGTCAACTTCAAATAAAAATTCCGTATAGTATTTCAAATAGAATTCAGGTCACACACTAATTCTAACAAAGCAATTTTTTATTTTTTATTTTTTTATAAATGGTTGGCTGCAAGACTTGTAGTGAAGACCTCTATATCAATATGCTTTCAGTCAGTTTTGCTATCATGTTGAACTACTTCATCTAAAACCATTTAAATAGTACACGTGTCCTGCGTTTGACATCTTTAAGCTTTTACATAAGCTAACCAATAGAAATAGAAATGAATACTAATCAATATTTCGAATAGAAATGAATACTAACCAATATTTCGAACATGATGCAGCATGTTAAGCACTCGGTTCCACCACTAAGCTTTGCTTACAACAATAATAGGGGAGAGACCCCAAGGAAGATCTTCAGACAGACACATCAAAAGCTGGTCAAAGAAGGCAATACTTGGCTTATCAAAACATCGGAGTCATGTTCTGTAATTGCTGCACTCATTGCCACTGTTGCATTTGCTACCTCAGCCACAGTGCCTGGTGGATTAAAAGAGGATACTGGGCATCCAGTTCTGGAAAACAAAACAGCAGTTGATGTGTTTTCCGTCACATCCCTAGTTGCTCTCACCCTCTCTGTCACAGCTCTTGTGTTTTTTCTTTCCATTATTACTTCGAGATGGCAGGAACGTGATTTCAAATTAAAGTTGCCAAGGAAGCTTTTGCTGGGCTTAAGTTCTCTCTTTGCATCCATCGTTGCTATGTTGATCTCATTCTGTGCAGGGCATACCTTTATTCTCAGAGAGAAATTGAGATATGCAGCAGTTCCAATATATGGTGTTGCTTTTATACCAGTGGCATTTTTTGCTCTTGTGCAGCTGCAACTATGTTACGATCTTCTATGGTCTACAATCATAAAGGTTCCACTTCGAAGTTACAAGGCATTCCATGATTAGGTTTCCAGCTAATTCCCTTGTATCGCGAAGATCACTTGGTTAAATTTTTGCATATTGAAAAATTACTTATTTAGAGGTTCAACTTGGAATGTAGCATTGTTATACAAAGAAGTCACATTACCAGATTAAATAATTTCAAGAAGCCTACCAATCTCTCAGAATAAGTGATAGAGCTAGAACATGAAGAAGGGAAAGAATGTACACAGCAATTGTCTACAGGGTTCAGCAATTGCCTACATTCTTAAGTTATTGAGCTCTCTTGTACTATGAATCAAGATTGTTTACAATCTAAAATTACGAAAGCATGCTCGTCTATCATCTATGTAGGATAGAAAAACACAGAAATTTTTAAATAAACAGAGAATTGGTATATACTTGAATGAACATTTTGTTCTGTTGTGTTCTCTCTCAACTTACAGACTTTGTCTATAGCACTTTCAGTTAGCTTCTTTACTTGAGAGTGATCTAAATGAGTGTGCATCCATCCAGTTAGTTGAGGGCCAGTTACTAAATCATATTACTTATGTAAAATAATGTACTACTTTCAATTGAACTGAAGTTAAAGTGTTCAACATTTGAATTTCCTTTTTGTTCTAACAAGGGAATAACAATATTTAACCATCATCAAGCAACGTAAATGAAAAACAAATGGGAATTCTCAGTAGCACTTATATACCCATAAAGAAAATTCTCTTAGTATGGAGAGGAAAAAGTAGAAATTCTCATTTATCTTGCAATATTTTTAAGTATTTGAGGAAGTTTAATCATAATCACATGCTAAATTTGCCATTTTAATTAGTTTCTCGGTTAAAGTACAAGAGCAGCATCCTCCTCAGTTCTTTTTCTCAGGATGTAAAAGAGAAGAACCTAATTCTTGCTTCATTGTTAAAGTGGCATTCTATTTAGAATGTAATGATTACTATATATTAATAAGAAAATAATTATTTTCTGTTGAGAACTTCAGCAAAAGCATAGAAAGAATGAGGATACCAATGGAAGACATCCTTGCGCAATCTTAACCCCGTGTTGGGAGCACTATTTTACCCGAAAAAAAAAAAAAGTTCGATTTTTTGCACTGTCAAGTGGATCCCCTTTTAATTTTTTAATGCAATGTCAAACGTACCACAAGTCAAATCACTTTTTGGGTTTTTCTCTCAGTGCCTATTTTACTCTTTTATAATAAATGTAACAATTGATTCATACACTTTTTTGACTGATTCAAATGATAATAATGACGATTTACGTGAATTTAATGAATTCAGCCACCTTTTTTTACTGTGATTTCCGGGATCTGTATAGAAATTGTGGAATAAAAATTTTAACATGCACAATGGTTTCTATCAAAATCTAACAAAATCCAAAGATAAAATCGATACCAGACAGGGGCTTAAATGTTGAAGAGTCTACACACACTCTTTATTTAATATAAACTGTGCTATAGCAATAAATAGCTTCAAATATGACAGAATTCCTAACCAAAGAAGTGTTTTATGTAGACTATCTATTTGAAATCACCATGAACAAGTAGTGGAATAAAGTTCAAAGGCCTATGAGAAAAGTTCCTCGGCTCATAGTGCAAAGCTTACTAAATAAGGAGACAGCTTTACATGTGTTAGTCTCTAATTACAATTCTGCATGAGTTAGCTCTTGTAATGCAGTGCAAATTGAGGAAATGGTCTAGTGCATTCCCGAAGAAGATTCATTCAACATACTATCATTGAAGAATGAGAAAGGTAACACTCTTCTCCATCTCGTGGCAACAATTGGATGGGTAACTCATCTGCAAGTGCACAGCCTCAAGGAATCGTGAACTCATTAGCACCTTCAATTCAAAAGGTCTGTCAACAAAAGCAATTAAGGGTATTTTCTTTCCACAATTAGTACACACACACATACACACACACATATAGATGTAATTCCATTTTCAAGATATGGTGTAATTGTACATACCATAGATAGTCTCAAAAGTAGTTGTGTTGATTTGTATTCTAATTTTCTAGTTAATCGAACAAATCCTCACAATGATCACATTCAGTCAAAAACTGTTATACTATGAGAGCTTACTTGGGGAATCTATAACTGAATCCTTCGATTTTGTCTCTGCTTTCTATGTTGTTGGCCTTCGGTTCTTGGATTCCTCCCATCACTTGGTGGTTCTTGATTTATGGAAAAACATCCACTTATCAAATGCAAAATGGGTATATGTGTGTGTGAGGAATCAAGCGTAACCCCATACATTTACAAGTTAGTCCAATTCCCAACCCTCTGTAGTCAATTATCTCATTTCTACGCTCGTAGGATTCAGACACCCTCAAACGTGTTTCTTTCGTTCTCTCCCCAATGTGTAGTTCTAAAGTTTAGTTTCTTTGATCATTTCCTTACACTACTCAAATTTGGTTTAGTTTAACCAGTAACGTCATAAATTCATTTATGTGATGATTCTCCTAATTATAAGTGTTTAACAATCAAGTTTATACAAGTGATTCAAACCCACAGTTATCTAGTTTCCTAACAATAAGTTCTTACTTGAACACTTAGATATAGTTTTTCTCTTTTTAATGTTTTATTTTGAGGCCGTATTGACCTCACCATTTTCCTATTCTTGATCCCTGTAATGAGTTTTTAATCAGTAACTCCCTGACTTTTGAATATCGAAAGGTATCAAATTGCAAGATACCCATACGGACTTACTAACTCGAGTAAAAAATGTGTCGGCGTGAGGCATAAGCTCAATAAATGTAATTCTTATTTTCTTTAAAAGAAAAACAAAATTTATAGGGGTGGTTAGATTCCTAACATTTGGTCACCACCAACCTTATACTAAAAAGTCAAAGACACTTCACACTTATCTTTTTCGTATGCATGGAATCATAAAAATCTTAAGTCATTTCTTTTACCTACTAGACCACCCCAAATTATTACATATACGGTTAAAGGATTTTGTGAATCAAGGGTTAATGGATTAAGCACTTAAGTCATATATCCAGCCTATACATATGAATCTTCATGTTCGTGTACGACGCTATACTCAATTATCGTGCATAAATATAATCACTTCACATAGATAAGGAAAAAATTAAACTCAAGCACATCATTCAGCCACAATCCATAAATTAATACATGCTTTCAAATATATTAATCCTACCAGACAAGGCTATCTAACTCATACAAGTATGTGATATTTTTTTTAAATACAATCCATGTGAAATAAAATCATATCACACAAACACAAAATACTAAATAAATGACAATAGCAATTAAGAACTGATGATTCACCCCCAAACTTAAAAAATTCATTGTCCCAAATGTTAAAATTTACAAAGGGGGGTTAGGACATTTCTGAATGCATCAATTATTGTATCGTCATCACCTTGGTGAGCTGGATATGGGTTGACTTTCTAACCACATTGTTGCCCACAAACTTGAGAATCTTTCTACAAACAACACAACGAGAATATTACAACAATAAAAACTAAGTAATAAGAAAGGGATAGAGTTGGGATTGCCTCCCAACAATTGCGTCTTTAAAGTCATTAACTTAACTTTTTGCCATGATTGATTATGGTGGCTGGAACCAAGTTATTTTATCCATGCATTTTGTACAATTTTCATTAATGCACCATTTCTTTGCTCTCCAAATTTTGATATTTCACTCGCATCTCTATCAAGAAGTCCACCAAAATTTGATTTTCTTTTTTGATAGTTTCGTTGATCAGGTGGCTCTTCTTCATCAATTCTATAACAAACTTTGATGTTGGGAAGTTGCTCATATTGGGTGTAAATATTGAATATCTCTTGCTTGTCCTCCACCCTCAGTATTAACTTACAATTCTCCATGTCAATTAGAGTTTGACAAGTTGCTAAGAATGGTCGACCCAATATAATTGGAATGTCTCGATCTTCTAGTATATCCAACACAAAAAAGTCCACAAGAAATATTAAATTTCCTGTTTTTATGAGTATATCTTCAACTTTGACACGTGGCTTTGAAATTGTTCTATCGACTAGTTTTAATGTTATTAATTTTGATTTGACTTTACCCAATCTCAATTTCCTATAAACAAAATATAACATTATTTGTATATTAGTACCTATGTCACACAATATATTAATAGAACAAGAATTTCCTATTGAAATTGGTAAACTAAAACTCCTCGTATCTTTCAGCTTGTGAGTCAATTTGTTTTGTACTCTTGCACACTTTCCTCCGTAAATGCCCCAATTTCAAACTTTGAAAGCTTTCTTTTCTTTGTTAACGTCTCTTTCAAAAACTTTTTTTAGCTTGGAATTTATAATATTACATCAATCAACGAAATATTGATCTGGAGCTTCTTGAGAACATCAAGAATTTTTTCAAATTTTATATCTTGTTTGTTCTTCTCGAGCATTTGAGAAAAAGGAACAAGAGGCACGTAAGCCTTGACTGGACTTGGTGTCTTGGTAGTAGATACTTCTGTACTTTTTTCATTCTCAATTGAGGATGGTGCAAATTTTTCTTCCATTGTAGCTTCATCAACATCTTCCTGGTCATTTTTTCTTTTTGGTCTTTTCATAGTAATCTCAGGTAATTGTACTCCATTCTTCATAGTTATAGCATGAATATTTTTCTCCATCGACTTCTTTCGAAGTCTTCGAAAAGATGGAAGTGAATGTACATATGCTTTAACTTTTACAGGAACCCTAGGTGGATCGTTTTTTACTACTCTTATTGCTATCACCTGGTTCGTAAAATTTGTCATTGTAATGCTTGGCAATGATCCATGTGAATGTTCTGTAAGTTGTTGAGCTATCTCACCAATCCATGTCTCCAACATGCTTGCTGATTTTTTAAATTAGTATTAATATATTAGAATACTTTGTCTATTTTTTGCACATATTGATGAAACATCTCCCCAAAACTTAGTTTTCTTTCTTGCTGGAAATAATTTTCATATGTGTTGAAATTGCAGGAACTATTCTGAATAAAGTTTTTTTTGTTTCACTGAAGAAGAAAGCGTCAAGCAATTTTCCGTAAGGTGATTTCTTCCAAAATTTTCACATGCTGAACTAAACATCATTCCATTTGCTCCATGTGTTTGCAATTTTACAAATAACTCCAATTGCTTTGTTAAAGCAACAATCAATTCCAGCTGTCTTCTTTGGTACCACTCTTTCTGATAAGAAAATTGAATATGTAGTAGCAATTAATTTGAACAAGTCTAGGCATTACTGAATTGATTTGCCAATGATTGATCTACCAATAGAGAAATTCATCTGAGACTTTGACAGTGGTGCAAATCTGGTGTGAAAATCTGTACTTGATTACCTATGTTGATTTGTTGATTTGGACACTTTCTCATTAGTTCTTTAAATATGTTCCATATATCGTGATAGCTCTCTCCATCTCTCAGTTTGGAAAGTTCGAATTTCCAATCGAATTTTTGTTACTTTTGCCCGTAGGAAAAATTTGTTGCAGAATTTTCTAATCAGCTCCTCCCATATAGTAATGCTTCCATGACATTCGGTATCTAATCACTCCAAAGCTGCATCCTCACCGTGTAAGGAAATAAACATAGTTTGATAGCATTTTCATTAACTCCTGGAGTATGAAAGTTCTGACAATTTATGAGAAATCTGAAAATATGCGTGTTCGAGTTTTCACGAGGTAACCTGTAAAATTGGATAGTGTTGCTAGTCAATTGATCCAACATGCCCTTATCTGAAAATTATTTACCCTAAAATCTGGATATACAATACTGGAGCTAGTTGGTGCTGCTATAGGAATAAAGAACATTGATATTAGCATGTCTCCTTCATTTTTCTCCACTCGCTCATTTTGCTATGCCGCTACTTTCTCGGCAACTTGTCCAATCGACTGCATAGAAATAGGAATATTTTGATCATTAGCCATCTGATGTTTCTATTTTTGTTTATGTTCATTGAGTCTTCATCTGAAGGTATACTCTATTTCCAAATCAAACCGTTTAAGATCGTCACCTTGGATACGGAGCATACAACAAACACCTTTTTTTTGTAAAGAAAAGAAAATAAACTAATCAAATAATAATCAAAAATAAAATAAATTAATATTAAATGTAAATATTCCATGATAGTAACGCTAAAAAAAATTTTATATCGCAAGTTTACGATATCGTAACAAGTAATATATTAGACATTTGAGTCCGGATTATCATTTCCACGAAGACTAGACCTTTAATGGTTAATTTATTATTTCTAACTACTACTTGATGAAAACAAACAAAAAATTGTGAATTGTTTAGGGTTTTGATCTAACTACTTCTAACAAATTGAAATTACCAGAATTGCACTTTAGATCGAATTAGTGTTTTAAATATGGAATAAATGTTAGGGTACAATAATTTCATCTATTGATAATCTTTAAATCTTAATACAAAATTCATAAATTAATGTAGTGTTCGATCGAACTCTTCTAGTGTATTCAATTTACCTAATAGGAATACAAAATGCATATTTTTCCCTCCTTATTTTATGTGCTCGTATGATTAATTAATGCCAAAATGTACTCATTACGTTTATATTTTGATTTAGGTGGAAATTCTATGGATATGGCGTAATTTGGAAGAAATAAGCAAACAATGGCCAAAAGGAAAGAAAACGAAGTTTGGGGACTGAAATGCAAATACTCAAAAGTTGTGTGGAACCTCATGATAAATATTTGAGAGTGTTAGAGGTCAATCGGATAAAGAAAGAAGTCGAAGGGATGAAGTACAATCAAAGTATTATCACATATCAACTCTTAGCCGAAAATGTTATGCATCGGATTTTTAGTCTCAATTTAAGACCAATTTTTGACATGTTAAATGATCAATTTGAACGATGATACTCAGGGAAAGTTTTAGCTTTCGAACACATCTTGAATTAATTCAATCAGATATCGGGAGAAGAAGATATGACCAAAATACTTAAACCCGCTCAGTTTTGTTTGTCGGATGGCCGCCCGACCCTAAACTTCGTTAACAGAAGCTAATATTTATACTGGGCGGCTGCCCAGGCCAAATCATAGAAAATTTTCTAGTTTCCGAATCTAAGTCAAACACCTATGGAAAAAACTATAAATACATATTTTAAAACCTTAATAGAAAGAACGCCTCCAAACTCCATTCTTCATTATTTCTCTCTTAGATTCATGAATTGTAACTAAACTTTTATACTTGGTCGAAGGAAATTGAAGCCTTGGAACCACATATTGTGAGATCTAAATAGTTTTTATTATTTTTTAATTCTTATTTTGCGTATTGAATATTCTTCTACACTTATTTCCATGATTGTTATGTTTAATTACTAGGAGGCCTACTAGTTTGTTATTTGTTACAATCTACCGCTAAGTTAAATATCAAATTCGTAATTGTTTGATCCCTTTAACTTGTGAGCACTAGGATTTGATGATTGTCTTTCATAGAGGTTATTGAATTTTAAGAAGAATGTTTAAATAGATTGAATGCAACCACTGGTGTTTGTGTTATCTAGTTCATCGATTTCTCTATTGTGTAAAGCTGTTATTAAATTGAATATTGAGCATTGGTATGGGGTTATTTAATAATTAGGGTTAATTAGAAAGCTAGTTTCTAACTAACTAAAATTAAGGAGAAATAAGAATCAATTCCAACAATGATTATTAAAAATATGAATTGAATTATCACTGTATCTATGATCAATCGTGGATTTTCGACGGTGGATGTGGACTTAGACCAAGGTTAGTCTTTTGATTTTTTTCATCAATTTAATTTTTATTGTTATTAATTGCGTTATTTATAATTGTTTGCATACAAAAACCCTACAATCATTGTACGAATCATAAATTATTGAATTACACACTTTTCGTGGGATCGACCCTTACTTCTACTATTACATTAGTTTTAGAGGTTAAGGTATTTCTTTTGGGTGTCTGCGACAGCATAAACCAAATTTTGGTACCATTGTCGGGGAGTGGTGCTAATTTATTTTTGTGCTTCTTTAATTATTTATTTCATAAATTTTTTAAAAAAATTCGTAATTTTCTAGATTTTTAGGCAATTTATTGTTTTTAGGAATTTTACCAAAGAACTTTATTTGTTTTTCTTACTCTAGCTTCTTTTTAATTTGTTTTTCATTTTTTTTATTTTTTTATGCCCGCAACTCGATATTCTAATCAAGGTAAATTGTTGTACGATCCAAAACTAGAAAGAACTTTACGCAGATTAAGAAGTCGCAATCAGTGGAATTTCATAGTGAACAATTTTGATCCTAAGACCCTATTCCCTGGTGATTTTGAATGGAAGGAAGAGGAAGTCATGGCTGAGGACAATCGAACTGTGAAGGAGCTTGCAGCCCCTACATTGAATCAACAACCTCTATGTATAATTTTTCCTAATTTAGATGTTGCTACTATATTTGAGCTTAAATCTGGGCTAATACATCTTTTACCCACTTTTCATGGTCTTATAGGTGAGGATCTACACAAGCATGAAACCTATGGGAGTCACCGAAGAACAAATCAAATTGAGAACATTCTCATTCTCTTTGAAAGATTCGACAAATGATTGGCTCTATTATCTACCTTCCAGAAGTGTCACTAAATGGGATGAGAAGATTATTTTTAGAGAAATACTTTCCAGCTTCAAGGGCAGCTAACATCCGAAAGGAAATCTGTGGCATAAGGCAGGACAACAGAGAGTTATTATATGAATACTGGGAGCAGTTCAAGAAATTGTGCACAAGTTGCCCCCATCACCGAATCAGTGAGCAGCTCCTTATTCAATACTTTCATGAAAGCCTTCTACCTACAAATAGGAGTATGATTGATGCTGGAAGTGGAGGAGTGTTGGTTGATAAAACTCCCGAGGCTGCAAAGAACTTGATTGCAAATATGACAGCTAACTCTCAGCAATTTGGCACTAGACTCTACACCCCCGTCTAAATATGTTAACGAGGTAAATGTTTCATCCATTGAACAACAATTGGCTAGTCCACCGTTGTTCGTCAAATGGCTGCAGGTATTATGCAAACAGCAAAGGCATGTGGAATTTGTTCATTGGTAGGTCATCCAACTGATATGTGCCCAACACTTCAAGAAGAATCTATTGAACATATAAATGCAGCCGGTAGCTTTCCTACACAACCACAGAGTAATTATGATCCCTATTCAAACACGTACAACCAAGGATAGAGCGATCATCCAAATCTTAGCTATGAGAATCGACAACTGAATCAACCAATGAATCAAAGTCGACAGAATTTCCAACAATATAATCAATCGTATCCTCCTAGACAACAGCATGGCCAAACTTCTAACTCTGGTATGCCTTTAAAAGATATTCTTAAATCCCTTGTCACTAACACTTTGCAATTTCAACAGGAGACCAGGGCTAGCATTCAATATTTGGAGAATCAAATGGGTCAAGTAGCTAATGCGGTCAGTCAGCTAGAGGCGCAAAGTTCGAGGACACTACCCTCTCAAACAATGGTGAATCCAAAAGAAAATGTGAGCGCAATCATCCTGAGAAGTGGTAAAGAGGTTGAGATTCCGATAAAGGCATCTCCCATGCCATTGGAGCAAGGAGAGAAAGAAAAGAGGTTGCAAACAAGACTACCACCAATGATACTGATGTGACTCAACGTAAGGTTTTACCCCTCTCTGATTATAAACTAATACCCAATTTCCTCAAACTTTAGTAGGATCTAGGAAGTATGAACGAGATCGCGATGAGCTACATGAAATTTTCAGTAAATCCGAGGTCAATATTCCACTTGTAGATATTATTAAACAAATGCCTCATTATGCTAAATTTGAAACAATTGTGCTCAAGTAAAAGGAAACAAAAATTGAAGGGGATTGAAAGGGTAAAAGTTGGAGAACAGGTATCTGTAATTATTCAAGATAAACTTCCAGCAAAGTGTACCGATCCAGGTATGTTCACTATCCCTTGCAGGATAGGCAACACTAAGTTTGAAAAGGCCATACTAGATTCAGGAGCATCTATTAATGTCATGCCATATTCTGTATACATTTCCTTAAAAATGTGGACCTTTAAATACAACTGGTGTGATAATTCAACTAGCTGATAAATCTAATGCATATCCTAAGGGGTTAGTTGAGGATGTTCTTGTGAAAGTTAATGAGTTGATTTTTCCTGCTAATTTTTATGTGCTTGACATAAGCAATAGTAATCATACTACCCCAATCTTAGTAGGAAGACCGTTTTTAAGGACATTCAAAACTAAAATGAATTTTAATGACGGCACATTGACCATTGAATTTGATGATAAGATCATTAAGCTTAATATCTATGATTCCATGAAATATCCATCTAATAATAATCATGTTTATTTTATTGATGTGATTGATCAACTAGCACATGATGTTTTTGAATTTGATGATAAAAAAGAATGGAAATCTGTCAATTATGAGCATCTTGGGAAGAAAAATCAGAAGTTGGTTTTGAACATTGAGTTACAAGAAACTGTGGCAATATTGAACAATCTTCCAAAGCTATAGCATTCAGGTAACTGATCTTATTTTGTTTTACCAGTTTCTAATAAGAGGCCTCTACTTTTTATTTTGTAGACTTCCATTTCAGATTTAAAGCCACACCTTAGTCACTACAAGTATGCATTCCATGGAGGTGGAGGCACACTGCCAGTTATCATTCCCAATGGACTTGGAACACTGCAAGGAAGATCGAAATCAACCATGATAGACCCGGGCTAAACAAGGAAACATTGAGTCGAGTCAAAGATAATAAACAAAGGCGCTGTTTGGGAGGCAACCTAAGGGGAGTTCGTTCATTTATCTTTTTATTTTCATTTTTCGCTTTCATATTTTAGTTATCTTTGTCTTTTTTTTTTTTTGCATTACACCTTACATTGAGGACAATGTAAGTTTTAAGTGTGGAGGAGGGGATTTAGATTTAGGTTGCATTTATATTGAGTTTAAATTTCAAAAATTTTGAAAATTTTTGCATGATTTTTCAAGAAGAGGAGTTGAGGTTAAATGATTTTTTTAGTTGTGTATGCTATTTGCAAGAATTAATTAGGCTTTTGAAAAACTCATAACATGATAGAATGAATAATCCTCTAACTTAGAGTTAATTAGTTGAGTTATTTTTTTTTAGGATGGTAGTAACTAAATTTTGTAGACAAAAAAGTCGGTGAGATTTTGAGCCTTTAGACTCACACATCTATAACAGTCTCATTATTTTTTTCATGTATGATATTCTTCAATGGTTTTGTTTCTCTAGAACTTGCCTTGATTGTCTTTAAGATCACATTGACACAAGAATGCATGAACATGATTAAGACCATCTTTGTTTCATAAATTAGCTACATTAGCCCAATCGCCTACTCTATAATTGAATTTTCCTTTGGTGAACCCCTTTGAGCCTTATTACCTTTTCTTTTTGTAAACCTACGTTATAAGCTTTAAATAGGAAAAACAACGTCTTTACCCAAACCTTAGACCTAGTGGAGTATTGTTCAATATCATGATATCTGTAGGTGTGCAAGGAAATAAGTGTGGGAGTATCAGAATTTTGGTAGTGCTATAATTGGTGAATTGGAACAAATTTTTTATGTCAATTCATGGAGTTCCATTGTTAGTGTAACATTTGGAGTTTATATATTGAAAAAAAAAAAGAGAAAGAAAATGAATGATAAAAGAGAAAGAAAATGAATGATAAAAGAAAAAGAAAAAAAAAAGAAACTAAGTGATGAAGGAGAGTGATTTTAATGTTACAAAATATCTATATTCATAACTCTTCCTACATCTCAAGAAAGAGTTCTGTTTGTGTAGGATAGATGTGAAGTGAAGAAGCTACATGTGGAGTGGTTGGTTTTACATGTCTTATATATATATATTTGATCTAAGTCTATTCATTTTTACTCCACTAGTTTCAATGGCTCTTGAGTCACATACCCAAATATTTCCCAATTGACCCTATGCTACGTTACAACCCTTGAAAAGTCCTTATGATTCTTGTTAAGCATGTGACGTAAGTGGTGACGAATGAGAAGATATGCAAGCATATGGTAGAGCATCTCCATTGGAATGAATTTGAGTGAAACACTTACCTTTTATACACATGAGAGTTGAGTGCTTATATCCATGAGGGTCTACATGTTTAGTTTACTCCACTCCATCTTCGTATGAAAATGCTAGATAATTGATTAAGAGTTGTGTGAGAATGTTTATTTATGATGTGTTTTGTGTTTTAAAGAGTTTGATTATTCTATGTTCACGACATTACGACCAGGGTGTTTCGGGAAACTAAAATTGAGTTTTGCCCGAGGACGAGCAAAAGCGAAGTGTGGGAGAATTTGATAGGAATGCAAAATGCATATTTTATTAACCTCTAAAACTAAAAGAAATACCTTAACCTCTAAAACTAATGTAGTAGTAGAAGTAAGGGTCGATTCTACGAAGAGTGTGTAATTCAATATTTTATGCTTTGTACAATGATTGGGGGATTTTGTATGCAAACAATTGTAAATAAAGTAATCAATGACAAAGAAAATTAAATCAATGAAAACAATCAAAAGACTAACCATGGTTTAAGTCCATATCCACCGTTGGAAATCAACAATTGATTATAGATGCAATGATAATTCAATTCATATTTCGAAATTCATTGTTGGAATTGATTCATATTTCTCCTTAATTTTAGTTAGTTAGAAACCGGCATTTTAATTAACCCTAATTATTAAATAACCACATACCGGCGTTCAAGATTCAATTTAATAACAGGCTTACACAATAGAGAAATCGATGAACTAGATAACACAAACACCAGCGGTTGCATTCAATCTATTTAAACATTTTCTTAAGATTCAATAACCTCTATCACAGAAAATCATCAAATTCTAGTTTTTCCCAAGTTAAAGGGATCAAACAATTACGAATTTGATATTTAACTTAGTGGTAGATTGTAACGAACAACCAAGTAGTAGACCCCATAGCAATTAAACATAACAATCATGAAAATAAGTGAAAAAGAGTATTCAATACACAAAATAAGAATTAAACAATAAGAAAAACTATTTAAATCTCAAAATATGTAGTTCCGAAGCTTCAATTTCTTTCGACCAAGTATAAAAGTTTAGTTACAATTCATGAATTTAAGAGAGAAATAATGAAGAATGGAGTTTGGAGGCGTTCTCTACGTTTTAGGGTTTTAAAATATGTATTTATAGTTGTTTCCATAGGTGGTTGATTTAAATTAGGAAACTAGAAAATTTTTCCCGATTTAGCCTGGGTGGGCACCTAGTAGAAAATGGGGCTACCACCAAGCATAAATATTGGTTTCTGTTAATGAAGTCTAAGGTCGGTCGGCCTCCTGACCAACTTAACTAAAGGCCTCTTCAAACATGGATACCTCTACTAATCCAGTTACAGTCGCCAAACTCATCCCTAGTCCAAGTAGAGATGTTACATGAGTAACTCATCCATCAACAGTGGTAGATGGGACGGTCGGACCCTTTTCTACACTAACCCAAACTCGCTCATCCATAGACTTAAGAGAGGCTCTCATTCTAACCTTCCAGTACACATAATTACTATCATCAAAATAAAGAGGAATGAAAAGTGATTGACTCATATAGACAAATAGAGTCGAGCATCGAGTTAATAGCTCAGATACCACTTGTCAGGAAATTATTTAGACCCAAATATGTGAACTTAATCAATAATAAGCAAAAAGTCACTTTTATTATCTCTAGATGATTAAGGTAATTAATCCAATTAATCCCAAGTATAAATAATCATATGACCATGCAAATTAAAAGCATTAAAATAAATAACATCAAGAATTGATGTGGATGAAAAATCCATCAAGGACTCTTCACAGGAATCAAAAACCTCCAGACAAACTTGCCAGTAAAATTTACTAAAAATGTTAACTTAAAATTAGTCCAGACATTACTAAATATTAGCTGATTATGATTATCTAACTTGTAAATCAACAAGGAACACATTTGGTTGTATAACCTACACATCTAAGAAACTTTGGACTACTTCTCTCTCTGGTGGATAACCGAAACAAACTCATTCTGAAGAGCTGGAACTTCAAGCCCCTCTTCTCCAAACTTCAAAACTTTGAAGGCTTATAAGTGAAGGTATGATTTCTGGTGTTTGATCTTGTGTTTTGATCTATAGCTAAGGCAAGAGATTGATGGATATATGGATTTGAACTTCAATGTATATTATCTTGACTTACAGAGCTCAACCAATGTAACAAAGTTTGGGATGAATTTATGAAAAATAAATCAAGTGGTTGAATCTAGAGATCTTTGGAATCGTTGTTAATCTTCAAGAATGTGATCTCTATAATGACTATAATGATTCAACACACCTTGGATGTTCCATAGCTTGTATATTTATAATGGATTTTGTTTGGGGTGAAAAAAGGATAGAAAAATAGCATTAAAATCCAATTAGGACTAGTTCCGGACAAACACGCCACTGAAGCGTGGTCGACGCCAAGCGAGGCTTGCTGAACAATGATGTTATGTTTATGACTCAAATTTCATGTGATTTGGAAGTTCGGTTCATTGAGGTAGCCTAGATAATTTTGGTTTCGAAGTCTGTATCGATAAAGGATCAAATTTCATCATAGATTTTGAGTTTGATTGGGATAATAACTTTGGGATTGATGAAGAAGCATTTTGGAAACACAAGGATGGAGCTAGGACGTCGAGACATGAAAAGTCGCAAAAGGATGGAGTTGTAGGGTCCTGGGGCACCATGGTATGAGTACGCAGCTTTCGTAATCTGATTGTGGGCAGCAAGGTTGGGCTGCCGGTGGGGTGGAACCGCATAAGAGAATGAAAGGTTTCCTAGTTAATTTTGGCCGTGTTTTTTGTGATCTATTACATCTATAACTCCAAGATTAGGCTCTTATATATACTCTACATGGTGTAGGCTCTTCAGATACTCAACTAACAATAAGATCATTGTTGTATACATTAGAAACTTGAGACAATTGTTTAGATTTAGATTAAGAGTGTCAAATCTTGTAAAATAATTTTAGTTTCTTGGTATATTGAAATTTACATCTTCTTCTACATAAATCTTGTATCGTTGTGTGATCAAATATTTTCCATATTGCTCTTATTTTCTTATCTTTATTATTTAGTCTGGTTCTTAACAAATTGTTATCAGAGCTAAGGTTTTTTAGCGATTTCTTGGGATGTCCAAATTGGTTATTAAAGAGAGGTTTGAACAAAGTTGATTGTTTCAGGGACAACAACTATGAAATTTGAGATTCCGCTTATGGATTATAACAGTAAATTTTCTTTATGGGAAATGAAAATAAGAACAGTTCTTGCTCAATTCGACTTGGATGATGCTCTATTGAGTGTTGATAAAATGCCCACAACATCGACTGCGAAGGAGAAGCAACGCAAAGATCGAAAAGCACTATCACAGATACATCTTTCTAATCAAATTCTTCAGGATATGGTAAAGGAGAAAAGTGTCGCTAGATTATGGCTGATATTGGAGTAGTTTCGTATGATAAGAATTTTGACCAGTAAGTTACACTTGAAATAGAGCTTGTATTCTTATCGCTTGATAGAATGTGGATCTTTAGAAAATTATCTATCAGTGTTCAAGAAAATCGTCGCTGATTTGGAGACTATGGAGAACAAGTACGATGAAGAGGTTTTATGGTTGATATTGTTATATTCGTTACCACCTTCATATGTGAATTTTAAAGATATCGTTCACTATAGTTGGGATACTCTCACTATGATGAGGTATATGATGTGTTTTATTCTAAATAGAAGCTGAAACATCTAGTTGTCAAATCTGATGCCCAGGCAAAAGGCCTTGTTATTCATGAGGGGAAGACATGTAGTCATGGAAGGGACATAATCAAGGATAGTAATAATGATAAAATCTGTTGGTATTGCAACAATAAGGAGAACATGAAGAAGGATTACTATGAGTGGAGAAATGGGAATAAGTTTGCTACTACATATTAGAAGGGACAATCAAGAAATTTCGATGATGCCAGTCTTACAGAAGAAGATTGTAGTGATGGAGATCTCTTGGTGACTTTTGATAATGACTTCGAACCCAACAAGGATTGGATTCTTGATACGACTTTCACTTTTCGTATGTATTCAAATGAGGATTTTTTTTATATGAAACAGTTACAAGGGGTTCCGTGGTGATGATAAATAATGAGCCTCGTGAAATAGCTGGTTTAGTGATACATGTTCCAGGTTAAAATAGAAATATTATCTACTTGAGTACTCTTAATTTAAAAGGGCATAGGTATATCAGTGAAGGTGGAGTTTTGAAAGTTAGTAAGGTTGTCGACTTGGAGAAAATCCCATTTATATATATTAGAAGGTTCGACGGTCACCGTAGAAATAGCTGTAGCTTATGGTTTGATAAGTAATAACTCGAGTAGAGCTGGTTTTGATCGGGTTGCTCGTGGTGATTCGAGCAATGATATTAGGAAATCTTCTAAAAGCTCAGGTAGGGCTAATTATGATCTTGTTGATCATGTGCTCATGGTGATTCGAGCATGTTTGACAACCCAGGTGGAATTGGAAGTGCTCGTGGTGAATCGATCAATTTTCGTAACTCGGCTGGAGCTGGTAGTAAACAAGATAATTCAAATAGTTTTGGCACACAAGGTAGTTCTGCTACTTTGAAGGGCTTGAATTTTGTTAACAGTTGTTGAATATGTTCAGAAATGGCACGATGGAATAGATGGAGAATGACTTGAAGAGTGAAGACTTAATTCCATGCTGTGGAATTTGTGTTAAGGTGGAATTTGTTATGTTTTTTACTCAAATTCCATGTAATTTGGAAGTTTATTTCATAAGGAAGCCTATATAATTTTATTTTGGAAGTTCAAATAGATAAGGTATCAAATTTCATCATAGATTGTGAGTTTGATTGGAATAAAGACTTTGGGATTAATGAAGAAGTGTTTTGGATACACAATGACGAAGTCGGAATGTCGGGACGCAACATTGAAAGCTGTAAGACGAATCAACAATAGGGTATCGTGGCGTCTACAACCTGCTTGAGGCCAGCCAGGCCGGCATGGGGCCGGCAGAGCCTGGGCAACATAAGTGGCATCGGGACGCCAATGGGTGGCAACGATGCCATCTGATGAGAAGAAAAGGTTTCCTAGTTGACTTTGGCCGTGTTTTTCGTGCTCTACTTCATCTATAACTCCAAGATTGGGCTTTTATATATATTCCACTCGGTGTCGCCTTTCAAATGCCCAACTAACAATAAGATCATTGTTGTATACATTGAAAACTTGAGAGGATTGTTTAGATTTAGATTGAGAGTATCAAATCTTGTAAAATAATTTTAGTTTCTTGATATATTAAAATTCTCTTCTTCTACATAAATATTGTGTTGTTATATGGTCTAATATTTTTCATATTAGTCTTATTTTTTCATCTTTATTGTTTGGCATTGTTCTCAACAGCAAGATACTTTTGGCCGTAGTCTTTTCTTTCCTATAGAATTGCTTGTTCATTTGGTATCATATAGTGATGCTAATTAGGTTGGTTGTTCAGATATACAGCATTAGATTGCCGTATGGTGTATGTTTTTTGATAAAGCCCTCGTTTCTTTAGAAAGTAAGAAAAAAGATCGTGTGTCTAAGTCATCCACTGAATATGAGTATTGCGCTACGTCATCTACCGTTCTGAAGTTATTTGGCTTCGAGGACTACTAGCTGAGCTTGGGTTTCCTCAATTTTCCCACAACACTCTATGCGGATAATACTAGTGCTATTCAAATTGATGTTAATCCCATGTTTCATGAGCGCACCAAGCACATTGAAATAAATTGTCATCCATTCGCGAGTTATTTGATGGTCATGTCATTACTCTTCTGCGTATTTCCACCATCGATCAGAGTGCTGATGTTCTCACTAAAGCTCTCTCTCATCCCAAACATTATTTTTTTGTTGATAAATTGAAGTTTTTTGATCTACCAGTATCAATTTGAAACAAGATGTAAACGGAAGCAATTAAAGGGATTTTGTTTCTATAATTAATGCATATACGTAGTTATGTTTCCAATATATTGTGTAATTGTACATATAGATAGTCTCAAACGTAGTTGTAATTGATAGAAATTAGTCCGTGACTAGTACTCTAATTTTCTATTAATGGAACAAATCATCACATTGAGGACTTTCAGTCAAAAATTGAAGGACGACATACCATTGTTCATAGAAATTTGGATGTTTTTCTTTGCCTCTGTCATCTGAACAATCAAAAGACAGTGCAAGAAACTGTAAGATTATTGATTCAAAGGGAATGAACTTACCGGATTCACACAAGACATATCGGTTTTGTAAGAGCTTACCGGATTGGACAGAGGCTTACCGGTTTTGAAATATAACACAACTTACCGAATTTACACCAAGCTAACCGTATTTGCAATATGCTTACCGGATTAGTTTGATGCTTACCGATTTTGACAGAGAAAGAGAATACTCTTTTTTAAACAAGAAATAATGGAGAAGGAAGAAGCTACTGTCGATTCCTTTCTTGATGAATATATAACATTACAAAATACATGATTTTTAACAGCATCCTACCTACTTCAATCTGTCATAGTTGACAACCATACATAAGACCACACTTAGACAACTTTACAAAAGTTTTATACTACCAATTATTGTACTTAAATCACATAACTTAAGACAAAAAATTAAACTATCATTTATCAAGGAACGTGATAGCCAAAATGTCATGCTACACTCAACATTCCTCCGTGACATTTTTGTTGGAAACACCAAGAAGATCTCTTAGTGTTTCAAACTTTTCTTTTCCCAATAACTTGGTTAAGATATCAGCATGTTGTTCATCAGACCTGCAATTAACCAATTCAATTTTGTTCATTTCTTGTGTCTCCCTAATTGAATGGTATTTAATCTTCATGTGCTTGGTCTTACCATGGAACAAAGGGTTCTTAACCATCGCTGTTGCACTCAGTTTGTTACAAAATATGATGGTTGGTTCATCTGGTTTATGCTTTAAATCTTCTAGCACTTTCCTTACCCAAACAGCTTGATTTGTGGCGTCTGATGCAGCAATATATTCGGCCTCTACAGTCGACTGAGCCACATATTTTTGCTTCGATTAATTCCAACAAATGATGCTTGATCTAACATAGAATATATATCTCGATGTGCTCTTCATATCCTCTAGACTCCTAGCCCAATCACTATCTGTATAGCCAGTTAACTTTCAACTTTCTGACCTCCTAAACCGAATTCCTAAATCCTTTGTTCTTTTAACATATCTTAGGACTCTTTTAGCTACCTGAAAGTGTAGTTCACTAGGCTCTTCTCTAAATCTGGAAGGGATATTTGCAGCATAAGTCAAATCAGGTCTAGTTGATGTGCGGTAGAGTCGACAGCCAACAATACTCCTATAAACCTTTGCATCTATTTTCTTGGCATCATCATTCTTCAGCAAATTTGGATTCTGAACCAAGGGAATTGCTTCTAGTTTGCAATTCTCCATGCTAAACTTCTTGAAGATTTCCTTAGCATACTTCTTCTGGTATATGAAGATCCCTTCATCAGATTGGTTGATCTCCATTCCTAGAAAATACTGCATCTCCCCCAAGTCTGTCATCTCAAATCCTTTCTTTAAATCAGCTATCACTCCTTCAATCAAAGGAAAGTTGCTTCCTGTAATCAGCAAGTCATCTACATATAATGATATGATTACCAGCTCATTTTTCTCCTCCTTTACATAAAGAGTCTATTCATTCACACTTTTAGCAAAGCCAAGACAGGTTAAATGCTCATCAATCCTACTGTACCAAGTTCTTGGAGCTTGCTTTAATCCATATAAAGCTTTCTTTAGAAGATAAAATTTATCTTCCATTCCATCAGTCACAAATCCTTCAGGTGTTCAATGAAGATTTCTTCATTTAAGTAGCCATTTAGGAATGCTGATTTTACATCCAACTGATAGATTTTCCACCCCTTTTGAGTTGTCATTGTCATCAATAACCTGATTGTTTCATACCTTGGAATTGGAGGAAAGGTTACTGTGAAATCTACTCCAAAATGTTATGCATACCCCTTGACAACAAGCATTGCTTTCAGCTCGTTCACTGATCCATCAGGGTTCAATTTCATTTTGTACACCAATTTAACCCCTATCACTTGCTTGTACTGAGGTCTCTCTATCAATTCCCAGGTGTCATTCTTCTCCATCATCCTGATTTCCTCCTTCATTGCAGCCATCTACTTAGATGACTTAGAAGATTCAACAAAACTTGGTAGTTCTACAATTGCAGCATTGCATCTAGCATAGACATCTGCTAGAGGTCTCATTTTCACTCTGCCTTCATCTGTTTTAAAATCATCATCATTGTCACCAGGTTCTAATTCATCCTCACCACTTTCCTCATCTATGTTCTGAATAATCACATTACTGGTTTTCTCTTTAACTACAGAGTTAGCATCCCAATTCCAAATAGCATTCTCCTCCACTTTGATGTCTTTGCTGGAGATTACCTTTCTTGACTAAGGGTTGAACACCCTATAACCTTTGGCATTATTGTAATAGCTACAAGTATTCCAACTTTAGCTTTATCACTAAGTTTGTCTCCCTTTGCATCAGGAACATGAGTGTAACACACACTCGTGTCTTTTTCTCCAAGGATTTTGTTGGTAAACGGTTGAGAAGATAGACTGCTGTATTGACTGCCTCTATCCAGAATTCTTTGGGAACTTTCTTCTATCAATAAGCACCTCGCCATCTCCATTACTATCCTATTTTTCCTTTCACTCACACCATTCTGCTGAGGGGAATAATGAATGGTTAATTAATGCTTAACTCCTTCAGTGTTACAGAAATCATCAAACTATCGCAGCTGTACTCAGAACCATTATCAGTTCTTATAGCTTTTATGTTGCATCCACTTTCATTTTCTACCATGTTTTTAAATGTTTGGAATATAGATATAGCTTCAGAATTAGCCTTTAAAAAGTAAACCCAACACATTATAGAGAAATCATCAATAAAAATGATGAAGTACCTGCTACCATTCAAGTAGTGGTTCTCATTGGTCCACATATATCTGAATGCATTAATTCAAGCTTAGTTGTGGCTCTCCTTGACTGATTTTTGGAAATGGTATCCTGGTTTGTTTTCCAATTTAGCAAACATCACACACATACTTAATCCTTGATTTCAGGCAAATTTTTCACCAATCTGAACTCCTTTAATTGCCTCAATGGATTGTAACTAACATGGCCAAAATGTTTATGTCATAAATTAGAATTATCCAAGACAAAAGTGAGTGCTTGTGTGGTGATATTTTTCCAACCAATAGGGAAATTTATGTTCATCATTTCAACTATCATCACTTCACTTCCATTTTTGTCTAGTATAGTGCATGCATTGTCTTTAAAGATAAGTGTGTGATTTTTTTCAAGCAATTACCCAAGACTAGCTGGATTTTGATCAATCTCAGGCATATAAAGAACATCAGCTATGTGTTTAATACCTGCAGATGTCTACACTTCATTTACTCCAATCCCATTCACATCAACATAGTCTCCATTGCCAACTTTCACCTTAGATGAGTATGCCTTGTTCAATTCAACAAAGATATTCGAGTTTGCTGTCATGTGGTGTGTATAGCCACTATCTAGCAACCAATTTCCACCTTTGTCATTGGCTTGGATAGCTGTAAATAGGTGTTCCTCCTACAGATTTTGCTTATTCTTTGCAACCTGAGCCTGTTGCTATGTTTACTTCCCTTTTCTAGTTTTGCACACCTTTTCAACATGGCCAAATTGCTTGCAACCTCTACACTGAACTCCAGGCCTATACCAACACCATTTAGGATAATGGCCCTTTCTTTTACAGTGATGACAAGGTGCAAACTTATCCTCTTTGTTTCCAGTTCTGCTGCCTTCAGATTCTTTCTTCTCAGTCTGTGGTTTCTTCACACCAAAGCTCGTTTGAGCTTTTTATTTTCCTTTTGCAAACAAGGCTCCTTTCGTTTGTTCCTCCTGCCTCACCAGCTTTCTTTGTTCAGTTGCTTGTAGTGCATTCACCAATTAAGCTAAGGTTATAGATAACATGTTTCTAGAATCCTCCAATGAAGATATCTTGGCTTCGAACTTTTCAGGAAGGCTTATTAAAACCTTCTCCACCACTCTTTTATTCGATAAATCATCTCCCAGAAGTCTGATTTAATTTACAATTTTCATCATCCTATTTGAAAATCCTTCACAACCTCTATGTCCTTTATCTTCAAAGTCTCAAACTCTTTTCTGAGATTAAGTACTTGCATCTATCTTGTTCTTTCATTTCCTTGATA
Organism: Fraxinus americana; assembly: GCA_035079005.1. Classification (NCBI taxonomy): domain Eukaryota; kingdom Viridiplantae; phylum Streptophyta; class Magnoliopsida; order Lamiales; family Oleaceae; genus Fraxinus; species Fraxinus americana. Next base: position 12,404,590 of record CM068720.1, read on the forward strand.
TTCTTCTTTCAAAACATCCCAGGCCTCTTTTCCAGTCTCACAAGTCATGATTCTTGTGAAGATAGCATCTGAAATGGCTGACTGAATACAAGAGAGAGCTTTGAACAACATCCATCCTACTTCAATCTATCGATTCCTTTCTTGGTAAATATATAACATTACAAAAGCATGATTTTCGACAACATCTAACCTACTTCAATCTATCAAAGTTGACAACCATGTATAAGAACATACTTAGACAACTTTACAAAAATTTTAAACTACCAATTATTGTACTTAATTCACATGACTTAAGATATAAAATTAAACAATCATTTATCAAGGAACGTGACAGCCAAAATGTCATGCTACACTCAACAGAAACAGATCAGCAAAATGAAGGAAAATAACCAGAATATTCAGTTTGTAGAAGGGAAGACAGGAATACCATTTTACATGGCTATTTCTTGAGAATATTTTAGTGAGAAATTTTTTTGTGCATACAGGTTTATGTGTTATTTTTAATTTCCTATAGGATAAACAATTGATAAAATTACAAATCTATTTACTGCAACACAGCTTGCATGCCAGATAATCCACTGCTATCTAAAGCAAGTCAATCTTTTTAATGTAGATGGAGAATCATCTATTCATATTCTTTCCAGAAAGCCTAATGTATTTAAATGTAGCAAACATTTTCGACTCTATGAATCCATCATCTACCTCTGTAAGAAATCTCCCTCTGTGATAAAATAGAGATAAAATCCCTTATTCTAATATGCTATAGTAAACTTACTTCAGCAAAAGAAGAAAATAATCCTACCACCATATGCAAAATCTATGTATTTTAGGATGTGCATCAGCTCCATTCCCTAATATAGAAAATTCTGAAGTGCAGTTCTGTCACAATTATATTAATATTAATGTAAAATATTTCATTCAGCTTCTTAATTTTATGTCCACCTTATTATCTAAAAGCTACTTTTGTGCTGGTTCAACAAACAATAGATATGTAGGACCTTGTAGGATTCAAACTTAAAAAGCATGCTGGAATCAACAACAATAGTTATAGCTCAACAAGAGTGAAATATCCAAAGACCTACAAGACATGCATGGACATCCTCCAACATCTTTTAGCTCCAATTTTGAAGAGCATTCGAGGTAAACAGAATGAACCATATTTCCTATTTCCTGCAGGCTAACAGTTTATATATCATACACTGTCACTACACCAAAAAGGGCTTTTACACCAAAATGACGTTTTGCAGTGTTTTTCCAAGTGTTGCGGAGGTCGGTGTTGCCGTTGGGGGAAGACTTTTTGCAGCGTTTATTCACCGTTGCGAAAAACTCTTTTGCAGCATTTTTTAAACGTTACGGTAGACCATTTTGCATAAGTTTTTCATAAGTCCAAATCATACACTCTTCTACTTTAGATTTTGGCTTTGCATCTAAAGTTCTTCTGAAAAATAAACTATTCAATGTTGCTCATGCGAAAGAAATTAACACCTTTAACTTTGCTTTTGAATTTCCATTGCTACATATGCAAAAACATATTTTCCTTACTTCCAGATACAGAATTCCTAAATTTATTTGCATTTGTTTCCAATCTAAAATAACCTAAAACATGTTTATAAGTTCAATGTTCTACTTTTGACACTTCATAATCCAGATGCCAAATAGGGATCAATGTCAACTAAATCAAGAAACTACTGTGCAAGATTTGCAGACAAAAATGAATTACTAATTCATCATACATCATCAAGAGAAGAGAATGAAAATACTGTGCTTTCTATCTCCCACCCGTAAGTACTACATGTTCATCTGCCACCCCAAAAGTGTAACTTTTTTTATTTTTACAGTGCATAGAGTCCTTTTGACAATTACGTCACAGTTTCAACACAATTATTATAATCAACTGAAACCTAGAATTTTTAGTCACAATTAAAGTTGCCCACCTATTATAGTCAAGATAAAAATAAACGAAGATCATCCTCAAGAAAAAAATCACCAAAATTACACGAAAAGACAAACATTGAACTACCAATCTATTTTTCGTCAAGAATCGAACAAGGCATGTGAACAGTAACAATATCAATAACATAAATCACATTCAAAACAAAACCACGAAATTAAAATCCCAAAATCCTGTAAACACACATACAGAAATAGGACTCCTGCGGTCGAAAATATGAAGAACTCCAGCAAAAAGAGAAAAATTTTACTAATTAAAATGATGAATTTGACCAATAGAATATGATTTTCACTGTAATAAGCCTTAGGACATCAACCTTGGAAATGAAAAATGAAACAAGATAATTCACATTTTCTCCAGCTCCTCCTAGTCGCCCAACTCCTGGAACATGTGGAGGCCTCTCTCATCGGCGACTGCCATCTTGGTAGTGGAAGAAAATGGTGGATTTGAATGAAAGAGCAAGAAAAGAGAGGAAAATGGTGGATGAGAGGCGGATACGAGATTAGGGCTAACGTTGATTGGGCTAAATAATTGACTTCTCTATTCACGACGTTTAAAAAACATTGGGAAAAGTGACTTTTTGCAAGGATTTTTAAATGTTACAAAAAGTGATATTTCGCAATGTTTTTTAAACGTTGCAAAAAGTGAGACTTTTCGCAACATTCAATAAACGTTATGAAAAGTCACTTTTTGCAACGTTTATTTAAAAAATGTTGCCATAGACCCATTTAGCAACATTCTCTCACCCAAACGTTGCAATAGACCCCCTTTAGCAACATTAAATGAATGAATGTTGCCTTTTAAATGTTGGAAAAACCCATTTTTCTTGTAATTTGTCTCTCTTTCTTTCCAGGAGATCTTGGAAAACACACTAACCACAGTGAACAACATGGCAGTCAAACTGATGAAGAAATTTCCCAAAGTGAGAAGAAATCTCATAGTATAGTTTTCTTTTACAATTTTTAAAAATTTTTTGTACCACTTCTCGATTTTTGTTTTCAGTTTCAGTCGAGAGAAGCCATTAGATTGAGAATTTAGATACTTCAGGGTAGATAATTAAATTGTACTATTTCTAAGTTTATTTGACATGAATAAATCAACGAAAAGTGACTTCACCTTCAATTTCATGTCGTGCGTTGCCTACATATCCTTTAAATGAGGGCTAATGCCTTAAAAGTTTGTGCTGATATGTACGATGGACTTCTTGCAGCAGTCAGACATTATTATACAATAAATAATGATATCTAGCAACAATGGTGCTATTAATTTGGGTTTGATTTATCCTCTTAATGTAGTTTTTGCATTAAAAACCTGCATCGATATTGCTGACGCATGTAGGAATCGCGATCATACAAATAAAAGAAAAGAAAGAAATACATTAGCATGCATTTCAGATTATGAATTAATGGTGGAGTCTGAGTCGAGTTACAATCATGACAGTACTGGGCAAAAACATGTGCGGAAATAGGAACCCTAGTATCTAGGACGAGTTTTGCCTCTACCTACTCCTACTGGAAACTCTAGCCGACCACAAGCAGTGTCATTAACTCCCAACTTCACTCAAATCAATCAGGGATGGAGCCAGAAAATACCTACCAGCTAGAATAATTTTCCAGCTTCGTCCCTGTACTAAAGATGATATGGATGGGTTTGTTGATTTTGATGTTATGGAGTTGCAGGAATTATGAAAAATTTATGCAATTTTAGGTTTTGAGCTGTGATTCAATAGAACTTTTATCAAGACCAACAGCTACTTTTAAAGAACAATAATAATGGTTGAAGGCATGGTTGAGTACCACAAGCATTTCAAGTCGGGATTGTGTACTGAAGCCATGTGTGTGTGTATATATATGTATATATATATATATATATATATATATATATATATATTTTTTTTTTTTTTTTTTTGGTAAAATATCCTAGCGTGAAAATCCAAGCCGTAGGATATGAATTTATTTATGAAAGAACGAATACAATGTAAAGAGGGGGGCAAAAGAGCCTTACCTCCACGAGTACGAAAAATATTCTATACATGCTACTAATGAAATAACATGCAGCCAAGCTAAAACAGAAAGCCAGATCAAGCTAGACTAATCTGATGTTCTCCATGCCAATTCTATCAAGCCTCACAATACCTTTGATTCTTCCCTTAAACTCATTTGCTTCAATTAAGTTGAACTTCCTGTCATCATAGCCCTTGGATGCAAACCAGTCAGCAGCTTGGTTTCCCTCCTTCCAAGTGTGAGTAATTTTGGTTTCCATCTTCTCCAGCAGCCACCTAATGGATTGCAATATGTATTGGACTCCCCATGGACCATTGTTTTGCTTAATCAATGAAACAGCCACCTTAGAATCAGTCTCAACCCATACTTTCTGAATCCTCGTGACCAAAGACAACTTCGACCACTGTTTCCATAGCTCTAAGTTCGGCCTCCAATATGGATCCTTCTCCATAATAGTCATAGAATCCCCAAATTGGATTCCCCAAGTTATTCCTCAGTAAACCCCCGCCTGCAGTCTGGGAATCGTCCTTCATAGCCCCATCTGTGTTGAGTTTATACCATCCTAACTCAGGTTTAATCCACTTGACTGCTGTGGGTTTTTTTCCCTTGATCGTCCCAGTCTGTTGAATTCTGCCTGCCCTTATAAGTGCATTAATCAGGATGTAAACTTGCTTGATGATCCTATCTGCCCTTACACCATATTGTTTATGCTTCGCATTGTTTCTGGCCAACCAAAGAAACCAGATGACAACCAGTGGAACCGCATTTCTAATCTCACCTGGCTTTGCTTTCTTCTGTAGGAACCAGTGCATAAGTAAAGTTCTGGGGTGATCACCTCTGAAATCTTGCACATTCATAACTCTAGAGAAATGTGACCAAACCTCCTTAGCAATTCGACCCTCCAAGAAGACATGATTAATGTTTTCAGAATTGCTGCAGCACTGACATTTGGAGGCTAAGTGTATGGCAAATTTTTTCTGGATAATCTCATCTACAGGAAGCCAATTATGCCAGAGCCTCCAAACTAAAAAACTGATTTTTCTAGGAATGTTTTTATCCTAGAAATATATATATATAACTTCTTATTGGAGTCCAAGATTCGAAGAAGTCCCAAATCCGAAAAAATGGGAAAATCGCGGAAAGCATCACGCCACTGAGGTGTCGCGGCGACCGTTACATTTTTCTCGAACAGGGGACCCGGCGCCGGGATTTCTACCTCATTTTTGTCTTCATAGTGCTGTGGCACCTGTCTCTCGGATTTGATATTACAAAATATGATTTTCATCATCCAAGAGTCCTATTTCAAGCCAAACTCCTAATTATTATTGAAATTTGATCTCCACAACTTATGACTCTACAAATCCAAATATCTTAGACTTTCTCCAATCAACCAAAATACAAAATCACATGGAATTTGAATCACACCACAACAAATCTCCACCTTAAGTCAAATTCCATCACAAGGAATTAAAACACATCTTCAAGTAAACACCATTTATTCTCTTCCAAACAAGCCCCCAATGGACTAAATTAATTACAAACACCAACTAAGTTCAAGCAATTATCAAATTTAGAAATGGGAAGTCGTTTTGTCATCATATTAGCTGGATTATCCTTGGTATCAACCTTGCTCACTACAATATCACCACAAGCAATCACATCACGAACTAAATGATACCTCACATTAATGTGCTTAGTCCTCTCATGAAACATCTCATCCTTAGTCAAGAAAATTGCACTCTTATTATCACAGAATACTGTAGATTTCTACAAGCCTGCACTGATTTCACCAATTAATCCTCTTATCCACATAACCTTCTTACATGCCTCTATAATGGCCATGTACTCCACCTCTGTTGTAGACAAGGCTACTGTATTTTGCAAAGTAGCTTTTCAGCTGATAACACAGCCTCCAAGAGTAAACGCATACCCTGTAGGCGATCCTCTTATCAAGATCCCCTGCCCAAAATGCAAACAAGCATTTGAAGAGCCCATCAAGTATTTGAAGATCTTATGCACTGCTTTCCAATGTTCCTTGCCAGGATTAGCCTGCTAACTGCACTAACTGCTTGTGCTAAATCAGGTCTTGTACAAACCATAGTATACATGAGCAAACCAAATGTATTGGAGTAAAGAACTCGAGACATATAATCAATGTCTTCATCTAGCTATGGACATAAGTTAAATGATAGTTTGAAGTGGGCAGCGAGGGAGTACTAACAGCCTTAACTTTTACCATATTGAATCTTTCAAGTACCTTTTCAATGTACCCCTTTTTACTTAAATAAAATCCGATAGTCTTTCTATTCCTCAAGATCTCTATCCCAAGAATCTTCTTCGCTGCACCCAATTGTTTTATGTCAAACTCCTTTCTGAGTTGTAATTTTATTTTTCTCACCTAGGCTTTATCCTTGGCTGCTATGAGGATATCATTAACATATAATAACAAATATGTAGTTGATCCACCAATTTACTTTCTAAAGTACATACAACTATTATAATTACATCTATCAAAATCATGAGTAGTCATGAATGAATCAAACCTCGTATACCACTGCCACAGTGACTGCTTTAATCCATACAAGGATTTCTTCAGCAAGCACACATAGTCTTCCTTCTCTGAAACTATGACCCTCTTTGGTTGTTGTATGTAGATATCTTCCTCAAGTTCTCCATGTAAGAATGTCATCTTAATATCCATTTGCTCAAGCTCCAAATCATTCTTAGCCACCACTCCAAGTAAAGCCCGAATAGAACTATACTTTATAACTGGCGAGAACACATCTGTAAAATCAACACCCGAAATCTGATTGTAGCCTTTTACCACCAATTTGGCCTTGTATCTGACATCTTCAATCCCTAATGTGCCTTCTTTTCTTTTGAACACCCATTAACAACGAACCACCCTTTTACCTTTAGATAATTTCACCAAGTCCAAAGTGTTATTTTTTTCTCAATGACTCAATCTGCTCCTACATAGCAATCATCCATTTGCTAGAATCACTGCAACTGACTGCCTTTAAATATATAGTAGGCTCCTAAGTGGAATCAATATCTTCGGCCACACTCAATGTATAAGCTACCAATCTACTTTCCCATACTTCTATGGAGGTCTAATCTGTCTGCGAGATCTATCATTAGCTATAGAATACCGTGGTGCTGGTGGTGTAGGCAAAGTAGGCAGGATATTATTGTCTGTCAACCTCGAATTGGAGTGATATGTAGTAGATTGTTCTGTAACCTCTGATTGTTTCTCTGAATCAATTTCCAATTCACCTGAGTTGAATGATTTTGCTTCTCAGTTTTATCAGAATCCCTAAGAGATGAACCACAAACCATAGCAAGTTCATCAACTACTATTTTCTACTTACAACCACATTTTTAGTCTCAGGACAACACAACTCATAACCCTTTACACCTAATTTATACCCAAGAAAAATTGTACTTTCTAGACCTAGGCTCCAACTTCCCATTATCCACACGAGCATAAGTCGGACACCCAAAACTTTTCAAATCAGAATAGCAAGAAGGTTTACCAAACCATACCTCTTATGGTGTCTTTTTATCAATTGCAACTGAGCGTGAGCGATTAATCAGAAAACAAGTTGTAGTACCAGCTTCAGCCCAAAAAGACTTAGGCAACCCAGAATTTGAAAGCATACAATGAACCTTTTCCATCAAGTTTTGTTTATCCGTTCTGCCATACCATTCTATTGAGGAGTTCCAGGCACTGTCAAGTGTTTCAAGATGTCTTCAGCCCTGCAGAAGCTATTGAATTCATGTGAAAAAAACTTCAACGCATTATCAGTGCGTACACATTTTACTTGCCTTTCGGTCTGCTTCTCTACCAATATTTTCCACTGCTTGAAAGTCCCAAACACATCACTCTTCTGCTCCAAGAAGAATACCCAAACTTTCTTGGATAAGTCATCAATTACTGTTAACAAGTAATAATAGCCACCTTTAGATGGTACCCTGGATGGTCTTTAAAGATTTGAATGGATGTATTCAAGTGTTCCCTTCATGTTATGTCTTCGTTTACTAAATTTGACTTTCTTCTGTTTTCCAAAGGCACAATGCTCACAAAACTATATTTTACTGGTCTTCTATCCATCAAGAAGTCTCCATCTACTCAGCTCCGCCATCTCATTCTCATTCACATGCCCGAACTTTATATGCCAAAGTTTTGTAACTTCATCATCTGTCAAAAAAGAAGTAGAAACTGTTGCATCCCTAATCACTGTGGAGCCTTGCAAAATATAAAGCTGTATAGAGTTTTTATGCCCCTTCATGAGAACAAGAACAACCTTGGTTACTTTCAAAACTCCACCTTCATCGATGTATCTGTAGCCCTTTAAGTTAAGTGCACTCAAAGATATGAGATTCCGTGTCAGTTCTGGAACACGTCTTAGATCTGTAAGTGTTTTGACAACCCTATCGAACATTTTAATTCTGTGACAACTCCAACTATTTTACAAGGCGCGTTGTTTTCTATAATCACTGCACCTCTCGAAACTCCTTCATATGTAGAAAACCAGTCCTTGTTTGTACACGTATGAAAAGTACAAGCCGAGTTAAGAACCCATTCCTTATAAGGTTTAGAATTCCTGTCAGACATCACAAGAAGTTCTACACCACTTTGCTCATCTTCCGCAATATCGGTATCTGCTGTATTAACATATTGTTTTCCTTTCTCTGTAACGTCGCAACTTTATTTCTATTTTTCAAGGTGTAGCAATCAGCTTTAATATTCCCCTTCTTCTTATAGTAGTGACATGTCTTCTCAGCATATCTAGACTTTGATCTGCCCCTCACATTTCTGCTATGATTCCTATGTTAATTCCTCTCACGCACAACCAAACCATCAGCATGATTTCCAGATCCTCCAACAAAATGCATCATCTTTCCACAGATAGTAAAGCAACATAGACCTCTTTCACGTTGAGAGTATCCCGCCTATAAAGAATAGTATCTCTAAAAGTCACATATGATGGCGACATGGAACACAACAGCATCAAATCCAATTCCTCCTCGTTATATTTAACCTTCAGTGTCTCTAAATCAGCCACGATTTCTTTGACCATGGTTAAGTGATCATCGAATGACGTACCTTCAGACATCTGGTGAGAATACAAACATTGTTTCAAGTGTAACTTGCTGGTCAAGCTCTTTATCATGCAAAGTTGCTCCAACTTCAACCACAATGTAGCGGCACTATTCTCCTTAAGAACATCTTGAAGAATTTGATTCGAGAGATGTAGAGGAATTTTAGATTGGGCTTTCCGATCCTTATGCCGCTTTTCATCCTGCGTTCAGGCAGCAGGCATCCTATCAAAGCCAAGCAAAGCTTTCTCTAAATCCATATGCGCCAACATTGCTTGCATCTTCACTTACCATAATGTAAATCTCGTGTTTCTGTCTAACAACGGAATATCTTCATTGTCGACATGCAGAACAATCAACATCGCGCTCTGATACCACTTGTTATAAAACAGATCGTAAGATAATGGAAATAATGAAATAATGAAGAAGAAAACAAGAATTTACGTGGAAAACCAATTTGGGAAAAAAATACGGGCAAAGGAGAATAATCCACTATAATCAATAGTTTTGTGCTTGCAATAACAAGATTTCAATAATTGCAATTGAAATCTAAGCTCTCTATCTCTCGATATGTTGTTGAAGATGAAAAGAATAATATGTAATGTTATAATATGGAGATACGATGTATATATATATAGGAAAGCATCATACCACCGGGGCACCCGTTATATTATTCGTTATATTTTTCCCCAACATGGGACTCGGAGCCACAGCACCGAGATTTCTGCTCATTTTTGCCTTCTTGGCGCTACGGCGCCACTCCCTGGAGGCTGTGGCGCCCGTTTCTCGAGTTTGATATTCTAAAAAATGCCTTAAGCCATCCAAGAGTCATATTTGAAGCCAAACTCCTAATTATTATTGAAATTTGATTTCCACAACTTAGGACTTTACAAAATCAAATACCTTAGACTTCCTCCAATCAATTAAATACCAAATCACACGGAGTTTGGATCACACCATACTCTTATGGTCACTATTTCATATTTTAGTTCTTATGAGAAAGATCAAATTTTCGCATCAAATTTTTGTTGGCCAAGTCGGATACTATTATGAATCGAACAAGATATCAGAATCGCTCTAATACAACTTCTTTATAACCAGGCCAAATAGTTAAAGACGCGAATATTATGAACCATATGAAAATAATGGATTACATAATAACCAAGATTTATGTAGAAGATGAGGATAATTTATTATACCAAGAAACTAAAATTGTCTTTATAAAATTTGATTCTATCAATTTAAATCTAAATAATTCTCTCAAGTTTCTAGTATATACAACAATGATCGAATTGTTATTTTGAGTCTATGAAGAGCTTACACATTGTGGAGTATTTAGGAGCCAAATCTTGGAGGTATGGATGAAATAGAGTCCTTAATCCTAAAGTCTGTATCCCAATCAAACTTTTAATCAAGCATAAAATTTGATCTATCCGGACTTTTGAACCAAAATTATCTCGACTTCTTTCGTGAATAAAACTTTCAAATCACATGGAATTGGAGTCACAAAACATAATAAACTCTACCTTGACACAAATTCCATAGCAAGGAATTAAGTCTTCATTCTTCAAGTCATGCTGTAATTTTTCCACCATGTCCCTACCGGATATACTCAACAACTGTGAACTAAATATAAGCCTTACTAGCATAACTACTTAGCGTGTCATACCTTCTTGAATCATCATGTTCATTACCAGCTCCAGTCGAGTTACCAAACCTGCTCGAATCACCATGAGCAACGCCAACTCCACCTAAGTTGTTAAACCTGCTTGAATCGCCACGAGAAACATGATCAACAAGATCACAACAAGCTCTACCTAAGTTACTAGAAGATTTCCCAGTATTATTATTATTCGAACCACCACGAACAACCCTATCACAATCAAATCTATCCGAGTTATTGCTTATTGAACCATAAACTGCAGTTGCATCTACAATGACCGCCGAACCTTTTTACACATATAACCCGAACTTTCTCCGTTACCTTAATACAATTCTAGCACCCTTGCTAACTTTCAAAACTCCACATCCACCGGTATATCTGTACCATTTTGAATCAAGAGTACTTAAAGAGATTACATTCCTTTTTATACCTGGAACATATAGAACCTGGCCAAGTGTTCTAACCGTCCTATCAAACATCTTGATTTTGACATTACCAATCCCAACTATTTTACAAAGCTCATTATTTCCCTTCATCACGGAACCCCTTGTAACTGTTTCATATGAGAAAACCCAATTTTGATTTGAACACATGAAAAATGTAAGCTGAATCAAAAATTCGATCATCGTCAAATTTGGAGTCACCTCCAATATTTGTCAAAAGATCTCCATCACTGTCTTATGGACATTATCGAAAATTTCTAGTTGTTCCTTCTAATCTGTAGTAGGAAACATGTTTCGTCACTCATAGCAATACCTCTTCATGTGCCCCTTATTGCTGCAATACCAACAGACTTTACCATTGTTGCCATCCTAGATTGTGTCCCTTCCTTGACCACCTGTCTTTCTCTCACGAACAACAAAACCTTTTGTCTAGGCTTTAGAGCCGATAACCAGATGTTTCATCCTCTCTTTAGAATATAGCGCATCATATAACTTGTCAGTAGTAGGAGTATCCAGACTATGGAGAATGGTATCTCTAAAAGTCGCATATGAATGCGACAATGAATATAACAATATCAGTCATAAATACTCTTAATCATACTTAACCTTCATGGTCTCCAAATCAGCAACGATTTCTTTGAACACAAATAGATGATCTTCCAAAAATCCATATTCTACCATGTGACGAGAATAAGAGCATTGCTTCAAGTATAACTTACTTATCAAGCTCTTTGTCATACAAAGTTGCTCCAATTTTAACCACAACCCAACGAGACGTTTCTCCTTTACAACGCCCTGAATAATTTATTTAGAAAGATGAAGATGTATTTGTAATAGAGCTTTATGATCCTTCTGTTGCTTCTCCTCTACAGTCATTGTTGCAGGCATTCTATCTATCCGAACAAAGCATCATCAAGATCAAATTACGCAAGAACCACTCACTTCTTGATCTGCCACAAAGAAAATCTATTGTTATGATCCAAAAGTGGAATCTTAAACTTCATAGTTGTCATCCCTGAAATAATCAACCTTGTTTAAACCTCACTTTAATAACTAATTTGAACCTCCTAAAAACCACCAAAAAAAACCTTGGCTCTAATACCACTGTTATGAATCAAACTAAATACCAGAATCGCTCTTATATCAATTGTTAAGAACCATACCAAATTATTAAAAAAGAGAATAATATGAGTAATATAAAAATAATTGATCACGTAATAATCAAGATTTATGTGGAAGGGGAGAGGGATTTATTATATCAAGAAACTAAAATTTTCTTTACAAGATTTGATTCTCTAAATTTAAATCTAAACAATTCTCTTAAATTTATAATGTATACAATAATAATCTAATTGTTATTTTGAGTCTATGAAGAGCCTACAGGGAGTATTTATAGAAGCCAAATTTTGTGTCATTAATCACAAAGTCCTTATCCCAGTTAAATTCTCAATCAAGTATGAAATTTAATCCCTTATCTATCCGAACTTCTAAACCAAAATTATCTAAACTTCCTCCATGAATCAAACTTCCAAATCACATGAATTTGAGTCACAAAACATAACAAATATCATTTATAGTATTCAATGACATTAAAGAATTTTTTTTAAAAATTAATTAGTTAAGTCGTATCTATTATATTTCTTAGTATTGCTTAATATGATGCCTAAAATGTATCATAGGAAAAAAAAAAAAAAGGCAAATTTGATCAATAAAAGAGCAACATAGACCACGGGTTTGTCTTTCCTTTTTTTTTAGACTTTGAATAGTTCAACAACAATATACTGCTATTTTAGAGCCTATTTGATTCTCATTAATTGGGAAAAAATGAGTTTTGTATAGTATTTTTAGGAGAATGTGTGGTTAAAAATGAGAAAAAAATGTGTTATACCTGTAGAATATTTTATTGTGTGAATGTGTGGTTGAAAATGATCATATAGCAAATACATAAAAAATTAATGGGTGTCAAACAAGCACTCAATAATATTTTTCTTTTAGCTAAACAATATTGTGAATATATTATATTTAGCCTTTCTCATTTAGCTATATAATAAAGTTTTGTGACTATTGAAGTGTAACCTAAATTCCATTGGGTATTTTTGTTTTAGTTGAGGAGATTTTGAAGAAGTCCAAAGATGGACCAAAGAGAAAAAGTCACCGCGTTTATGCTCATCGTTCACCCATCTCCTGCTCGAACGCTTAGAACATGAGGTCTGGAGCTCGTTGTGTGAGAGCTTGGCGCTTGAGCGTCGTGAAACGCCAAGGACATACTCGAGCTCTAGTGTCATCCGATCGAAGTTTGTTTTGCGATTTTGATGAATTTTAAGATGCACATTCCATGATCCATCTAAAACACTATAATTATGGTTGTACATATACTACAAGACTTGTTGGCTCTTTGCAGAGTTAGAAAATATTAGATTCTGATTGAGAACATCAAATCTTGTAATAACAATTCATTGTTTTGATCTAGTGAATTCTCCTCCCCTATCCTTGGTTTTTCCCTTATTTAGATTTTCACGTAAAATCTTGTGTTCTTGTATTTGGGTTTATTTCATATTGTCATATTATCTCGTTATTCTCTAACAGTGACTCTAATTAAGCTCCAACAATCTTTTTAATTGAATATCCTTTCTCTTTCAATTTATAGATATTAACCCAGTTTGGACATGACATTTTTCCATCTGTCATATTTCAACAATCCGCCATTATTCTATGATGTGAAGTCATGAAAGATAATTCATGTCCTCAACTATATAATTTCCTAAACTATATATATTTTTCAACTAGATTATTTATTATTGATTAGAACTATTAACTAGACCTACCCGTTTGAACATTTCCTTAATCTGAAACCTTAAAATCTCGCGAAACCTTGGAAATCTAGACCATCATATAGTAACGACCTTTATGATATATTCTGTGTGGTTATTCCTTTTGTTACATGTTACATGTCTTATCAATTAAGATGTCTATGTATCACTTTGACTTGGGTGTCTTTAATGATAATGGTGACTTTCTAGCTGATAACAAAATGATGAAAGAAATTTTAGCACAACAAAAAGTGTTAAAATATATTAATAAATCGTTTTCTTCTACTATGATTGAAGATTGAAAAAATAATACGACGAACTTACATATATCTCTATTATCGTGCATTTATCTGATTTTGTTTATCAAATTTGGTAAGCATGATTTAACTCAAAAACTTTGGAAAAAATTGGAAGAACTTTACTTGACACCATCCGCTCTTCATAAACTTTTCTTACTTGAAAGTTTATTCAATTTCAAAAATTGACCCGTTAAAAGAATTAGATGATAGTCTTGAAATTTTCAATAAATTTGTACAATATATTACAAATTGTGGTGATAAAAAGTTTTCAATGTGAAATAACGAAATTTCGACCCAACTAACACCTAGAGGGGGTAAATGTGTGTATTATGCTGAATTAAAATTAACAATCAGTAATATGCAATAAGTCATAAATCATAGTCTTTAAATGATTATTAAAATTAATTTAATCCTAACAGTCAATCAATCATAAATATCAAAACATAAAAGTAAATCAATACCGAGAATTTTTTTAGAAGGAAACCCTTTGAAGAACTCTTCAAGAGATAAAAAAAACTTTTGGGCACTCTTTACTGTAAAAGATCTATTACAAAAGAATTGATTTACATAATTGGAACAGACACAACTAAACTTTAGTAAACTCTTACCCCCAATCGTAATCACCGAAGAACTCATCGGTTTTGCATTCCAACACTAGTTCCAGAACCTTTGGACTTCTTTTGCCCTCGTGGATGACCAAGAACAAACTCATTCTTAACAAACTGAAATTAGTTAACTCTCTAGATCTTCAGAACTTTGAAGGCTATTTGGTAAAGGATTTTGTTGGTGTTTGATCTTTTGGTGTTTTTTGTGTCTCGATCTTGTGCTTGAGTCAAGAGCTAATGTTTGATCTTTTACACGATGTTCTCTTGAATGAATAAATGCTTAACACATATTAGGGACTAACTACGGCTTGGGTATTTATAATATGAAGTATATGAGGTTGTTCGATCTAGGGTTTGACCAATTAACATGACTGCTCAAGCTATCATGTGGCGCATAGCGAGCAGTCAAGTCATTGCAAAAACTGCTCGAGCGATCACCAGGCGGCTGCAAGCAATTTTGTTTTCATCTTGATTTTCTTGACTTGACTTTGATTCTTTCCAAATGCACTCTCAACTCCAGACAACTCAATTAAACAAAATTTTGGACACAAAACTTGACAATACATTTTAGACATGACAAACTCCCCTTTTGGTATTCTGTAACAAAATCATTTATTTCAAATTTAAGCAATAAACACAACCTAACTTCTATTAACCTAGAGACTCAAACGCAAAATTGCATCTCAATTGCTTGTCATACTTATTTCCTAAAACATATCAACTCAAACAATACCAAGTGTAAAAGCACAAGAAAACTGATAATAAAGCACCTAACTAAGTCATATATACAACACAAGTAAAAACATGACAATTGAGATAGAACATCAAAATAGCCTAACAACATCTAAATATGATATCAATATTGTAAAAAAGGCCAAACACAATATCAATACTTAAATCCCAGATGTCTATTATACAAAATACCAAATATAATATCAATATTTAGAATATTAGATGTTTACTAGCCAAATACTAATCCCTCTCCCTGAAAGAAATAAATACTATCACACCATTTTTTTGTCACGAATGACAAAACAAAACGAGCAACATACTCATTAATAACAAAGAGGGGAATGCACTATTTATGCACATTGATTGAACTTGACCTCTCGATACACATGGATCTTCGTTTAAAAATAACACATTTAAAACACAATATCATAATATGAAAACTCAAATCATGTTATCACATGAATAATTATTTGATTACGTATACAGGTATAATTTATGAACAATGAACTATTCTCACATAACTCATTCTAAAGCTCTATAGAGTAAATTGTATAAGTAACCCACGTGTGTAAAGTGTCACTAATATCTCGTGAGCAAGTCTCAAAATCTTAAATTTGTGAGAAATAACATGCATAATAAATCACTGGCGAATGAATATTTTCTCGAAATAATGAAAGTCAAACCTAATGATACTAGGACCTTTAAATCAAAATATCTCATATGTATTTTTGTATAACATTTTCTCCCCTATCTGTGAGACCATAATTACCGAATTGTTCCCAACTTAAAGAAGTGTCATTTTAGAAACGTGATTTATCCTTCATTTTTCTTCTCTCCTAAAGAAGAAGGGCCCTCTTCTTGAGTCTCCAAAAATTTCCCTAGACAAAAGCTTCCTACGGTTGTGAAAATAAGCCCTTATATAGTGGTCTTGTTACCCTAGAAAAGTTGAGCAAATGGTGGACAAAAATATGCCCTTCAAAATCTAGTCTAAAGCATCTTGTGTATGTATTAGATTCTCATTTCGCTTCTTCGACTTTTAAGTGTTTGGTCTTTCACTCCGCTCTTCATTAGCACTTCAAAGCATCTTGTCTCTTTCCATTTTTTTTTCTTATTTCTCATCCTCAAATGCTCAGATCCCAATCTTCACTCCCAAACCTCATTTTTTTGCTGATTTTGCCGATGTTGCTCCAATTCAAGGATTTTCCTAAATCATAAATTGAACAAAAATCAATAATAATCAAATCAAAACACTTGAAATATTAACAAATTATCTTGTTTAAGAGTCGAGATGAGTGTATTGTTACGTTTTTTTCTACCGTAATTGTAAAATATCGTCACAAGTAATATAATGGACATTTGAGTCTAGAATATCGTTCCCGCAAGGGTTATAATTTAATACTTAATTTATTCTTTCTAACTTCTATTTTGTGAATGAAAAGAAGTATGATTTTTGTGATTGTTTGATCTAACGATAACTAATAACTAGAATGTATCTAAATGAAACAAAATTTGAATTAGGGTTTCAAATATAGAATGGATATTAGGGCTCACAATTTCATCTATTAATTACATTTAATTCTTAAATCAAGATTCAAAAATTTAATGTAGTGCTCGATCAAATTTTTTTATCGTATTTAATTTACCCATCTCGAGTTATCATTGATAAATTTCATATCTCTATATTAAATCAATCTTAGTTAAATGCAATTTTTGTTTTAAGAATTCATGTAATGATCGCAATTATTAGCATAAGGATCTCTACGTTTTATAATAAATTATCATATTTTACTATGTGGTCTAAATCTAAAACCGAAATCTCGATTCGTAATAGATTTACAAAATCATTGAATTATTGGTCAAGTAGTTCAAAGCATAAAACTCATGAATAAAATCAATATATGTCTTTGAAAGAACTAGAATTTTGAATAAAAGAAATAAAAAGTTTCAAATAGATTACATTGTTCGCCCTAATAAAGGATTTAGCTACTAATAATGTAAAAAGAAAAACAATAGATATTCATTGAGTACGTCACCGAATTTTGAATAAAGATGAAATAAGGGATGAATATTGCATCAAGATGATCTTCTTGCCCCTCACTCTTCAAAACCTTGATTTCTTGGTTTTTTTTTCTCCTTTGAATTGCTATCCTAATTCTCAAGTTGAATCACTTGTTTCTCAATGTGTGGAACTATTCTCAAGTACCTCCCCTTTTCTATTCATACTCCCCTTGTGTTTTTTCTCTAATTAAGAGTTTCTGGGTATTAAACGTTCCAAAAATTCGCACCTTGGGACACATCAGGTGGTGCCTAGGCACCATGTGAGTGGCATCGCGGCGCCATGAAATTATGCAGGGTGGCATTGGGGCGCCACCTTTCGGTCAATATTTTTTTTGTTACGGTACCTAGGCGCCCATATGGTGGCACTGCGGTGCCCCGCTTTAGGGAAGATTTTTAACACCGCATATCATTCAATGTTTTTATCCTTATCTTTTCTCTCAATATTCAATTGAGGTGATTAAAAGTGACTTGGAAATATAAATCAAAGGGCTACAACTTTATGTTAAATTGCTTTTTCCAATTTAAACGTTTATTATGTCATATATGAGTCTCAATCTCCTGCTAAAAATATGGAACACACTTGTGCTTTTAAAAATTAATTTGTGAAAATATTTTGATCATATTTCACTTCTTTTTGACTTCTAATTGTATCAAATTGACTCCTAACATTCTCAAATCTTCATAATAAGGTCCAACACAACTTTTGAGTATTTACACTTTAGTCCCCAAACTTTGGATCTTGCCATTTTTCACTAATTTTCACTTCTTTCTGTCAATTCCATTTCCATTCATCGAGTTTCACCTAATAAAGTATTATATAATAAATTAAGCTATAATTTCATTAAAAGAATTATGAAATGTCCATATTTTAGTGCTCAAATAAGTGTATAAAATACACTTATCATGTATTAGTTACTAACACTTCAAAACTTAATATTTTCACCGTCGAACAAATCAAAATTAAACTACGTAAGGGAGAATGTTAAGGAAATGCAACTTGGTAGACTGTCATGCTTTTGATTGCCTCATAATAAAACAAATTTACGTATACAATTAAATAGAAAAATTAATTAAATCTTCATTAAAGATTTATATACTTATCGATGATTGATCTTCTTCGTATGTGCACCTAGACCTCTCTAGTCTTCGATTGACATTTGAATACGGTCAAATAGCCAAGGTTAACAATCAAGCTTAATTAATTGAATACCCCAATCCCCAAGAGGTTTGATTGTGGCTTACTTCACTCGTGAATTCCAACTACCACTCCTTACACGTGTACGTTAACTTACAAGGGTGCCTTATCACAAGTGTAGGTTATCAAACTCCCCACTCTCTTCAACTTCCCACAAATGGCTTTCTAAATGAACCATGGAGTGAAAAGTTGGGGAGCTAGTGCCTTGTCATTGCTAATTTTGATTTCCTAATGGTCTTGGTTCTAGCTCCAAAGTTTTCACCGGGCTAGTCAAAATGCTTAACAATCTAAATCTTTCATCCAATACTAAGCCGGGCTCAGCATTGCGTTTCCCGTTTCATGTGACTACAAAACTTCATTCATTATATCTCTTTACATAAAATAAAATTAAAAAGAAAAGATAGTGATGCTTAACTTCCCAAACAGACCCCTTCTCCCTTCAGTGTTCGTCTCATGCACATGGTCGATGTCAAGAGGCAAAATCATATAATACATCTCACAATAGGAACACTTATTTCATAGACTTCTTTTTTTCTTTTTCTTTTCTTTTATTTTTTCAAAATAATAATAATAATAATAATAATAATAATAATAATAATAATAATAATAATAATTTAACGGACTGCTACGACCAGTGTAATGTCTTCTTCTTTTTTAATGCTATTGGGATTAGAGTGTTAGGCAAGGATCGTTGCCCAATTTAAACTTCTTCACTATAGGTAGTTCGATTTAGTATTTCACATACTGAGCTCAAATCATTAATTGTCTAACCCTTAGCGAGTTCATTCACTCCCAAACTTATTTCACAAGGTCGGATAGCAATGTTTAAGTCAATTAAGGTGGAGTTGGTGTTTTGCAAGGGAGATGTGACGTCTACGTTCAAAAGGCTTGATCATCACTCCACCACACAATCAAATTCAATTGTCGACCAAAGATTTAGATGGGCTAAGTTCTAACACAATGGAATATAATCTTACATGGGTAATCGAAACATTGCACTTTAAAAATAATTTATTTGCATCACTAAACTTTAAAAATAGATACCAAACTAAAGCTTGGTGGTTCGTGTACTTGAAGCAATTTTTAATGCTTCAGATATGTAAATGGAACAACTTAAAGTTTTGTGGTTAAAGTGATTTTAGTGGAAATTTCAGTAATAGTTGATAAAATTAAACCAAGAATCTTGGAATGTGTTCGATTGATTTCGCAAATGTATGAATCGTAACAAGTAATAAACTCAATATATGGGTTCAGATATCATTCCAGACTAATAATTACTATCAATTTTTATCACAATCTCATGTGACTAAATTTGTAATTTCAGTTTATTGAGTTGTGATCAATTAATTTGAAAACTTGTGATCGATAAATAACTTATGACTAATTAATTTGATAACTTGTGACCGTGAAATAAGTTGTGATCTATAAAATTTGTAATTTGTAACCAAAAGGTAATATGTGATATACTAATTTGATAATTTATGATCATGAACTAAGTTATAATTTATAAAATCGTAATTTGTGATTGATAAATAAATTATGATTTATAAAATTTGTGAGTTGTGATTGCATTTTATTACTGTAGCTATTACGTAAATATAACCACAAATTGTACAGTAGTGTGACCTTAATATATTTAGAGGGTGTTTGGCACCCTTTTTTTATTTTCAATTTTTTCTTTCTTAATTATAACCACACATTCTCCAATTAAAATAATATTACATACAAATCTAAAACTTTTCATTACTTTTCAATCACACATTCTTTCTTAATCACTATTCCAAAATTTAAATTTACCCAAAATGGGTGCCAAACACATACTTAATTAATAAAATATTTTTAATTATGACATGACTTTTGAAACTTTAAAGGAACTTTATTAATTTTGAAATCGTATCTTTTAACTACCTTAAATATATAATCTTCCCTGTTAGAATTTAATCTTTCCATGTACAATTTGAGTCCTTGATTATTGCAATTTAGTTCCTTCAACTTCTAAACACGATTCTTTGGTCCCCCAGCTTCCAAAATATATCCAACTTTACTTCTTTTTTGATGAATTATTGCTCCTTTTCACATGTTCTCATCTAGGGATGGCAATTGGAACTGTTAAAATCGAAAATCGCGTTAACCGAACCGAATGGGGAGAAAAAAACAGAACCAATGGTGTAATAGGGCGGTTATGGTTTTGATTTTAATGAACCGCTTCATTTAGGGGCGGGTATGTTATTTAGCGATGGTGCATCGCCCCGAACCGATTACCCTTTAAAAAAAATTTAATTGGACTTTCCATCATTCTTTCCCAAAATTAATTGGGCAATTTTGACAATTGGACTTCCCAAAATTCTAGCTCAATTAACATTAAGTAAACCAATAATGAATAACCTAACACTATTTATAATTTTTAACCCAGTCCACTACCGAGATACTCCAATTTAAATATACAACCTACACGTTAAAAGTTAAAACAATGCCATGTGACTCCTATCGTAGCCCTACAGTCTGCACTTCTCTTCCACTCAAATCCGTCGCCGCTTTGCCTCAACTCGCCCTCACCATCACTGCTCGCCATTGAGAAGGCGATTAAGAATTGACGGGCTATCTTTCCTCAACTGCTTCTCGCTGCACTTAGATAACATGAGATGTTTCTTCTTTCTATAGTGATAGCTTTGAGAAGCGACAAGGACAATCTCGCCCTCTTTCTCGAATAAAGATCCTTACATCCCTCACAAGGAAAATCATGCCCTCTTTCCCGTAATGTCGATTTCTTCCTCCCTAGTTTTGGGGTGATTATGAGTGTTCTTGATGATTCTGATGTTTATTTTTGGAATTGTACATATTTGAGATCTTGGGATTTGTTTAATTTAGCAGTATTTCTATTGAATCTGCAATGGTTAATGAAGAAGAATCTATGAAGTTTGGTTTTCAATTAACATTGGTAGTTTAATGATTAGTTTTGGTTCTTTCTCCAGCTACCCCAATTCCGGTCAATTTTGAGTTTTCATGATGCATCCGAGCTTTATTTTTCACAATTTATCATGTTCAAAATCTTGGGATACATTTGATTTAGCAATCTTTCAATTGAATCTGTAATGGGCATTACATAAAGATTAATAAAGATTTGTTTATGAATAACATTGATAGCCTTATGATTAGTTTTGATTTCTCTCCAGTTCTCCAATTTCAGATCGATTTAAGTTTTTAAGGTGATTCAAGTGTCTAGTTTCCTTTTTTTAATGGAACATGTTTGAGATCTTGGGATTTATTTGATTAAGCATGCTTTCTGTTAAAGTTGAACATGTGATGTGCCTTAAAAATGACCTATTAAGATTTGTTTTTCAGCCAGATTGAATATATCCATGTTGATTTTGTCTTTCTTTTATGTTTTTTAATGGCCAAGATTACATGAAATCATAAATTCTCCAGCTTTCTGCTGCTTTCAGGATCAAACTACTGGCTCTAAATATGTTCGATTGATGTGTTTTATTTTTCAGAGGTCTTGACATGTTTTTTTTTTTTTATTGACTTTTCTTCATATATATTTTTTTTCAATTTGACGGTTGGAGTTTGGATTTATAAAAAATAATTTATTTTCATAGTTATTAATCGAACTGAACCGAACCAAATCGAGATATTAACTGAGCCGAACCGAACCGACTTTCGTGGTTAGGTGCAGTTATGGTATGACAAAAAATTTGATGGTGCGGTTATGATTTTGGCCGAACCGACCCCGAACTGAACCGTTGCCATCCCTATTCTCATCCAATTTTGATTTTTCTCCTTAAATAATCGAGAAATACATAAGTTAAGTATTTCATTTCTAAAATTGCTCCTAAACTCACTTTTGAAAGTTAGGCCCCGTTTGATAGCACACATTTTTCATGGAAAATAGAAATACTTTTTTCATTTTCCAACTTTTCAAAATTTCCACTTTTTGAGGAAAATAAATTCCTGATGTTTTGGTGGGTAAATACTTTCAAATTTTTTTTTTTTTTTTTTGGCAATTGGAAAAAATTATAGACACAATGGTAAAAAAAAAATTTCACTTTTATTGATAATTTCCATGTAAAATAAAGACAAACGAATGATTTTCAATATGGTTATTTAAAAAAAAAAAATTTTTTTTGCAATTGGAACAAGTTCTAGACCCAATGGTAGAAAACATTATCACTTTAATGGACAATTTTCATAAAAAAAAAAAAAAAAGAAGTCAAACGAACACCAAACTTCCAATATTTTCCATGAAAAATTATACTAATCAAACACAATTAATTACAGTTCCCAACAAAACAATTTCTAGGCAAATCAAACAAACCCTTCATCTTTACACTTAGGTCGTGTTTGATAGGCCACATTTTCCGGGGAGTAGTAAAATATTTTCCACTTTCCACTTTTTTGGCTGTTTGATAGGCGAAATTTTCCACGAAAAATATTTTCTGGATTTTTCCCATACGTGTACAATTTCCGGGTTTTTGATGAAAATGTTTTCCCGCCTTTTTGGTGGGAAAATATTTTTTCGGTTGGTTGGAAAAATTTTTTTTTTTTTTGGGCAATGGAAACAAATGTCATAACTAATGGTAAAAAAAAAAAATTCACTTTAATGGACAATTTTCATATAAAATAAAGTCAAACGAACACTAAATTTTGATTAAAAAAATGATTTTTTAGAAAACAATTTTTTTCCCTTTTTTTTAAAACTTTTTGGCAATGGAAACAAATTTTATAATCAATTGTTGAAAAAAAATATCACTTTAATGGATAATTTTCATGTAAAACAAAGCCAACGAATAGAAAATTTAAAAATTTTCCTGGTGGAAAATTATACCAATCAAACACACTTGAAATCATTTTCTCTACAAAATATTTTCTAGGCAAATCTTTTCTCTGTAAAATATTTTTTTTTCAACCATTTTCCACCTTTGCAATCAAACACACCCTTACTTAAATTATGAGACTTGACTAAAAAATCTCACATGGAAAAGAATACAATAATAGTCCCAGTTTCCTTTTCTCTCAAGAAAAAGAAGAGGAAAATGAAAAAAGAAAGGGACCAAATTCTTGCTTCATTGACTGAATGCAAAACGGCCACGTTTTGAGATTGGCCAATTGTGAACAAAAAATCCATTACTTGCGAGAAGGACGAATATATGGGAATGGGAAGACGCTTGTTCTCTTTCTTTCTCTCTCTCATTTTTTTTTTTCCTTTTTAATAATAAATTATTTCTTTACTGGAATAAAGCGTTGATTACAAAGTAACACAGTTTCGGCAATATTAAGGACGCAAAGAATAACTTTAGTGAGACATTAATTATATTTAGAGAGTAAACTTGGTAGTGACGGAGAAGTAGTTCAATTTTCCTTATTTTTTAGCATATTATTTTATTTAAAAGATTGAGTTGTTAAAGACGTAGCATATTTATGTATTTAAATGTTGTGTTCAATATGTTCATGTGTAAATTAGATTCATTTAAAGACCGACACGTGATAAAATAAGTGTCGAAATTTAAATTTTTATCTAGTTAAGATACCTCGAAAAAAATTTCGTTTCAGAACTTAAACTTTTAAAGAGGGGCATACCAAAAAGTTCGAATTCACAGCTAATAACATTGATTCAATTGGCATTGACATAATAGGAATATTATTTATTACTGAATTCTCCATAAACCAAATTTATCTTTTTCCTTTTTCCAGAATCGATAATAAAATCCGGTTGACAAGTAAGATGTTTGGAACTGATAACCCTTTAACAAGAATCCACTTTTGATTTTTATATGTTGAGCATATGACTCATAAATTTTATCAACCTTTTAATTGCAAGTTCCTTAAGATGTCAAATAATTACTTGTAAGTTGATCAAACTATATTTTTTATTCACACATGCCGTAAAACTCACAATTTTTATAACTTTTTAAGCACACATTCCTTAAAACACTACTTATAAGCACTTAAATGATTCACCAGGCAAGCACACATTGCTCTTCTACTCTTATAGCATATTAAACTATACCACATCTAAAAGTTCAAACTATTAAAAAAGAAAATGTTTACTTGCTTAAGCCCTTGTTTGGTAGGGATTAAAATTAGGATTTTTAGTAGGTTTTGATAAAAATTGATAAAATTTATGGTTGAAAAGTTGTGAGACTCAATAAATATGTTATTAAAATTAATTGTTGACTTTGACTTAGATTAAAATTTGAATTTTAATCGGTACCAAACGGGGCTAAATTTAGTCTGCAATGACTTGGCTTTGAGTTTTGTCCGATCTCTAGCTGATAGCATATCAACTCTTGATATTAAAGATGGAAGGATACTCATTTTTTATTGTTGCAAATCCATTCTTTCACCGGAGAAGCTTGTTATGGAAGTGAGGTGTAAAATATTTGAAAGGTTTCTTATAAATAGAGTTGGATGGAAGACATCCTCAAACATTATTAAAAGTTGGCAGAAACTCTTTCAATTTGATATAGCAAATGGCATCACAAATCAAAGAAACCCCAATAGAAGAAGAGATTTCTTTGGATGATCTGTTTGACCTCACCATGAAAAAGAAGTGGAGCCAAGTTGAAACGGCTTACAGGCGATATCCCTCCACTCGCAGAGCCAAGC
Source organism: Fraxinus americana (assembly GCA_035079005.1). Lineage (NCBI taxonomy): Eukaryota > Viridiplantae > Streptophyta > Magnoliopsida > Lamiales > Oleaceae > Fraxinus > Fraxinus americana. The sequence goes on from CM068720.1 coordinate 12,430,058, forward strand.
TCACTAAATCAGAAGAGACATCTTTACATGTAGCCATCTCTAGTTACCACTCTGAATTACACAGCTCTGATTGTGAAAAACATATTGTGGGAATGATCGACTCCATAGGTGATGCAATATTCGAGATATTATCAATTAAGAATGATAAAGGAGACACTCCTCTCCATCTCGCAGCAGCAGTTGGATGGCTAAGTATCTGCAAGTGCATAGCTTTAAAGGATCGTAAACTCATTAGCACTCGCAATTTAAAGGGCGAGACCCCATTGTTTGTGGCAGCTTATCATGGAAAGTTGGATTCTTTTCTTTCCCTTCATCATCTCTACAACCAAAAGCCAGTGCAAGAAACAGATCAGCAATACAACGGACAAGAACGAGACGAATCAATTTGCAGAAGGGCAGATGGGAATACAATTTTACACTCGGCTATTTCTGGAGACTATTTCAGTAAGAAATATTCTTTACAACTTTCTTCACATTCAAACATGCATAGTCGGGTTTGGTATACTGGATTAAACAGAAGTGCAACAAAGCTTGTAGCAATTGTGTCCAATACAGTATATCAAACATGCCCGTGTATTTATCTAAATGAGAAAGGGGTAAGATTACATATATATTTTTTGCAACAGAATTGGCGTACCAGATAATCAGCTATTACCCAAAGCTGGTTAACTCTGTTAATGAGGACGGTGAATCTCCTCTCCATATTCTTGCCAGAAAGCCTAATGTGTTTAGAAGCAGCACTCATTTTAAACCCCTTGACTCAATCATTTACCGCTGTAAGTAATCTTTTAACTAACACAATATCATATGTCTTTAATAAGATTCTCATTAGGATTTATCTAGATGTACAAAATCTTGTACATAATGGATTACAAAATCGCCAAGTGGCGCCCCACTATTGGAGGGGCGTCTGTTGCGTCAGGCGCCCCTCCAATAGTGGGGCGCCACTTGGCATTTTGTAATCCATTTTGTAATCTATTTTGTACATGTAGCATGCTCCTTCTCATTATTATGACTAGCATCTTGACTAGCATCATCCTAATTAATTAAGTGATATTCATGGAGAATTCAAACTTCCTCTATGATATGTTTCATTCTGTTAAGTCATGCTAAGACAAATATGTCATTTTGGGTAAGGTGTATTCATCGACAAGCTTAAGAAGCAGCGTCGCCCCCATAAAAGTATTTACAGCCCCACAAATGGGGTCAACTGTCCAGAGAACTACAAGACATGTATTGACATCTTCCTACTTCTTGTCACTCCAATTTACAAGAGTATCAAAGGTAAACAGGATGAACCATATTTCCCAGTTTCTGTATTCTAACATTTTCTATTTTTAACGATGTTGCTTTTTTCTTTCCAGCTGCTTTTGAAAGATGCAGTCCGACCGACGAAGAGAATCCCCACAAAAGAGAGAATAACCCTCAAAGTACGTACGATTTTCTCGAGCAAGTTTCTAATTTATTTGGTTTTAACTAATAGTTAAGAACCATTCTATTTAGAACATAGACGCTTCAGACTGGGTAAAAATTGTATTACGTTTAAGGTTTAAATTAAGAAGATAAAAAATGATCACATAAAGTGGATTAAGAGAGAAGGAGAAATCTTTATTTGATTGATACATCAATTTGGCTGAGAACAGATTCCACAAAAAGGTTGTTAAACAGAATAGAAGTTAATCAATTACAATAATTTACAAATTCCAGTGCAAAATTTTTTATGCTCAATTTAATTTGCATTGATATTATTTTTGTAAAACTCAGCTACTAACCGAGTTCTAAGTTTTAGAACTTACATGAAATTCCAAGAAATGAGAGGTTGAATTGATTGCCTTTGTTGCTTGCTGAGTTCTCAATCAAGCAATCCTCTTTTGTTCAGAATTCAATTACAATGGAAAGAGTTTGACATCCATAATCCAAGAACTTACTTTTAGATAGTTTGGCAAAATCAAGTCAAAACTCTCATGTATTCTACCCACACTGCATTTACCCAAATTTTTTGCATTTTTCTCTTCATGTTTATGGAGTTGTGGGAGTTATTGTGGGTGGTGAGAGGTTAAATTTCTAATTTAAACCTAAACTCCTCCTCCAAACAAATCCTCGTGCAATTCAGGTCAGGTCAACCCACATGAACAACCTATTTTATACCAACAATTTTCTTGCCCAATGGATGATGAAAGTGATATGATTTGCACTAATACAATTTTCTTGCCCAATAGCTAAGAATATATGAACTCCATTGATTTGATCTTCTCGCTAATCTTGCAACTTAGAAAAGTAAATTGATTGGAGACTTCTGGTGATCATAGAGTGGTCTGTTAGGTTAGGTGCGTGCATATAATTTGCCAACTCGTTTACTGGAAAGGCTATGACTGAACGTGCCAAAAATAGGTGTGGCAGAAATTAACACCAAGATGTTTGAATCGTGGAATCCTGGCTCAGTTTCAATCAATAATAACCTATCAAACACCAGCTGCTTACGTTTTCTACTTCATTGGGCAATTAAGGCGTACGCGGTTTGGTGGCTACAATTCCACAAAGGAAGGTAGAAGAAAATGAAGCAATGGTTGAACACAAATCACCAAGAACATCTACCCTCTTCTCTCAACTGCACACCTACCGTTTGGACAGGACATGGCCTCATTCCTCATTATAATTTAGGTTAGAAACCAAGTTGGGCCAAAGAAACTAGATAAATGAGGCAACACATATGGGCCATTCACAAGTGAATTGGGCCATGAGAAACCTTAATTAATTAAGTTAATTTCAATGGCCCAAGTTGCTTTCGGGTCAAGCCAATCACTATTGTGTTGATATAATTAATCGAACAAAGTTTTATCAGTATTGCCCGAGATTTAATGGGTATTAAAACCCGACAAATCTCTACTTACACCCAATGAACCTGCAAGTAACCAACACCAAATTTATACTTGTCAAATCAAGGTAACCAAAAATTATTATAATCACAAACTTTACCTCCTTTTTTAGACTCAAAACACACATCATACATGCTTCATGTATTCATCAAGAGCTAAGGTTAAGATAACCAAAGTCGAAACATATATCTACTGTAATCAAAATTAAGAACATATAAAATATGCGATGAAAATACAACATAGGATAATACATAACTATGTTCAACATTAAAAGAACATTATGCTAACATCAAATTAATCAATTAAAATGACCAACATATACAACCAATGCATAAATGACCGCCGAGAAAATGTCTCACCACAATTATCCTACCCCGTCATGTGGCTCATACCTTGAAAACACATAGCTCTTCTCATCGCCAACCATGCTCACTAGACTGGTCAATTTTCGTGTCTAACTGGTAAACTACTATAGATCTTAAGTTCATGGGATGTTTCTCGTCACATCTCTCAACCTAAATGAATAACGGGTTTCCACCTAATAAAAGTGATGTGGGTGTCACTCTCTCGCTCCACCTAATCAGGATTCTAACAAATAAATAATTCCAAAAATTTAATCACATTACCTCTCATGATCCAAATATCACTCTCCACATCATCCGCACATCATAAATGCACCCACATGCATCTGTACTTCACATTACCAATAAACACACTTACTGTTAATCTATGCCAACCACTATGCATGCAAACACATTACACAGTAATAAGATCAATCCCAACTTCATGTCAAACACATATCAATCATATTAAAATGTAACATAAAACAATACCAAGAATCAAGCAATCATTCATGTAAATGGAATTTCAAACATATGCAAATATAGTAATCAGATTCACTATTAATAAACCTCGCTTGGGTCATAACTAGACTCAATGGCAACATTCGCTTCACCTCTCACCATATATTTCCTCTTATTATTCTCTTTCTAATGATCTCTTATAAAATGTTCAATTTTACCACAGTTAAAACATCTTTTGTATTTTGCACTTGCCTTAGAGTTACATCTTCCATCATAACTTTAGAAAAACTTTTTGTTTACCAAATTGGAGAAAAACTTTTTACCATCACACTAACACTAACGTAAACCTAAAACTTTTCCCTACTTTCTAACCACACATTTTCCTAAAAGTCATTGTTCAAAACTTTGTTTGCTTAATTGATCCGAGCAAATACTCTTTGCGAAGACCAAATGGATGCACCGGAATTACATAGACAATTCTTGTCTACTAAGCCAACCAAACAATCTGAGGTTGGTGAGAAAGAAAACCATCATCCTTAATCTGACCCGAACCATCATGAGGATTTGAAGGAGACACCAGCAAGTATAATGAAAAAGGCCAAAATAAGAACCTCAATTAGTTTTAACAACTAGACATTCCAATGATAGGCTTTGTTTAATAGTATCATTCTGAAAATCCATGGGTTCAATTAGCATTCCAGGCAAAGATGAAGGAGAGAAAGACTGATCGAATAGCCAGGCACACGAGGAAGCTAGGACAATATATAACTTGGTGGAAGAAGAAACGAGACTTTCTTTCAAGTAGTTTGACAACTAAACAATGATTAGACAAAAATTAAAAAAGACAAGATTTTTATGATCCACAGGGTTCAAAAGACTAACAAGGCCTAGTAGACCACTCAAAATACTAATAAGGCACAACCAACCACATATTTTGCAACCTTCAATTGTCATATATGAGTAGCAATTGCTGTATATTACCAAAAATGAACCGTAGATTGAGAATTTGAGGAAAAAAGGCTGGAATCAAATTCAGCACCATTGAAAACCAAGGGAATCGGTCTGACCCGGTCAAGAATTAGAAAGTACAAGTTCAAACTGGCTGGTCAAAGTCATTGAACTAGTGTGGTAAAAAACTTTGGAGCCAACATGGTGCGATTGGGTAGATCTGACACGTGAAGCTGACGTCTCTGAGACGTGGTGGAGGCAGAATCCACATTTGGCACGTGAGAGCATTTGAAGACATATAGGAGCACTTGTGACAGAGGTGTGAGGTCTGTAGTCATGTGCAGGCACATATAAACGTGATATTATGTACAGAACACTCAGGTGGCACATGCAGGTACATAAAGATCAGATTGGAGCAAGTTTGGTGGCTTTGGACTCGGAATTCGATAAGAAATGACACAAGGGAACAAAAGTAAAATCAAACTACAAAATTATTCCCGGTAATAGTATATCATGGGTTTGGACAAGAATAGGGGTAGCTATGATAAGTGATTCACCCACAATCGAAGTGAACAATGACCACGAAAAATTTTTAATAGGATAAAGGCAAAAGTAGCAAAACGAAATTGTCGAATGACCTAAAAAGAAGAGAACTAAATGGCCTAATAAGCAGCTAAAGTAAAGATTGTTTAACTCAAGCCCAGAGGATCCGATGCCTTAGAATTATAGTTTTAAAAAAATTTGTTTAACTATTATAAAGTACAAGATCCTATTCATATGGTTACAAATAACTCTAAGCCTTTGTTTGAGATCCATTATAGGGAAAGAATGTATTTTAGAATAGTAAATTGATGGTGATTGTGTGGTTAAAAATTAAGGAAAAATTTTAAATTTGCGTATAATATTATTTTATTGGAGAATGTGAATCTGAAGATGAATTTTGAAAAAAAATGATTTTTTAGAAAAGTGAGACTCAAACAACTCCTAAAATGAATAAAAGGAAGGATTATGTGATAACTATACAATCAACTATTAAGAAAAATAATCTCACACAACTGAAAAAAGTATCATGAAAAATAATCTTATAATATATTCATATGTTCAATAAGATTAACACTAAACTGTTCATGGAATTAGAGCAAATCTTGTCCATGCTTTATTGTGACAGGATATGTACTTGATTTGGAAGAAAAACTTTGAGCCTTGAAAAAAGTTTAGAGACCAAGATGTTTAATGGAGAATAGATATGAGAGATCAAGAGGATCCATCATTAAAAAAAAAAAAATCTTTGATTGATGAGATTTGATTAAGATGAGAAAGTTAGTTTGGTCGCTACATCGAGTCTCACACCTTGACACATAGAAGGCCACAAAATGAATTTTGTGATAAGTCAAATGGCCATTAGCTATATGATGTTTTATTCTATTCATATTTAAATCTTGTCCGTTATAGTGCTAGTACTTCTTGTTTTGCATGGTTTTCGAGGAAGAAAAACATAGTCATGCTTTAAAATTCTAAAATGGAGTGTGTTGTTTATATATCAATTATCATGTATATGTCAAGCCATTTGTCTCGTGAAGTTTCAAATATTACATTTTTTCAGGTAATGAACCACATATATATCGTGTAGTATAAGTGGTTAGATGAACCATATATATATCATTTAAATAATGTATTCATGAATGGTTTTACGGACTTTTAGTTGCAGTGAAACATGAAGAAAAAGAGTCGGAAGATGATGAGTTCTTTCCTCCCAATTGTGCGACATTTATTCAATTTCTTAAATTTTCGATGAAGGTCATCCTAACCGTCATAGGAGTTGGTAAGTATTAATTTCTTTTCATTAATTTACTTCTTTTTTTTTTTAAATGCTATTCATCCCCAGTCTATGTGGATGTAAATGATTGGTTAAATGATAGGTGAAATTAAATGACATATTTAGTTTCACCTATCATTTAATGCCACATTAACGCCACATAGACTGGGGATGCATCCCCAGTGGAGATGAATAGCATTTCTCTTTTTTTTTCCCCTCAAATTTGGGGTTTGATCCATCCTTTTATTTTAGTTACTGCAATACACATTCATTAACCTTGCTGATGATTTTAGGGTTTTGGAGTATACGGAGAATTCAAGTAAAAAAAGAAAGACATTCACACGCAGTACAGCTTATGAATGAAATGATTAAGTCTGAGTCTAGTTATAAGTATCAAAATAATGGGCAAAAACCAGGAAACCTGGAAACCCAGTATTCAGAAAGAGTTCTGCCTCCATCTACTCCGCCTCAAACTGATGATCAGGAAGTTGTCCACCTGAACCCAGAAACCAATAGCGGGAGAAGTTCGTCAACTGATCAACCACAAAACCAGAATAAGAAACAGAAAGATGAAAACAAAAGTCGATCAGGTAAATATTTTTTATTTGTAGAATCGTAATGCTATATGTAAGAAATTTTTTTATTTATTAGTTAAGAATTTACGAACAATTATGTGGGATCAATTGGAACAGTGAAAATCGATACTCAAGTCTTAGTTAGAAGAGAGACTCCAATTCTCGTAGCAGCGAAGATGGGAATTCTCGAAATGGTACAGAAAATCCTGGACACATTTCCAGTAGCAATTCAAGACCTGGACTCTAGCGGTAAGAATGCGTTGATGTTGGCCGCTGAAAATAGGCAAACCACTATTTTTAATTATCTGGTGGAGAAGAAGCTCCCAGAATTCGTTTTTCACCAATTCGACGATCAAGGAAACAGCATTCTGCACCTTGCTGCAATGCTGGGAGAACTCCAACCATGGCTTATTCCTGGTGCTGCTCTGCAGATGCAATGGGAGATCAAATGGTACAAGGTATTGTGCATATATATCTTAAACTACTTTATCTACAATATTTTTTAGAGAGAGAACTCATTTTCAATTTAATTTAAGTCCTCAACTGACTCTCAAGTGTAGGTCAGATTCATTTTTCTCATCAAAGCTATAATGTGTGTTAGCAAATAATGGAACGAGAAATTAACTGACAAAAAGATCAAAGAAGAATACAAAATGTACGTGATAAAAATATACCTCAAGCATATTTATAATACAAATAAGAGCCTAAGATATGGTGAAGCTCATCTATAATAAGTTTATATATTAATGGAGTGCTTGGATAAAATAGGATTAAAAAATCTGCCTAAAATCGTGAACTGTTTCAACCCGAATAAGATTGTCGATCGAGGGGCGGTCTCACAGATATCAAGCGGTGGCCTATCGTGGCAGTTAGCAAGGGCTTACGCTTCTGTTTTGAGCTCTCGAGGGGCTGCTGAGCGTGTAGCGAGCACCAATGCTTTGTTTCTTCTCCTTACATGATTTCTTCCTCTCCTATTGCAATTTAGACTCCTTCAAGTTCAAACAAATCATAAACTCCCAAATTGAATTCCAACTAGAATTCACAAATAGACTTTATCTTGGATTCAAAGTTAACTTCAAATAAAAATTGCATATAGTCTTTCAAATGGAATTCAGGTCGCACACTAATTCTAACAAAGCAATTTTTATTTATTTTTTATTTTTTTATAAATGGTTGGCTGCAAGACTTATAGTCAAGACCTCAATATCAATAGGCTTTTTAGTCAGTTTTGCTATCATGTTGAACTGCTTTATCTAAAACCATTTAAATAATACAAGTGTCCTGCGTTTGACGTCTTTAAGCTTTTATATCAGCTAACCAATAGAAATAGAAATGAATACTAACTAACCAATATTTTGAATAGAAATGAATACCAACCAATATTTCGAACATGATGCAGCATGTTAAGCACTCGGTTCCACCATTAAGCTTTGCTCACAACAACAATAGGGGAGAGACCCCAAGGAAGATCTTCATACAGACACATCGAAAGCTGGTCGAAGAAGGCACTAATTGGCTTATCAAAACATCAGTGTCATGTTCTGTAATTGCTGCGCTCATTGCCACTGTTGCATTTGCTACCTCAGCCACAGTGCCTGGTGGATTAAAAGAGGATACTGGGCATCCAGTTTTGGAAAACAAAACAGCATTTGATGTGTTTTCCGTCACATCCCTAGTTGCTCTCACCCTCTCTGTCACAGCCCTTGTGTTTTTTCTTTCCATCATTACTTCAAGATGGCAGGAACGTGATTTCAAATTAACATTGCCAAGGAAGCTTTTGCTGGGCTTAAGTTCTCTCTTTGCATCCATTGTTGCTATGTTGATCTCATTCTGTGCAGGGCATACCTTTATTCTCAGAGAGAAACTGAGATATGCATCAGTTCCAATCTATGGTGTTGCTTTTATACCAGTGGCATTTTTTGCTCTCGTGCAGCTGCAACTATGTTACGATCTTCTATGGTCTACAATCATAAAGGTGCCACTTAGAAGTTACAAGGCGTTCCATGATTAGGTTTCCGACTAATTCCCTTGTATCGAAAAGATCACTCGGTTAAATTTTTGCATATTGAAAAATTACTTATTTAGAGGTTCAAGTTGGAATGTAGCATTGTTATACAAAGAAGTCATAGTACCAGATTAAATAATTTCAAGAAGCCTACCAATCTCTTAGAATAAGTCATAGAGATAGAACATGAAGAAGGGAAAGAATGTACACAACAATTGTCTACAGGGTTCAGCAATTGCCTACATTCTTAAGTTATTGCGCTCTCTTGCACTATGAATCAAGATTGTTTACAATCTGAAATTATGAAAGAATGCCCCATCTATCATCTATGTAGGACAGAAAATGGCAAATTTTTAAATAAACAGAGAATGGTTATATACTTGAATGAACATTCTGTTCTGTTGTGTTCTTTCTCAACTTACAGACTTTGTCTATAGCACTTTCAGTTAGCTTCTGTTACTTGAGAGTGATCTAAATGAGTGTGCATCCATCCAGTTAATTTAGGGCCGATTACTAAATCATAATGCGTATGTAAAATAATGTGGTACCTTGAATTGAATTGAAAAGTAAATGAAAAACAAATGGGAATTCTCGTAGCACTTATATACCCATAAAGAAAATTCTCTTAGTATGGAGAGGAAAAAATAGAAATTCTCAACATGATAAAGAGGGATATTTATCTTGCAATATTTTTAAGTATTTGAGGAAGTTTAATCATAATCACGTGCTAAATTTGCCATTTTAATTAGTTTCTCGGTTAAAGTACAAGAGCAGCATCCTCCCCAGTTCTTTTTCTCGGGATGTAAAAGAGAAGAACCTAATTCTTGCTTCGTTGTTAAAGTGGCATTCTATTTAGAATGTAATGATTACTATATATTAATAAGAAAATAATTATTTTCTGTTGAGAACTTCAGCAAAAGCATAGAAGGAATAAGGATTCCGAGTATGTTTGGTACAGATTCTCATTTTCTATAGTAAATCAATTCTCATTTTCAACCATACATTTTTCAATAAAATAATATTTTCCATCACATCAATACCTTTTTTTTCTTTTTCAACCACACATTTCCTATCATATCACTATTCAAAAATCAATTCTTCCTCCAAAAATCCCTACCAAACACACTACAATGGAAGACATCCTTGCACATTCTTAAGCCCGTGTTGGGAGCACTATTTAACCCAAAAAGGAAAAAATCGATTTTTTGTGCTGTCAAGTGGGGTCCCCTTTTAATTTTTTAATGCAATGTCAAATGTACCACAAGTCAAATCACCTTTTGGATTTTTTCTCTCAATACGTTATTTAGCCCCCGTTTGGCACCCATTAATTTCTCATTCTCATTCCTATTCTCATTCTCATTCTTCATTTCAACCACACATTCTCCAAATAAAATACTATTACAAACAAATCAAAAACTTTTCATTACTTTTCCACCACACATTCTCACATCAATCACTATTCCAAAATTTCTATTCTCCTCAAAATTAGATTCAAACACACCCTTACTCTTTTATAATAAAGGTAACAATTGATGCAGACACCTTTTTGACTTATTCAAATAATGACTTACATGAATTTAATGAATTCAGCCACCTTTTTTTACTGTGATTTTCGGGATCTGTATAGAAATAATGGAATAAAAAATTTAACATGCACAGTGGTTTCTATCAAAATCTAATAAAATTCAAAGATAAAATCGATACAAGATAGGGGCTTAGATGTTGAAGAGTCTACAAACACTATTTATTTGATATCAACTACGCTATAGCAATAAATAGCTTCATGAATGATAGAATTCCCAACAAAAGAAGTGTTTTATGTAGACTATCTATTTGAAATCACTATGAACAAGCAGTTGAATAATGTTCAAAAGGCCTATGAGAAAAGTTCATCAGCTCATAGTGCAAAGCTTACTAAATAAGGAGATAGCTTTACATAAATTAGACTCTAGCTAGTTACCATTCTGAATAAGTTAGCTCTTGTAATGCAGTACAGATTGAGGAAATGGTCAAGTGCATACCCTAAGAAGATTCATTCAACATACTATCATTGAAGAATGAGAAATGTAACACTCCTCTCCATCTCGTAGCAACAGTTGGATGGGTAACCATCTGCAAGTGCATAGCCTCAAGGAATCGTGAACTCATTAGCACCTGCAATTCAAAGATCTGTCAATAAAAGCAATTAAGGTTATATATATATATGTTATTTCGTTTTCAAGATATGGTGTAATTGTACATACCATAGATAGTCTCAGACATAGTTATGTTGATTTGTATTCTAATTTTCTAGTTAATCGAGCAAATCTTCACAATGAGCACATTTAGTTAAAAACTGTTATATTATCAAAGCTTACCTTAGGAATCAATAACTGAATCCTTCGATTTGTCTCTTGTTTCTACATTGTTGGCCTTCGGTTCTTGGATTCCTCCCATCACTTGGTGGTTTCTTGATTTCTGGTGGTTTTCTTCAAGATTTTAGGTTGATCGAGTTCTAGTCAACGTCGTAATTAGGTGTTTCAGGTCATGGTCTTCAACACGATGCTTGGGGGCTGTTTAGTTGAGGTGTGAGTCGATTCTGCTTTCATTTTCACCGGTGGTAAGAGGTTTGCCTTTATCTTCACCGATGGGTCTTGTTCCACATTAGTTTGATTGTGAACCACTGTGAGGTCGTACAAAAGGTTACTAAGCTGGGAGCAGCAAACTGGCACCATACCTAGAGTGCCTAAGCTCCAAGGACGACATTTGGAACAACAAATTAGAGTGTGTTTGGTAGGGATTTTAAGGAGAAAAATTGATTTTTGAATAGTGATATGATGGGAAATGTGTGGTTGAAAAAGAAGAAAAAAGTATTGATGTGATGGAAAATATTATTTTATTGAAGAATGTGTGGTTGAAAATGAGAAGTGATTTACTGTAGAAAAGGAGAATTGTTACCAAACAGGCTCTTAGCACCCAGGCACTACGACTGCCCAGAAGATGCAGAAAAGAGCAGAGATGCAGTGCCTGGCGCCTACTAGCTACCCAAATTCTACATGCCGTCTACCTAGGGTGTACAATTTTGGCCCATTAAAAGCCCAAAAAGACTCCAATTTCGAGAAACACAAAAGGAGAAGTTTTAATAAAAAAATGACGCACTTTTCAAAATTTCACATATTGAGAGACAAGATACAACTTGAGAATTCGAAAGAAAATCAAGAGGGAGAAAAACAAGAAATGAAGAGCTAGGGTATGAAATCAAGTTGGAGGCAAGCACAAAACTTAGTACAAAATTCATCCTCTTTTCTACATCTCAATTCAAAACCCGGTGATGTACTCGATGCAAATCTTTAGTTTTCTTCAATTATTATGAGTAGATAAGTTTTCTATGAGGGTAAACAATGTAATCGAATTGAGACCTTTTATTTCTTTTATTCAAAATTCACGTTCTTTCATTATTTATGTGTTGATTTTAATTATGTACTTAATGCTTTGAATTACTTGATAACTAATTCAATAATTTTGTGAATTTATTACGAATGGAGAGGTGAGTATTAGATTTAGACCACATATTAAAATTAAGTAATCTAGTATAACGTATAAAGATATATATATTAATTATTGCGGTCTTATAAGAATTCTTATAACTATTATTTCTTTTAAGGCTAATTAGCACAAAACGTCCCTACCTTTGGGTTGATTTCGAAAACCGTCCCTACCTTTCATTTTTTGGCATTTATGCACTTACCTTCAACATTTTGTGCGCTGAACGTCATTTTCACATATTTTTTTGACTATTTTACCCTCATTCAAATAAAATAAAAAGAAAAGAAATTGAAAACAATCTAACGAATTGCAACCAGAGGCCCAAACTTTTTAAAAAGTGCAAATAACCCACCAAACTTCACCTTTTTCCCACAACTCACCCCCATCTCACCGTTGCCTGCCGGCCATTTTCAGGCCACCATGGCCACCAGATTTTTGCACCAGCATCATCTCATCATCAACCCCTAATATACGTACACAAATTCCAGCCCCAAAAAATAACATAATGGAATCAAAATTCAGCCAAAAAATCAAAAAAATAAAAATTCAAGAAAATTGAAAACTCATGGAAGTTACCATTTCTCTCTCTACTCCATCTAATCCCATCTAATCTGATTTTCACCATTGCTTGTGTGGGGGGTTTTTAAGGGAACTGAAATCCAAAATCAAATTTTAGTTCAAATTCCATGAATTAACATATAAATAAATCTACCCACCAACATCAGACATAAAAAAATCAAAATTTAAGAAAACCTATGAATGAAATTACTAACTAGTAATACGCATAACATAAAGAGAAGGAACCTGTACAAGCGCTTAACGGCAACAACGAGAAAGACGGAGCAACGATGAGGCTGATGGGTGCTCATTTCAACAGGGTTCTCCCTTTCCCTCTCAAATAATCTAATTCTAGTTTCTATATTAATAGGATATTTGTTGATCCAGGTATACTGACAGTTTGAAGGACATAGACCCTGATCAGGTATCTTCATCACCTCCCCAATCAAAAGAGGGAAAACAGGGTTTCTTAAACATAATTTGTTGATCTTCTTCTTCTTCTTTTTAACACAGGATAAAGAAATGTTTGATGCTTCTTCAAGATACTTGCTATTCCCTCTTAAACGTGTAGTAGCTGATGCCCTGCTACCTTATCTAGAAATTGTTCCTCCAGCAGAATTGTGCAATTGGTTTATATTATCCGACATGTATGTTATACTCTTTTTGTCTGATTGTTTTCACCATTATCACTAGGTGTTACATTTCTAATTTTGGGATTAGATGGAGTAGAGAGAGAAATGGGAACTTCCATGGGTTTTCAGTTTTCTTGAATTTTGATTTTTTTTTTTTGGTAGAATTTTGATTCAATTTTGTTGTTTTTTGGGGCTGGAATTTGTGTAGGTATATTAGGGGTTGATAAGGAGATGATGTTGGTGCAAAATTCAGGTGGCCATGGTGGTCTGAAAATGTCCGGCACGCAACGGTGGGATGGGGGTGAGTTGTGGGAAGAAGGTGAAGTTTGGTGGGTTATTTGCACTTTTTAAAAAGTTTGGGCCTCTAATTGCAATTTGTTGGATTGTTTTTAATTCTTTTCTTTTTGTTTTATTTGAATGAGGGGTAAAATCATCAAAAACATGTGAAAAGGACGTTCAGTGTACAAAAATGTTGAAGGTAAGGGCATAAATGTCAAGAAATGAAAGGTAGGGATGGTTTCCAAATCAACCCCAAAAGTAAGGACGTTTTGTGCTAATTAGCCTTCATTTAACTAAGTTTGATTCACATAGAGATATTAGATTAAACTAGTTAAATAGGCTCAATGAAAACTCGAGATGAGTAAATTGAATATAATAGAAGAATTCGATCGAACACTATATTTAGTTATGAATCCCGAATTAAGATTTAAAGGTTATCAATAGATGAAATTGATGTGCCCTAATATCTATTGCATATTTGAAACACAAATTTGACTTTGTGTCCAATTTTGGTCATTTCAATTTGTTATAAGTATTTAGATAAAAAAAAAAAAATCTAAGCAATTAACAATTCTTTGTTTATTTTCATCAAATAGTAGTTAGAAATACTAAATTAAGTATTAAATTCTAGTCCTCATGGGTAAGATCATCAGAAATCAAATATACATTATATTACTTGTTGCAATATTGTACACTTGCGATATAAAAAAATACAAACAAACACTTAGTCAAATAGCTTACCTTTTGACTCAATATTGAGAACATTATGTCACATTTATGAACGGTTTCAAAATCACAACGCAAGAGCCAAACTTCCACTTATCCAATACAAAATGGGTGTGTGTGTGAGGAATCAAGTGTAACCCCATACATTTACAAGTTAGCCCAATTCCCAAGCCCCTGTAGTCAATTATCTCATTTCTACGCTCGTAGGATTCAGACACCCCCAAACTTGTTTCTTTCATTCTCTCACCAGGTGTAATTCTAAAGTTTAGTTTCTTTGATCATTTCCTTACATCACTCAAATTTGGTTTAGTCTAACCAGTAACATCAATAATTCATTTATGTGATAATTTTCCCAATTATAAGTGTTTAACAATCAAGTTTATAAAAGTGATTCAAATTCACAGCTATCTAGTTCCCTAACAATCAGCTCTTACTTGAACACTTATATATAGTTTTTCTCTTTTTAATGTTTTATTTTCTGGCCGTATTGACCTCACCGTTTTACTCTTCTTGACCCCTGTAATGAGTTTTTAATCGGTAACTCCCAGACTTTTGAATATCAAAGGGTATCAAATTTCAAGATACCCATACGGACTTACTAACTCGAGTAAAAAATGTGCCGGCATAAGCTCATTAAGTGCAATTCTTATTTTCTATAAAATAAAAACAAAAATTATAGGGGTGGTTAGATCTCTAACATTTGGTCGTCACCAACCTTATACTAGAAAGTCAAAGACACTTCACACGCACGGAATCACAAAAATCTTAAATCATTTCTTTTACCGGCTAGACCATCCCAAATTATTATATATACGGTTAAAGGATTTTGTGAATCGATGGTTAAGGGATTAAGCACTTAAGTCATATATCCAGCCTATACATATGAATCTTCATGTTCCTGTACGACGCTATATTCAATTATTGTGCATAAATATAGTCACTTCACATAGATAAGGAAAAAATTGAACTCAAGCACATCATTCATCCACAATTCATAAACTAATACATGCTTTCAAATATATTCATCCTAGCAAACAAGACTATCTAACTCACACAAGTATGTGATAAAAATATTTTTAACATAATTCACATGAAATAAAATAATATCACACAAACACAAAATACTAAATAAATGACTAGCAATTAACAACTAATAATTCACCCCCAAATTTAAAACATAAATTGTCCCAAATATTAAAATAAATACAGAGGGTTAGGACTTTCCTGAATACATCAATTGTTGTATTGCCATCACCTTGGTGAGGTGGATATGGGTTGACTTTCTAACCACTTTGTTACCCACAATCTTGAGAATATTTCTACAAAGAACATAACGAGAATATTACAACAATAAAAACTAAGTAATAAGAAAGAGATAGAGTTCGGGTTGCCTACTAAGAAGCGCTTCTTTAAAATCATTAACTTAACTTTTTGGCATGATTGATCATGGTGGTCGAACCAAGTTATTTCCTCCTTGTATTTTGTGCAATTTTCATTAATGCACCCCTTCCTTGCTCTCCAAATCTTGATATTTCACTCGCATCTCTGCCAAGAAGTCCACCAAAATTTGATTTTCTTTTCTGATAGCTTCGTTGATCAAGTGACTCTTCTTCATTAATTCTACAACAAACTTTGATGTTGGGAAGTTGCTCATAATGGGTGTATATATTGAATATCTCTTGCTTGTCCTCCACCCTCAGTATTAGCTCACCATTCTCCATGTCAATTAGAGTTCAACAAGTTCCTAAAATGGTCAACCCAATATAATTGGAATGTCTCGATCTTTTGGTATATCCAACACAATAAAGTCCACAAGAAATATTAAATTTCTTGCTTTTATGAGTACATCCTCAACTTTGACACGTGGCTTTAAAATTGTTCTATGAGCTAGTTTTAATGTTATTAATTTTGATTTGACTTTACCCAATCTCAATTTCCTATAAACAAATTTTACATTAGACTTATATTAGTACCTATATCTGACAATATATTAATAGAACAAGAATTTCCTATTGAAATTGGTAAACTAAAACTCCCCGTATCTTTCAGCTTGTGAGTCAATTTGTTTTGTACTCTTGCACTACTTTCCTCCGTAAATACCACAATTTCAAACTCCAAAAACTTTCTTTTCTTTGTCAATGTCTCTTTCAAAAACTTTTTGTAGCTTGGAATTTATAATTTTACATCAATCAACGAAATATTGATCTGGAGTTTTTTGAGAACATCAAGAATTTTTTCAAATTTTATATCTTGTTTGTTCTTCTTGAGCATTTGAGAAAAAGGAATAAGAGACACGTAAGCCTTGATTGAACTTGGTGTCTTGGTAGTAGATACTTTTGTACTTTTTTCATTCTCAATTGAGGATGGTGCATATTTTTCTTCCACTGTAGCTTCATCAACCTCTTCCTAGTCATCTTTTCTTTCTGGTCTTTTCACAGTAATCTCTAGTAATTGTACCCCATTCCTCGTAGTTATAGCATGAATATTTTCCTCCATCGACTTCTTTCGAAGTCTTTGAAAAAATAGAAGTGGAGGTACATATGCTTAAACTTTTAGAGGAACCCTAGGTGGATTGTTTTCCACTACTCTTATTACCATCACCCGGTTCATAAAATTTGTCATTGTATTGCTTGGAAATGATCCATGTGAACATTCTATAAGTTGTTGAACTATCTGACCAATCCATGTCTCCAACATGCTTGCTGGTTTTGAAAATTAGTATTAATCTATTGGAATACTTTGTCTATTTTTTGTACATATTGATGAAACATCTTCCCTAAACTTAGTTTTCTTTCTTGCTGGAAATAATTTTCTTATGTGTTGAAATTGCGGAAACCATTCTGAATAAAGTTTTTTTTTTTTCTCTGAAGAAGAAAGCATCAAGCAATTTTCTGTAGGGTGATTTCTTCCACAATTTTCACATGCTGAACTGACCATCACTGCATTTACTCCATGTGTTTGCAATTTTACAAGTAACTCCACCTATTTTGTTAAAGCAGCAATCAATTCCAGCTGTTTTCTTTGGTACCACTCTTTCTGATAAGAAAATTGAATATGTAGTTGCAATTAATTCGAACAAGTCTAGGCATTGTTGAATTGATTTAACAATGATTGATCCACCAGCAGAGGAATCCATCTGAGACTTTGACAGTGGTGAAAGTTCGATGTAAAAATATTGCACTTGATTACATATGGTGATTTCATGATTTGGACACTTTCTCATAAGTTCCTTAAATCAGTTCCATATATTATGATAGCTCTCCCCATCTCTCAGTTGGAAAGATCAAATTTCCAAACGGATTTTTGCTACTTTTGCCCGTGGGAAAAATTCGTTCCTGAATTTTCTAGTCAGCTCCTCCCATGTAGTAATGCTTTTATGAGGTTCGGCATCTAACCACTCCAAAGCTGCATCTCTCACCGTGTAAGGAAATAAATACAGTTTGTTAGCATCTTCATTAACTCCTAGAGTAAGGAAGTTTAGACAATTTATGAGAAATCTGAAAATATGTGTGTTCAGGTTTTTACGAGGTAACCTGTAAAATTAGAGAGTGTTGCTAGTCAATTGATCCAAAGGCCTTTATCTGAAAATTATTTACCCTAAAATTTGGATATACAATATTGGAGCTAGCTAGTGCTGCTATAGGAATAAAGAACATTGAGACTAGTAGGTTTCCCTCATTTTTCTCCACTCACTCATTTTGTTATGCCGCCACTTTCTCGACAACTTGTCCAATCGACTGCATAGAAATAGGAATATTTTGATCATTAGCAATCTGATGTTTCTATTTTTGTTTGTGTTCGTTGAGTCTTCATTTGAAGGTACGTTCTATTTTCGACTCAAATGGTTTAAGATCGTCTTCTTGGGTACAGAGCATACAACAAACACCTTTTTTCTATAAATAAAAGAAAATACACTAATCAAATAATAATAAAAAATAAAATAAATTAAGATTAAATGTAAATAGTCCCTGATAGCGGCGCTAAAAAAATTTAAACAGCAAGTGTACGATATCGTAACAAGTAATATAGTAAATATTTGAGTCCAGATTATCATTTCCACGAAGACTAGACCTTTAATGGTTAATTTACTATTTCTAACTACTACTTGATGAAAACAAACAAAAAGTTGTGAATTGTTTAGGTTTTGAATCTAACAACTTCTAACAAATTGAAATTACCAAAATTGCACTTAAGATCGAATTAGTGTTTTAAATATGGAATAAATATTACGGCATAACAATTTCATCTATTTATAATCTTTAGATCTTAATTCAATATTCATAAATTATTGTAGTGTTCGATCGAATTCTTCAATTGTATTCAATTTGCCCATCTCGAGTTCTGATTGTACATATTTTACTTATTCAATCTCATATCTCTATATGAATCAAGCTTAGTTAAACAAAATATTAGTTTAAAGACTTCATATAAGACCTCAGCAATTAATATATGTATTTCTACATGTTACACTAGATAACCATATTTTAATATGTGGTCTAAATCTAATACCCACCTCTTGATTCATAATAAATTCACAAAATCATTGAATTAGTGATCAAGTAATTCAAAGCATTAAATACATAATTAAAATCAACACATAAATGATGAAAGAATGTGAATCTTGAATAAAATAAATAAAGGGTCTCAAATCGATTACGTTGGTTGTCCTAATAAAAAAATTAGTTACTCATAATAATGGAAGAAAACTAAAGATTTGCACGGAGTACAACACCGGGTTTTAAATTGAGATGTAGAAAAGAGGATAAATCTTGCACCAAGTTCAGTTCTTGCCTCCAGTATTGATTTCAAACCCTAGCCCTTGATTCCTTTCTTATTATCCTTTTGATTCTCTCTAATTCTCAAGTTGTATCCTGTGCCTCTCAATGTGTGGAATCCCCCAAAAGTGTCTTATTTCTTCTATTTATACTTCTCCTATTGTGTTTCTCGAATTTGGAGTCTTTCTGGGCTTTTAACGGGCCAAAACTATACAACCCTAGGACAGACGGTGTGGTGCCTAGGAGCTTGAGAAGAGCGTCTGAGCATCGCGATGTAGAATCTGGGTAGCGCCTAGGTGCTACGAGGCGCTGCATCTCTGTTCTTTTCCTACGCCTTCTAGGCAATCGTAGCACCAAGGTACTTGGGTCCTAGCACCTAGGCGTTGACTTGCTATTACAAAACTCATCCTCGACGCTTGGGCGCTCCAGGTATGGCGCCTGTTTTCCTTGGCTTTGTGTCTTGTTTGTTCACTTTAGCACATTTTACACCACCTCACAAACCTTTAAAATAACACTAACAAACATATCAAAAATGTTCTATGCTCATAAGAACTAGCAAATAATCAAGTTAAAATTGTGTAAAACTCGTGAGTAAAAACATATTCGTCAGAACCTTACAATGTTGGGCTCTATTTTTTCGTGAGCTTCACCTTGCTTCCTTTTTGGATATTTTTCATGGCTTATTTTCATTTACCAGTATGTCTACTGAGAGCTTTTGTGTTAAGTTTACTGAAAAGAATTATGTAGCGTGGGATTTTTAATTCCAAATGTTCCTTAAAAACAAAGATCTTTAGGGCCACATTGGTAGAACCTCTTATGTTCTTGACGAAGCTAAAGAGTTAAATCAATGGGGGGCAAAAGATGCTCATTTTATTTCTTGAATTTGGGATCAATTGAACCTCACGTGGTGAATAATCTACGATCTTTTAACATAGCTAAATAGATGTGGAATTATTTGAGGCGTGTTTACACTTAAGATAATAATGCAAGGAGATTTCAATTGAAATTGAAAATTATTAATTATGGTCAAGGTAACTGATAGTTCAAGATTATTATTCTGAGTTTCTAAATAGCAAATATTTTGGTATTATTTAAGCTCAGGCCCCAGTAGGGTCTTATCTTGTTTTAGGAGTTCATGATATTAATAGGCATGATCAGTCTCTGATGAAATTGCTCAGGTTGGACTGTTGAATAGAGATGTAGTTCCTTCTCTAGATGTGTGTCTTAGTAAATTGTTGTATGAGGAACATAGATTGGCTACATAAGCTGGTATGGGTGTTCGAGAGACCTTTGAGGTTTTTAATGTTGCATATGCTACTCAAGGGCGGAATCGAGGAAAGTAACCGATGCAGAGCTACAGACATACGGTCGCAATTGCAATAAGAAATTTTGCACTTACTGTAAGAAGAATGGGCATATTATCAAGTAATGTCATATTTATTCTGAAAATCGGCGGGACCAAGTTTTAGGGCTACTGTTCCATACTAGCTCCAAGCCCTAACATTACGTGGTCTCAGCCGTTTTTGGCCTTTGGACTTCAAGGTTAAGGTAAGATCATTTCTTCTCCTTGGTTTTTTGATTTTGTTGTATCAAATCATGTGAATGGTTCTTCTAATTCATTCCATAACCTTAAAAAGTATAATGGTACACAACATATTCAGATTGCTAATGAAAGGACTCTTCCAATTATAGCAATTGGTGATATTGTTTCCTCTTTCAGTCATGTGTTTGTATCTTCTGGACTGTCAACTAGTTTGATTTCTGTTTGTCATTTGGTGGATAATGACAATAATGTGCATTTCTCTCATATGGTTGTCTTGTGCATGATTAGTTGTCAGACAAGGTAATTGCAAGGGCCTAAAATTGGAAGATCATTTCCTTTACAATTTACAATTCATCGTACTCTATCTTTAGATTGTTCTAGTATTGCAAATAAGATTGAGGTTAGGCATAGACGATTGGGTCATCCTAATAATTTGATTTTGTCTCATTTGTTGAAGCATGGTTTTTTGGGTAATAAAGAACAATGTTCTCCTCATGGATTGCCTTTTGATAGTGCCACTTGTAAAGCTAGGGAAAGTTAAACACTACCTTTTCCAAGTCATTGTAGTCACGCTAATATTTGCTTTGAGATTATTCATAATGGCGTTTGGGGTATTACATCCGTTATTACACATGGCCATTATAAGTATTTTGTAACATTCATTGATTATTACAATGACTTTACTCGGGTCTATTTTCTTCGATCCAAAGCTGAAGTTTTCATTATTATTCATAAATTTATGGTTTACATTGAGACACAATTTTCTACTTGTACAAAGGTTTTACAGTTTGATAATGGTGGTGAATATATGTCTCATGACTTTCAAGACTTTCTATAGAAGAAATGTATTATGTTAATATCTAAACGATCATCCCCTTGTACTATTCAACAGAATGGGGAATCTGAACCCAAAAATTGTCACTTACAGGATACGGTTCGGACCTTACTCTTGGAATATATGTCTCTTGACTTTCAAGCCTTTCTATAGAAGAAATGTATCTCAAAGATCATGCACTTATACTATTCAACAGAATGGGGAAGCTGAATGCAAAAATCATCACTTACTGATACTGTTCGGATCTTACCCTTGGAATCCTCAATTCCACCTAAATTTTAGGTGGAAGCTTTATCCACAACGATAAATCATGTCTAATAAATCATGTGCCTTCTCTGCAATTAAATTTTGATTCTCCTTATTATTATCTTTATGGTATGCATTTTGATTATAATATTCAGTACACGTTTGGACGTGGGCTTTGTTCATTTACCTCATAATGAAATTCACAACCTTACATTTCAACTAGTTAGGTGTGCTTTCATGGGTTATATTGTCGGAAAATTATTTAGCCCCAAATATGCGGAAATAATCAATAATAAGCAACAAGTCACTTTTATTGTCCCTAGATGATTAAGGTAATTAATTCAATTAACCCTAAGTTTAAACAATCACAGAAATATGCAAATTAAAATCAATAAAATAAATAACACCAAAAATTAATGACGGTGGAAAAACCCTTGAAGGACTTTTCATAGGAATAAAAAATCTCTGGACAAATTTGCTAATAAATCCCTAGAAAAGTTAACTTACAATTAGTTCAGGCACCGGTAAGCCTTAGTTGACTCTGGCAATCTAACTTTTAAATTGCCAAAGAACTCTGGACTACTTTTCTCTCCATGTCAATCACCAAGAACTAACTCATTTCAGAGCGTTGGAACTCCAATCGCCTCTTTTTCAAACTTCAGAATTCTGAAGGCTTATAAGAGAATGTAAGGTTTTGGGTGTTTGATCTTGTGTTTGATCTGTAGCTGAGGTAAGAGATTTATGAATATATAGATTTGAACTTCATTGTATATTCCCTTAACTTAAAACAAGGCTCAGCCAATGCCACAAAGTTTGGGATGAATTTATGAAAAATAAATGAAGTCATTGAATCTAGAGATCTTTAGAATTGTTGTTGATCATCAAGAATGTGATCTCTATGATGAATATAATGATTCAACACACCTTTGGACTTTTCATGGCATGTATATTTATAATGGGTAGTGCCTTGGATGAAAAGGAATTGAAAATCAGTATTAAAATCGAATTAGGATTGCTCCTGGATGAACAACAAGCCCACTAATCGAGTGCCAGTCTCATGCCCAGCTAACGACAATGGTTCTGTTGTGAGTACTCGAGCACGCATCGTGCAGCCAGCAAGAGATCATGACCTCCACTTCTTGATCTCTTCTTTATTTGTCTTTAACTCATTTTAGGACTCTATCAACCCCAAAGTATTTTGATTTAAATTACAACTCAATAACTCCAATTTTGACTTCAATTACAACTCAAAACCCATGATTTTGAATACATAAATTGTTAATTACAAATTTAGAAATTGCTAATTACATATTTGGACCCAACAATCTCTTCATTTGACATTTCGTGACAAAATCATTTGTTTCAAAGTCAAAATCAAAATAACATAACAACAATTTGCTTAAAGACTAAATTTTCAAATTTTAACTCAAATCTTGTCGTTCGTATTTCCTGAAATACATGAAAACGACAATACCATACGAAAAGTAAGAGGAAACTAACAAAATATATATATATATATATATATATATATAACTAAGTCATATAAAATAATGCAAGTAAAAGATGTGTAACACCAAAAAGCTTGTAATATTGCATGAATTAGTAACTTAGAAATAAAATATAAAATATCAATATCAATATTGACAAAACACTTACACAATATCAATCTTAAAATTCCAAATTAAAATCAATCAAAAATACCGAAAGTTAAAAGTCATTTTTAAAAATTTCTATGAACTGCCTCTAAGTTAAATATGAAAATCAAATTAAAAAAATTCTCTCCTCCTAACTCATCTTAATTCTTCTGAAATAAATATTCTATTCCCCCTTTTTTTTCAGAATAATAAAGAAAAATAAGTAACACAATATGAATAAAACAAAGAGGAATGAGAAAAAAAATATACTCTCATGGACAAATTATGCAAAATTATGCAACACGTATGATAGGAGAATAAAAGATTTTCTTTCTTTTGAGGTAACTATTTTTCATTACTTACACCTGCATAATTCATAAATAGTGAACTTTTTCACATAGCTTATTTTAAACATATATGAAGTAGATTATATATACAACCCATGTGTGAAAAGTGCCCCTAATCTCATGTATGCAAGATTTAAAAGCTTTATATCGATGAAAGGTGTCGCTAATCTCTTCTATGGAAAAATGTCTCGTCGGCTCGGGCTCAGTGGAACGAGCCGAGGCTCAGCCGAGCCCCATTTTGGGGCGCTCGAGTCGGGCTAGTCCGTGAGCCTAAAAAATTTTTAAAAAAAAAAACCTATCTGCCACTTCTTTTTTTAAATTTTTTCTTTTAATTTTAGCTATAATTTTTTTTATATGTTAATATTTAGTTATTTTTTATAATACATATAAATTGCACAAATTTTAAATTCTTTAAAAAGATTTTAGATTTGCCACGAATTTAAAAAAAAACTGAGCCGGCTCGGCCCTGGCCCTGGCCCGACATGCTCACTAAGGTCCAAGCCGAAAGCTCGGGTCGGGCCTAAATTTTTTGGCCGAGCACTCGGGCAAAAAAAAAAACTCTAACTATTTTTACTCGAGCCGAGCTCGGGCAAAAAGTTTCGACTCGACTCGTTGACACCCCTAACTAAAGAATTACTAGTGAATGAATATATTTCTCAAAGTATGAAAGTCAAATACAGTGCTACTAGGACTTTTTATATAAAAAAAACTCATTCTTAATTTTGTATAACTTTTCTTTCTCACCCTGTTTGTGAGCACATGTATATACTTTTATTTTCTTTTTCATTTTATGTGCAAATTTTTCTTCATTAAGTTTTCTAAAAGACCAATGTAACGATCTTTAAGTCGATAATTCCTAAGTCAGATGACTATCGGACACTAGGTTTTAAGATGTCCAACATGCTTAATTGTTTGAGTAATAAAGTTACAAAGAAAGTATAGGATATATCTCACAATTTTTTATACGATTTATATTTTTTCCAAGCTCAATATTATTTTTCTTTTAGGGGAATATGCATGATTTTAGGTAAATTAGTTAAAAATCATTCCATATTTAAAGTCAACTCATTACACCAATGACTAACATCTCAAATCTCACACAGGCAGTCAATACCCACATATAAGATCTTAATAAGTGCTATGTAGATGGTACATGAAATAACCTATACCAAGTATTCCAAATAAATTCTAAACAAAGTTAACGAAAAATTTATTCACAGATTATTGATTTTACTAGTACTTGATCACAATATAGCATGTCCAATACTCTTACTTAAAAATGCTATGTTAAAAAAAAAAAAAAAAAAAAATCCCTTTTTCCTTTTTCAATTTTTTTATTTTCAAATTTCATTTTTTTTCATTTTATTTTTATTTTTAATGCACTCAAAAAATTGAGATAAAAAATAAAGAGTATGCATGAATATGTAGATTCTATGAATAATACAAATGCATGCACCTAAACACCAAATCAATGAGGCAAACAAACATTCTTAGAAAAAAGAGCAGAACAAGCAATATCGCAATTAATATCATCACATTGACCTGTGATTTCACTCTTTTTAACCCAAATCTTCTTAGAAAAAGATGTAATCTTAGTCAATTGAGTTTTCAGCTGAGTCAAAGTCAAGAATCTAACATGAGTAGTTAGATCTTGTTTGTTGTTATTAATCAAGGGCTTACGTCATTTACGTCTAATTTGACCAAAAACTCCACATTTATGGCACGTGGGGATGAACCTATGACTAACTTTAGGTTGAAGAACATATGTTGCACAAATACTCTAGGTCCTGGGACTACTCGCTTAGATCTAATAGAGGCAGGTACACTCTTGTTTTTAGAAGAGGTAGTAATATGAGAATTGGTTTCATCAAAACCTAATCTTTTTCTATTTCCAATTGGCTTTTAGCCTAATATATTGTCAAGCTTCTTAGAACCATTAGGAAACGATTTAAGTTGGGCACTAGATTACTTGAAGTCTCTAATAAGTGTCTTAACCTTAACTTTGAATGACTCTTTTTCTACCCTTAACTCATTCAATCTACTACAAGACTCTTTAAGTTTGTCTGCTAAACTCTTCTTTTCTAACTCAAGTTTATACAATTTCTTAAAAACAACGCCATTCAAATTTTTCAAATTTATGGTACTCTTCAAACAATTCATTAAAGGCCTCTTCAAACATGGATACCTCTACTAATCCAGTTACAATCAGCTAACTCATCCTTAGTCCAGCAGAGATATTAGCATGAGTAACTCCTCCATCAACAATGGTAGATGGGATGGTCGGACCCTTTTCTACACTAACCCAAACTCGCTCATCCATAGACTTAAGAGAGGCTCTCATTCTAACCTTCCAGTACACATAATTACTATCATCAAAATAAAGAGGAATGAAAAGTGATTGACTCATATAGACAAATAGGGTCGAGGATTGAGTTAATAGCTCTGATACCACTTGTCAGGAAATTATTTAGACCCAAATATTTGAACTTAATCAATAATAAGCAAAAAGTCACTTTTATTATCTTTAGATGATTAAGGTAATTAATCCTAAGTATAAATAATCATATGACCATGCAAATTAAAAGCATTAAAATAACTAGCATCAAGAATTGATGCGGAGGAAAACTCCATCAAGGACTCTTTATAGGAATCAAAAACCTCCGAACAAACTTGCCAGTAAAATTCACTAAAAATGTTAACTTACAATTAGTCCGGACACCACTAAACATTAGCTGATTCTGATCACCTAACTTGTAAATCACCAAGGAACTCTTTGGTTGTGCGACCTGCACTTCGAAGAAACTTTGAACTACTTCTTTCTCTGGTGGATAATCGAAATAAACTCGTTCCGAAAAGCTGGAACTTCAAGCCTCTCTTCTCCAAACTTCAAAACTTTGAAGGCTTATAGGTGAAGGCATGATTTTTGGTGTTTGATCTTGTGTTTTGATCTGTAGCTAAGGCAGGAGATTTATGGATATATGGATTTGAACTTCAATGTATATTATCTTGACTTAAAACAAAGCTCAACCAATGTAAGAAAGTTTGGGATGAATTTATGAAAAATAAATCAAGTAGTTGAATCTAGAGATCTTTGGAATTATTGTTAATCATCAAGAATGTGATCTCTATAATGAATATAATGATTCAGCACACCTTGGATGTTCTATAGATTGTATATTTATAATGGATACTGTTTGGGGTGAAAAAGGATAGAAAATTAGCATTAAAATCAAATTAGGGCTGGTTCCGAACAAACACGTCACTCAAGCATGGTTGACGCCAAGCGAACGACAAGCCCGCTTCTCGGCAGCCAGCCTCGCGCCTAGCTAACATTGATGGTTTTTCTATGGACACTCTATTAGAGCACCTCGCGTGGCAAACAAGTGGTTGTTACCTCTGTTTCTTGATCTTGATTTTTCTTTAACTCCTTTTAGGATTCTATCAACTCCAATTTATTTTAACTTAAATTACTACTCAAATAATCTATGATTCTAAATCCGAAAATTGCCTTCAAATTTAGAAATTGCTAATTACAAATTTGGACCTAACATATAACATTTCTTAGAAGGGATTTATATTTTATGATGCTATTGCTAATCTGCTATGCATTTCTCACAATATGATTTTCTTTGAAAATGAATCCTATTTCCTGCAACATGTTGTCCCTTCTGAACGCATCCTACTTTCTAGCTTTGATGATACATCTCCATCCATCAAACATTTTTTACCAGATATTGTCTATTAGGGATGATGGCCCTTATCTTCACTGTTCCCTCTCAACTCCAATCAAGTGCCTACTTTTATAGCTCCTTGATGGTCCTCTCGCACTATTCATCCTCCAGATTGGTATGGGTTCTCTATGACTTTAGCCATTATCACAATTCATACTTCTTACTTGTAGACCAATAAAACAGGCATGTTAGGAAATGCAAGAGGAATTTCAGGCTCTTAAGTAGAATCATACTTTGGATATTGTTTCTGGCCTTGCTGTCTTAAGCCCATTGGTTGTAAATGAGTATACTCCATTAACTTGCAATCGAATTGATTGCTTAATCGATATAAGGCATAGTTGGTAGTACTTGATAATCGACGGGAAAATGGGGTGGATTACGAGGAGATTTTACTCCTATAGCAAAGATTACCACAATCCAACTTTTCTAGCTATTTTTGCTAAGGATAGGCTTTTGTGCCAAATGGATGCCAAAAATGCCTTTCTATATAAAGATCTCAAGGAGGAGATCTATATGACCTAATACCATCTTCCGATGCTTATAAATTGAAGTGGTCACTTTATAATTCTTGGTTTAATAAGTCTATGCAAGACTCATTGTTGAATTGTCTTGCTTCTTGTGTATATTGATGATATCGTTATTATAGGGACTGATTCATGATTGATTTCCTTGTTCCAAGAGTGCCTCAGAGTTCCTTTCATATGAGGACTTAAGTTATTTGTAGTTTTCTTAGGTCTTGAGGTGTACTCTACCCTGATTGGTACTTTCCTATACCAATATAAGTACACCTAGAAGTTTATACCCATTTGGAGGTAAATGTGAAGTACTGAAGATGGGGATTTTCTTTCTGATCATTCTTTGTACAGGCAACCAGTGGGCAAATTGAACTATTGACTATTATGGCGGCTAACTGTCCATTATTCTCTATTTGCAGGTGTTATGTTTATGACTCAAATTTCATGTAATTTGGAAGTTTGGTTCATGGAGGTAGCCTAGATAATTTTGGTTTGGAAGTTCGTATAGATAAGGGATCAAATTTCATCATGGATTGAGAGTTTGATTGGGATAATGACATTGGGATTGATGAAGAAGTGTTTTGGAAACACGAGGATAGAGCTAGGACGTCAAGACTCGACATGATAAGTCACAAAAGAATACAGTTGTAGGGTGCTGGGGCACCATGGTATGAGCACCGCGGCTACCGCAACCTATTTGTGGCCAGCAAAGTTGGGGTGCCGGTGGGGTGCGCTCACGAGAAGGAAAGGTTTCCTAGTTGATTTTAGCTGTGTTTTTTGTGATCTACTACATCTATAACTCCAAGATTAGGCTCTTATATATACTCCACATGGTGTAGGCTCTTCAGATGCTTGTATACATTAGAAACTTGAGACAATTGTTTAGATTTAGATTGAGAGTGTCAAATCTTGTAAAACAATTTTAGTTTCTTGGCATATTTAAATTCTCATCTTCTTCTACATAAATCTTGTGTCGTTGTATGATCCAATATTTTCCATATTGATCTTATTTTCTTATCTTTATTATTTAGTCTGGTTCTCAACAAATTGTTATCAAAGCTAAGGTTTTTTAACGGTTTCTCGGGAGGTCCAAATTGGTTATTAAAGAGAGGTTTGAACAAGGTTGATTGTTTTAGGGATAGCAACTATGAAATTTGAGATTCCACTTTTGGATTGCAACAGTAGATTTTCTTTATGGGGGATTAAAATGTGAGTAGTTCTTGCTCAATTAGACTTGGATGATACTCTGTTGAGGGTTGATACAATGCCCACAACATTGACTGTTAAGGATAAGCCACACAAATATTGAAAAGCACTATCATGGATACAACTTTCTAATCAAATTCTTCAGGATGTGGTAAAGGAGAAAAGTATCGCTAGATTGTGGTTGAAATTGGAGTAGTTTCGTATGATAAAGATTTTGACCAGTAAGTTACACTTGAAATAGCGCTTGTACTCTCATTGCTTAACAGAAGGTGGATCTTTAGAAAATTATTTATCGGTGTTCAAGAAAATCGTTGCTGATTTGGAGACCATGGAGATCAAGTACGATGAAGAGCTTTTATGGTTGATATTGTTATATTCGTTGCCACATTTGTATTTAAATTTTAAAGATATCATTCTCTATAGTTGGGATACTCTCACTATGATGAGGTATATGATGAGTTTTATTCTAAATAAAAGCTGAAACGTCTAGTCGTCGGATCTGAGGCCCAAGCAGAAAGCCTTGTTATTCATAAGGGGAAGATATATAGTCTTGGAAGGGACATAATCAAGGATAGCAATGATGATAAAATCTGTTGGTATTGCAACAACAAGGGACACATGAAGAAAGATTATGAGTGGCGGAACAGGAATAAGTTTGCTACTACAGATTAGAAGGGACAATCAAGAAATTTCGATGATGCCAGTCTTGCAGAAGAAGATTGCAGTGATTGAGATCTTTTGGTGACTTTTGATGATGACTCCAAACCCAATAAGGATTGGTTTCTTGATACGTCTTTAACTTTTCATATGAAACAGTTATAAGGGGTTTCGTGTTGATGATAAATAATGAGCCTTGTGAAATAGCTGGTTTAGTTAGACATGTTCCAGGTTTAAATGAAATATTATTTACTTGAGTACTCTTAATTCAAAAGGGAATAGGTATATCAGTGAAGGTGGAGTTCTGAAAGTTAGTAAGGGTGCCGACTTGTGTTAAAGGGATGGAGAAAATCCCATTTATATATATTAGAAGGTTCAACAATCCCTGTAGAAATAGCTACAGCTTATGGTTTGTTAAGCGATAACTCGGGCAGAGTTGGTTTTGATCGGGTTGTTCGTGGTGATTTGAGCAATGATATTAGGAAATCTTCTAAAAGCTCAGGTAGAGCTAATTTTGATCTTGTTGATCATGTGCTCGTGGTGATTCGATCAGGTTTGACGACTCAAGTGGAATTGGAAGTGCTCGTGGTGATTCGATCAATTTTGGTAACTCGGCTAGAACTGGTAGTGAATAGGATGATTTAAGCAGTTCTACGACTCAAGGTAGTCCTGCTAGTGTGAAGGGCTTGAATTTTGTTCATAGCTGTTGAATATGCTCAAAAAGGGCATGGTGGAATAGATGGAAAATGACTTGAAGAGTGAAGACTTAATTCCATGCTATGGAATTTGTGTTAAGGTGGAGTTTGTGATGCTTGTGACTCAAATTCCATGTAATTTGGAAGTTTATTTCATGAGAAAGTCTATATATATATATATATATATATTTTTTTTTTTTTTGAAGTGTGAATCGATTAGGAATCAAATTTCATCATAGATTGGTAGTTTGATTGGGATAAGGACTTTGGGATTAATGAAGAAGTGTTTTGGATACACAAAGACAAAGTCGGAACGTCGGGACACAACGTCGAAAGCTGTAAGACGAAGCAACAACGGGGCATCGTGGCGCCTGCAACCTACTTAAGGTTGCAAGGCCGGCACAGGGGCCGGCAAAGCCTGGGCAACAAAAGTGTCGGGACACCAATGGGGTGGCAACGATGCCATCTGATGAGAAGAAAAGGTTTCATCGTTGACTTTGGCTGTGTTTTTTGTGCTCTACTTCATCTATAACTCCAAGATTCGGCTTCTATATATATTTCACACGATTAACAATAAGATCATTGTTGTACATATTAAAAACTTGAGATAATTGTTTAGATTTAGATTTAGAGTATCAAATCTTGTAAAATAATTTTAGTTTCTTGATATATTAAAATTCTCTTTTTCCACATAAATCTTGTGTTGTTATATGATCCAATATTTTTCATATTGCTCTTATTTTCTCATCTTCATTCTTTGGCATGGTTCTCAACAGCAAGGAACTTTTGCCCATGGTCTTTTCTTTCCTATAGAATTACTTGTTCATTTGGTATCCTATAGTGATGCGAATTAGGTTGGTTGTTCATATATACAGCATTCTATTGCCGTATGGTGTATATTTTTTGATATGGCCCTCGTTTCTTGAGAAAGTAAGAAAAAAGATCGCATGTCTAAGTCATCCACTGAATATGAGTATTATGCTACGTCATCTGCCCGTTCTGAAGTTATTTAGCTTCTAGGACTACTTGATGAGCTTGGGTTTCCTCAATTTGCCCAAACACTCTATGTGGATAATACTAGTGCTATTCAAATTGTTGTTAATCCTGTGTTTCATGAACGCACCAAGCACATTGAAATAAATTGTTATCCATTCGCGAGTTATTTGATGGTCTTGTCATTACTATTCTACATATTTCCACCATCGTTCAGAGTACTGACTTTTTCACTAAAGCTCTCTCTCATCCCAGACATTATTTTTTTGTTGATAAATTGAAGTTTTTTTTATCTACTAGTATCAATTTGAGACAAGATGTAAACAGAAGCAATTAAAGGGATTTCCTTTCTATAATTAATGCATGTATGTAATTATGTTTTCAATATATTGTGTAATTGTACATATAGATAGTCTCAAACGTAGCTGTACTTGATAGAAATTAGTCCGTGACTACTACTCTAAATTTCTATTTAAATGAACAAATCCTCACAATGAGGACTTTCAGTCAAAAACTTAAAGACGACATACCATTGTTCATGGAAAGTTGGATGTTTTTCTTTGCCTCCGTCATCAGAACAGTCAAAAGATAGTGCAAGAAACTGATCAGTAAAATGAAGGAAAAGAACCAGAATATTCAGTTTGTAGAAGGGAAGACGGGAATACCATTTTACATGGCAATTTCTGGAGAATATTTTAGTGGGAATTTTTTTTTTGTGCATATAGGTTTTTGTGTTATTTTTAATTGCCTACAGGATAAACAACTGATAAAATTACAAATCTATTTTCTGTAACACAACTAGCATACCAGATAATCTACTGCTATCTAAAGCAGGTCAATCTTTTTAATGTAGATGGAGAATCACCTGTTCATATTCTTGCCAGAAAGCCTGATGTATTTAAATGTAGCAAACATTTTCGACTCTATGAATCCATCATCTACCTTTGTAATAAATCTCCCTTTGTGACAAAATAGAGATAAAATCCCTTATTGATCTAATATGCTAAAGTAAACTTACTTCAGCAAAAGAAGTGTTAGGTTTTCGATATTTTGTAATTGGCTATTCAGTGAACAAAAGGACTGAAATTGACATATTGTAAAAGTTAGAGGAGTAATGTGCAAATAGGTTGAAAATAGGGTTATTAGGTGTAAGGTTCAAGAATGGCAAAAAGAGGAAAATGGCACGAATTTTTGCTAGACTGTCACCAAGGTTTGGTTCGATCTACAAAAGTGGAAACCTCGTCGCTGGACTATCGCCCCTACTTCGCTCGAGCAATAGTCTGTCGTTCGACTGTCGTTGAGCCATCCATCGAGTGATAGCTTTATTTGGGAAATTTTTA
The DNA here is from genome assembly GCA_035079005.1 of Fraxinus americana. Lineage (NCBI taxonomy): Eukaryota > Viridiplantae > Streptophyta > Magnoliopsida > Lamiales > Oleaceae > Fraxinus > Fraxinus americana. Next base: position 12,463,318 of record CM068720.1, read on the forward strand.
TTTTGTGTTTTAAAGCCTTTTTCTATGGCCCGTCTATTTTATAACCTACCTATACATACCAAAACTTATTTGAACGTGTTTTTTAAGGGTGATCATTGAGAGAATTTCATCTAAGAGAATTCACTCAATTCCTTCTTTCAACCTTCATCTTGTTTGATTGCTTTGGTGAGAAAAATATCGATTCCATAATCCAAATACCAAACTTTTTTTCCTCTACATTTGATCAGAGTTCTGAAGATCAAGAAATTTTGACTGGAGTTCCAGTCAATGAAGAAAGTAGTGTTTTTCGTGGATCCACAGGAGATAAACGATTTCACAAAGCTAGGAGTTGCTGCAGGAGAGCAGAATCCAGAAGAGCTTTGGAAACTACAGCTAGGTGTGGTGCAGGAGCACAGAATCCAAGAAAGCTGTTGAAATTGCAGTCAGGAGATCAGATAGTACGTGTCGTCGTCTAGGCTGGTAGACTATAAGTTACATATCGTTTATAGTGGATTATTGACTAGCAAAGTGCCCGGAGTTTTTCCCAGTTGGGTTTCTCCGTGATCATTCCGGTGTTTGATTTACTGGTTTACTATTCATTATTTATTATACAATTGCAGTAATTCAACTTAGGATAAATTAACTTGAATGTTGAATCATCTAGAAAAGAATTAAAATGTAACTTGTAGCTATTTAATTCGTAAAAATATTTCTAATTCCGCATTACATATCTATTCACCCCTTCTAGGTATTGTTAGGGTCGAACAGCGTAACCTTCAAGAAAAAAATAATCCTACCACCATATGCAAAAACTATGTACTTTGAAAGTACAGTTCTGTCACAATTATATTATATTAATGTAAAATAGTTTCATTCAACTTCTTAATTTTATGTCCATCTTATTATCTAAAAGTTACTTATGTGCTGGTTCAGCAAACAATAGATACGTAGGACCTTGTAGGATTCAAACTTAAGAAGCATGCTGCAATCAACAACAATAGTTATAGCTCAACAAGAATGAACTATCCAGAGACCTACAAGACATGCATGGACATCTTCCAACATCTTTTATCTCCAGTTTTCTTTTACAATTTTTTATTTTTTTTGTATCACTTATCGATTTCCGTTTTCAGTTTCAGTCGAGAAAAGCTATCAGATTGAGAATTTAGATACTTCAAGGTGGATAATTAAATTGTACTATTTTCTAAGTTTATTTGACAGGAATAAATCAACGAAAAGTGACTTTACCTTCAATTTCATGTCATGTGTTGCCTACATATCCTTTAAATGAGGACTTATACCTTAAAAGTTTGTGATGATCTGTTTGATGGACTTCTCGCAATAGTCAGACATTATTATAAAATAAATAATGATATCTAGCAACAACGGTGCTATTAATTTGGGTTTGATTTATCCTCTTAATGTAGTTTTTGCATTAAAAATCTACATCGATGTTGCTGACGCATGTAAGAATCGCAATGATACAGAAATAAAAGAAAAGACTCGCATGCAGTTCAGATTATGAATTTAATGATGGAGTCTGAGTCGAGTTACAAGCATGACAGTACTGGGCAAAAACATGTGCAAAAATAAGAACCCTAGTATCCAGGACGAGTTCGCCTCCACCTACTCCGACTGGAAACTCTGGCCAACCACAAGCAAAGTGTCACTGACTTCCAACTTTACTCAAATCAACCAGGGATGGAGCTAGAAAATACCTACCCAGCTAGAATAATTTTCCAACAACTACTTTTAAAGAACAATAATAATGGTTGAAGGCGTGGTTGTGCACCACAAGCATTTCAGGTCGGGATTGTGTATTGAAACCATATATGGCAGTGTGATCATTATCTTGAAATCAAATTGTAGTATAGGCTGTTGTAATTTCTTTTATTTATTTATGCACAATTAATTTATTAATTTGAACAATTTCAATTCTCATAAAGGGGGTTAGGATAATAATTTCTTTAATTTGGAGCAATACTATTGTTATGAAACAGATCGCAAGATAATGACAATAATGAAATAATGAAAAAGAAAACAAGAATTTACGTGGAAACTCAACGAGGAGAACAATCCATTATAATCAATAGTTTTATGTTTACAATATCAAGATTTCAATAATCTCAATTGAAATCTAAACTCTCAATCTCTCGATATGTTGTTGAAGATGTAAAGAATAATATTAGAATGTTATAATATGGAGATACAATGTGGTTATATATATATATATATATATATATATATATATATATATATATATATATATATATATATATATATATATAACTTCTTATTGGAGTCCAAGATCTGAAGAAGTCCCAAAATCCAAAAAAAAAGGGAAAATCGCGGGAAGCATCACGCTACTGGGGCTCCTCGGCGCCCATTATATTTTTCCCCAACTAGGGACCTAGTGCCATGTGCAAACATTTTTGCCTCTTTTTTGCCTTCTTGGAGCTGTGGCGCCCGTCTCTCGGGTTTGATATTCTAAAATATGCTCTTAGCCATCCAAGAGTCCTATTTCAAGCCAAAATCCTAATTATGATTGAAATTTGATCTCCACAACTTAGGACTCTACAAACTCAAATACCTTAGACTTCCTCCAATAAACCAAATACCAAATCATATGGAATTTGGATCATACCACAACAAATCTCTACCTTGAGTCAAATTCCATCACAAGGAATTAAAACACACCTTCAAGTAAACACCATTTTTCATCTTCCAAACAAGCCCTAATTGACTAAATTAATGTCAAACGCCAACTAAGTTCAAGCAATGCTCAAACTTAGAAATGGGAAGTCATTTTGTCATCGTATCAGTAGGATTATCTTTGGTATCAACATTGCTCACTACAATATCACCACGAGCAATCAAATCACGCACAAAATGATACCTCACATCAATGTGTTTAGTCCCCTTATGAAACATCTGATCCTTAGTCAAGAAAATTGCACTCTTACTATCACAGAATACTGTAGATATCTCTAAGTCTTCACTGATTCACAATTAATCATCTTAGCTACATAACCTCCTTACATGCCTATGTAATGGCCATGTACTCTACCTCTGTGGTAGATAAAGCTACTGTATTTTGCAAAGTAGCTTTCCAGCTGATAGCACAGCCTCCAAGAGTAAACGCATAGCTTGTAAGCGATCTCCTCTTATCAAGATCCCCTACATAATCTGAATTCACATAACCTATGACTCCATCTAAATTTTGACCAAAATGCAAACAAACATTTGAAGAGCCCATCATCAACATATAATAACAAATAATAATCATATCATCATTCGAACCAGTAATTTTATTCTTTTGACATCTACTTTATCCTTGGCTGCTATAAGCATATCATCAACATATAATGACAAATATGTAATTGATCCACCACTTTCCTTTCTAAAGTACACACAACTATCATAATTACATCGATCAAAACCATGAGTAGTCATGAATGAATCAAACCTCTTATATCACTGCTTCGGTGACTGCTTTAATCCATACAAAGATTTCTTCAACAAGCACACATAGTCTTCCTTCTCTAAAGCTATGAACCTCTCTGGTTGTTGCATGTGGATGCTCTCCTCAAGTTCTCTATGTAGAATGTTGTCTTAACATCCATTTCCTTAAACTACAAATCATTCTTAACTACCACTCCTAGTAAAGCCCGAGTAGAACTATGCTTCATAACTGACGATAACACATCTGTAAAATCAACACATGAAATCTGACTGTAGCCTTTTGCCACCAATCTAGCCTTGTATCTAGCATCTTCAATCCTGACGTGCCTTCCTTTCTTTTGAACACACATTAACAACGATCCACTCTTTTTACCTTTAGGTAATTTCACCAAGTCCTAAGTGTTATTTTTTCTCAATGACTTCATCTCCTCCTGCATAGCAATCATGCATTTGCTAGAATCACTGCAACTGACTACCTATGAATATATAGCAGGCTCTTCAGTGGAATCAATATTTTCAGCGACACTCAATGCATAGCTACCAAATCTACTTTCCCATACTTCTGTGGAGGTCTAATCTATCTGCGAGGTCTATCCTTAGCTATAGAATATCGTGGTACTGGTGTATAGGCAAAGTAGGAAGGATATTACTGTCTGTCAACCTCGAACTGGACTGATATGTAGTAGACTATTCTGCAACCTCTAATTGTTTCTCCGAACCAATTTCCAACTCCACCTGAGTTGAATGATTCTGCTCATCAATTTTATCAGAATCCCAAAGAGGTGAATGACGAACCATAGCAAGTTCATCAAATACTACATTCCTACTAACAATTACATTTTTCGTCTAGGGACACCACAAATTTATACCCAAGAAAAAAATACATTTTCTAGACTTAGACTCCAACTTCCCATTATACATATCTGCATAAGCCGGACACCCAAAACTTTTCAAATCAGAATAGCAAGAAGGTTTACCAGACCATACCTCTTCTGGTGTCTTTTTATCAATTGCAACTGAGGGTGAGCAATTAATTAGAAAATAAGCTGTAGTAGCATCTTCAGCCCAAAAAGACTTAAGCAACCCAAAATTTGCAAACGTACAACAAACCTTTTCCATCAAGGTTTTGTTCATCTGTTCTGCCACACCATTCTGTTGAGAAGTTCCAGGCACTGTCAAGTGTTTCAAGATGCCTTCAACCCTACAGAAGCTGTTGAATTCATCTGAACAAAACTCCAACCATTATTAGTGCGTACACATTTTACTTGTTTTTCGGTCTACTTCTCCACTAATGTTATCCACTACTTGAAGGTCCCAAACACATCACTCTTCTGCTTTAAGAAGAATATCCAAACTTTTCTAGAGAAGTCATCAATTACTATCAACAAGTAATAATAGTCACCTTTAGATGGTATCCTGGCTGGTCCCCAAAGATTTGAATGGAAGTATTCAAGTGTTCCCTTCGTGTTGTGTCTTCCTTTAGTAAATCTGACTTTCTTCTATTTTTAAAAGACACAATGCTCACAAAACTCTATTTTGCTAGTCTTCTACCCATCAAAAAGTCCCCCTCTACTCAGCTCCGCCATCCCATTCTCACTCATAGCCCTTTAATTCATGTGCACTCAAAGATATGAGATTCAACTTCAGTTCCAGAACATGTCTTAGATCTGTAAGTGTTCTGACAGTCCCATCAAACATTTTGATTCTGACTGTGCCACTCCAACTATTTTACAAGGTAAGTTGTTTCCCATGATCACTGCACCTCTCAAAACTCCTTCATATGTAGAAAACTAGTCATTGTTTGGACACATATGAAAAGTACAAACTGAGTTAAGAACCCATTCCTTAGAAGGTTTAGAATCCCCGTCAGAAATCACAAGAAGCTCTCCACCACTTTGCTAATCTTCCACAATATCAGCCTCCGTTATATTAACATGTTGCTTCTCTTTCTCTGTAGCACCAACAGCTTTATTTCTATTTTTCAAGGTGTAGCAATCAACTCTAATATGTCCCTTCTTCTTACAGTAGTGACATGTGTTCTCAGCATGTCTCACATTTCTGCCAAAATTCATATCTTGATTCCTCAAACGCACAACCAAGCCTTCAGAATAATTTCCAGATCCTCCAAGAAGATGCCTCGTCTTCTCCATAGATAGTAAAGCATCATAAACCTCTTTCACGGTGAGAGTATCCCGACTATAGAGAATAGTATCTATAAAAGTCACATATGATGACGACATGGAACACAACAGCATCAAAGCCAAGTCCTCCTCGTCATACTTAACATCAAATGTCTCCAAATCAGCTACGATTTCTTTGAGCATAGTTAAGTGATCATCCAATGATGCACCTTCAGACATCCGGTGAGAATACAATCCCTATTTCAAGTGTAGCTTGCTGATCAATCTCTTTGTCATGCGAAGTTGCTCCAACTTCAACCACAATGTAGCGGCATTATTCTCCTTAAGAACATCCTGAAGAATTTGATTCGAGAGATATAGATGAATTTTCCAATCCCTACGCCAAATTTCATCCTACATCCAGGCAGCAGACATCCTATCAAAGCCAGCAAGACTTTCTCCAAATCCATATGTGCCAACACCGCTCGCATCTTCCCTTGCCATAATGTAAATATTGTGGTTCTATCCAACAACGAAATGTCTTCATTGTCCATGTACGGAACAATCAACATTGCACTCTTGTACCACTTGTTATAAAATGGATCACAAGATAATGGTAATAATGAAATAATGAAGAAGAAAACAAGAATTTACATGGAAACCCAATTCGAAAAAAAACCACGGGTAAATGAGAACAATCTACTATAATCAATAGTTTTGTGTTTACAATATCAAGATTTCAATTGAAATCTAAGCTCTCAATCTCTCAATATGTTGTTGAAGATGTAAAGAATAATATGAGAATGTTATAATATAGAAATAAAATGCAACTATGTATATAAAACCTTTTATTTGAGTCCAAGATGGAGAAGAAATCCCAAAATCCGAAAAAATGGGAAAATCGCGGAAAGCATCAAGCCACTGGGTGCCCGTTATATTTTTCACCGGGGAGCCGCAGCGCCTGTTACATTTTTCCCCAGCCACGACGCCCCCTGCTCGACGCCACAGCACCGAGATTTCTGCCTCATTTTTGCCTTCTTGGGCTGTGGCACCACTCCTTGGCGCTGTAGTGCCCATCTCTCGGGTTTGATATTCCAAAACATGCCTTTAGCCATCCAAGAATCCTATTTCAAGTCAACCTCCTAATTATTATTGAAATTTGATCTCCAGAACTTAGGACTCTACAAACCCAAATACCTTGGACTTTCTCTAATCAACCAAATACCAAATCACATGGAGTTTGGATCACACCATACTATTAAGTTCACTATTTCGGTTTTTATGAGTAAGATCAAATTTTCGCATCAACTTTTGGTTGGCCAAGTCAAATACTGTTATGAATCAAATAAGATATCAGAGTTGCTCTGATACAAATTCTTTATAACCAGTCCAAATAGTTAAAGACGAGAATATTATGAACCATATGAAAATAATGGATCACATAATAACCGATTTATGTGGAAGTGGAGGAGAATTTATTATACCAAGAAACTAAAATTGTCTTTATAAAATTTGATTCTCTCAATTTAAATCTAAATAATTCTCTCAAGTTTATAATGCATACAACAATGATCTAATTGTTATTTTGAGTCTATGAAGAGTTTACACGTTGTGGAGTATTTATAGGAGCCAAATCTTGGAGTTATGGATGAAATAGAGTCTTTAATCGTAAAGTCTGTATCCTAATCAAACTTTTAATCAAGCATGAAATTTGATCCCTTATCTATCTGGGCTTTTGAACCAAAATTATCTAGACTTCTTTCATGAATAAAACTTTCAAATCACATGGAATTTGAGTCACAAAATATAATAAACTCTACCTTAACACAAATTCCATAGCAAGGAATTAAGTCTTCATTCTTCAAGCCATTCTGTAATTCTTCCACCATGCCCCTACCAGACATACTCAGCAACTGTGAACTAAATCTAAGCCTTGCTTACTAGCAGAACTACTTTGCATGTCATACCTTCTTGAATCATCTTATTCATTACAAACTACAGTCAAGTCACCAAACCTGCTAGAATCACCATGAGCAATCCAACTCCACCTAAGTTGTTAAACCTGCTTGAATCGCCACGAGAAACAAGATCACAACAAGCTATATCTAAGTTATTAGAAGAAATCCTAGTATTAATGTTCGAACCACCATAAACAACCCAATCATAATAAACTCTACTCGAGTTATTGCTTATTGAACCATAAACTGCAGTTGCATCCACAATGACCGCCGAACTTTTTAACACATATAACATGAACTCTCTCCATTCCCTTAATACAATTCAAGCACCTTTGCTAACTTTCAAAACTCCACCTCCAAAAGTATATATGTACCATTTTAAATCAAGGGTACTCAAAGAGATTACATTCCTATTTATACATGGAACATATAGAACCTGGCCAAGTGTTCTAACAGTCCTATCAAACATCTTGAACTTGAAATTACCAATCCCAACTATTTTACAAGGCTCATTATTACCCTTCATCATGGAACCCCTTGTAATTGTTTCATACGAGAAAAACCAATTCCGGTTTGAACACATATGAAAAATGCTAGATGAATCAAAAATTCAATCATCGTCAAATTTGGAGTCACCTTCAGTAACTGTCGAAAGATCTCCATCACTGTCTTCTTCTACAGGATTGACATTACCAGAATTTTCTTATTGTTCCTTCAATCTATAGTAGCAAACATGTTTTGCCACTCGTAGCAATCCTTCTTCATGTGCCCCTTATTACTGCAATACCAATAGACTTTACCATTGTTGCTATCCTACATTGTTTCCCTTCCTTGACCACCTGTCTTTCTTTCACGAACAAACAAAACCTTCTCTCTAGGCTTTAGAGCTGACGACCAGATTTTTCATCCTCTCCTTAGAATATGGTACATCATATACCTCGTCAATAGTAGGAGTATTCAGACTATGGAGAATGGTATCTCTAAAAGTCACATATGAAGGCGGCAACGAATATAACAATATCAGTCGTAAATACTCTTAATCATACTGACCTTCATGATCTCCAAATCAGCAATGATTTCTTTGAACACAAATAGATGATCTTCCAAAAATCCATATTCCACCAAGCGATGAGAATACGAGCGTTGCATCAAGTATAACTTACTTGTGAAGCTCTTTATCATACAAAGTTGCTCCAATTTTAACGACAACCCAACGATACCTTTTCTCCTTTACAACGCCCTGAATAATTTATTTAGAAAGATGAAGATGTATTTGTGATAGGGCTTTCTGATCCTTCCTTTGCTTCTCCTCTCCAGTCATTGTTGCAGGCATTCTATCTATCCAAACAAAGCATCATCAAGATCAAATTAAGCAAGAACCACTCACTTCTGTAATATGAAAATTATTACCAAGATTTATGTGGCAGATGAGAGGAATTTATTATATCAAGAAACTAAAATTGTCTTCACAAGATTTGATTCTCTCAATTTAAATCTAAACAATTCTCTTAAATTTCTAATGTATACAACAATAATCTAATTGTTATTTTGAGTCTATGAAGAGCCTACATGGAGCATTTATAGGAGCCAAATTTTGGAGTTATAGATAAAGCAATGTCATTAATCACAAAGTCCTTAGCCCAGTTAAATTCTCAATCAAGTATGAAATTCGATCCCTTATCTATCCGAACTTCTAATCCAAAATTATCTAAACTTCCTTCCTGAATCAAACTTCCAAATCACATGAAGTTTGAGTCATAAAACATAACAAATATCATTTATAGTATTCAATGACATTAAATAATTTTTAAAAAAATTAATCAATTAAGTCGTATCTATTATATTTCTTAGTATTGCTTAATATGATGCATAAAATGTGTCATAGGGAAAAAAAAAGGCAAATTTGATCAATAAAAGAACAACATAGACAATGGGTTTGTCTTTCAGACTTTGAAAAGTTCAACAACAATGTACTGATATTTTAGAGCCTATTTGATTCTCATTAATTGGGAAAAAAATGAGTTTTGCATAGTATTTTTAGGAGAATGTGTAGTTAAAATGAGAAAAAAAATTGTTATACGTGTATAATATTTTATTGTGTTAATGTGTGGTTGAAAATGATCATGTAGCAATACATAAAAAAATTAATGGGTGTCAAACAAGCGCTTAATAATATTTTTCTTTTAGCTAAACAACGTTGTGAATATATTATATATAGCCTTTCCCATTTAGCTATATAATAAAGTTTTGTGACTGTTGAAGTGAAACCTAAATTCCATTAGGTATTGGTGTTTTAGTTGAGGATATTTTGAATAAGTCCAAAGATGGACCAAAGAGAAAAAGTGACTGCGTTTATGCTCGTCGTTCGCCCATCTCCCGCTCAAACGCTTAGAACAAAAGATCTGGAGCTCGCTGTGCGCGAGCTTGGTGCTTGAGCGTCGTGAGAGGCTGCTCGCTGGGCACGAGGACATCGCTCGAGCTCTGATGTCATTCGATCCAAGTTTGTTTCGCGATTTTGATGAATTTTAAGATGCACATTCCATGATCCATCTAAAACACTATAATTATGGTTGTAAATATACTACAAGCCTTGTTGGCTCTTTGCAGAGTTAGAAAATATTAGATTTTGATTGAGAACATCAAATCTTGTAACAACAATTCATTGTTTTGATCTAATGAATTCTCCTCCCCTATCCTTGGTTTTTTCCCTATTTAGATTTTCACGTAAAATCTTGTGTTCTTGTATTTGGGTTTATTTTCATATTGTCATATTATCTCGTTATTCTCTAACTATGACTCTAATTAAGCTCCTACAATATTTTTAATTGAATACCCTTTCTCTTTCAATTTATAGATATTAACACAATTTGGCCATGACATTTTTCCATGTGTCATATTTCCACTATCTGCCATTATTCTATGATGTGAAGTCATGAAAGATAATTCATGTCCTCAACTATATAATTTCCTTAACTCTATATATTTTTCAACTAGATTATTTATTATTGATTAGAACTATTAACTAGACCTACCCGTTGAACATTTCCTTAATCTGAAACCTTAAAATCTCGTAAAACCTTGGAAATCTAGACCATCTTATAGTAACGACCTTTATGATATATTCTGTGTGGCTATTCCTTTGAAAGTTGTTACGTGTTACGTGTCTTATTAGTTAAGATGTCTATGTATCACTTTGACTTGGGTGTCTTTAATGGTAATGGTGACTTTCTAGCTGATAACAAAATGATGAAAGGAATTTTAGGACAACAAAAAGTGTTAAAATATATTAATAAATCGTTTTCTTCTACTATGACTGAAGATTGAAAAAATAATACGACGAACTCCCATATATCTCTATTATCGTGCATTTATCTGATTTTGTTTATCAAAATTTGGTAAGCATGATTTAACTGAAAAACTTTGGAAAAAATTGGAAGAACTTTACTTGACACCATCCGCTCTTCATTAACTTTACTTACTTGGAAGTTTATTCAGTTTCAAAATTGACCCCTTTAAAGAATTAGATGACAGTCTCGAAATTTTCAATAAATTTGTACAATACATTACAAATTGTGGTGATAAAAAGTTTTTGATGTAAAATAATGAAGTTTCAACCCAACTAACACTTAGATGGGGTAAATGTGTGCATTCTGCGGAATTAAAATTAACAATCAATAATATGCTATAAGTCATAAATCATAGTCTTTAAATGATTATTAATCAATCAATCATAAATATCAAAACATAAAAGTAAATCAATATCGAGAATTTTTTTAGAAGGAAAACCTTTGAAGAACTCTTCAAGAGATAAAAAAAAAAAACTTTCGGGCACTCTTTACAAGTAAAAGATCTATTAGAAAAGATTTGATTTACATAATTGGTACAGACACAAGTAAACTTTACTGGGCACTCTTTACTAGTAAAAGATCTATTAGAAAGATTTGATTCACATAATTGGTATAGATACAACTAAACTTTAGTAAACTCTAACCCCCAATCGTAATCACCGAAGAACTCATCGGTTTTGCGTTCCAACTCCAGTTCTAGAACCTTTGTACTTCTTTTTCCCTTGTGGATGACCAAATACAAACTCGCTCTTAACAAACTGAAATTAGTTAACTCTCCCGATCTTCAGAACTTTGAAGGCTATTTGGTAAAGGATTTTGTTGGTGTTTGATCTTTTGGTATTTTTTGTGTCTTGATCTTGTGGTTGAGTCAGAATTATAAAACTAACATTTGATCTTTTACATGATGTTCTCTTGAATGAAAAAATACTCAACACATATTAAGGACTGACTATGGCTTGGGTATTTATAATATGAAGTATATGAGGTTGTTCGATCTAGGTTTGACCAATTGACAAGACTGCTCAAGCGGTCATGTGGCGGATAGCAAGCAGTCAAGTCATTGCAAAAACTGCTTGAGCGATCACCAGGCGGCCTCAATTTTGTCTTCGTTTTGATTTTCTTAACTTGACTTTGAATCTTTCCAAATGTACTCTCAATTTCAGACAACTCAACTTTAATTACAACTCCAGTAAACAAAATTTTGGACACGAAACATGACAATACATTTTAGACCGACAGACTCCCCTTTTGGCATTCTATAACAAAATCATTTATTTCAAATTTAAGCAATAAACACAACCTAACTTCTATTAACCTAAAGACTCAAATGCAAAATTGCATCTCAATTTCTTATCATACTTATTTCCTAAAACATATCAACTCAAACAATACCAAGTGTAAAAGCATGAGAAAACTGATAATAAAGCACCTAACTAAGTCATTTATACAACGCAAGTAAAAACATGACAATTGAGATAGAACATCAAAATAGCCGAACAACATCTAAATATGATATCAATATTGTAAAAAACGCCAAACACAATATCAATACTTAAATGCCAGATGTCTATTATACAAAATACCAAATATAATATCAATATTTAAAATATTAGATGTTTACTAGCCAAATACTAATCCCTCTCCGTGAAAGAAATAAATACTATCACACCCCTTTTTGTCACGAATAACAAAAGGAAACGAGCAACATAATCCTTAATAACAAAGAGTGGAATGCACTACTTATGCACATTGATTGAAGTCGACCTCGCAATACACTTGGATTTTCGTTTAAAAATAACACATTTAAAACACAATGTCATGATATGAAAACTCAAATCTTTTATCACATGAACAATTATTTGATTACTTATACATGTATAATTTATGAACAATGAACTATTCTCACATAACTCATTCTAAAGCTATATGGAGTAAATTGTATAAGCAACCCACATGTGTAAAGTGTCACTAATATCTCGTGAGCAAGTCTCAAAATCTTAAATTTGTGAGAAATGACATGCATAATAAATCACTGGTGAATGAATATTTTCCTCAAATAATGAAAGTCAAACCTAATGATACTAGGACCTTTTAATCAAAATATCTCACATTTATTTTTGTTGAACTTTTCCTCCCCCATCTGTAAGAACATTATTACCGAACTGCCCCCAACTTAAAGAAGTGTCATTTTAGAAATGCTATGTATCCTTCATTTTTCTTTTCTCCTAAAGAAGAAAAGCCACCTTCTTGAGTCTCCAAAAATTTCCCAAGACAAAAGCTTCCTACAGTTGTGAAAATAAGTCCTTATATAGTGGTCTTGTTAACCTAGAAAAGTTGATCAAATGGTGGACAAAAATATGCCCTTCAAAATCTAGTTGAAAGCATCTTGTGTGTGTACTAGATTCTCATTTCACTTCTTCGACTTTTGATTGTTTGGTCCTTCACTCTGCTCTTCATTAGCACTTCAAAGCATCTTGTCTCTTCCCATTTTTTTCTTATTTCTCATCCTCAAATGCTCGGATCCCAATCTTCACTCCCAACCTCTTTTTTTTTTTTTTTTTTTTTGCTGATTTTGCCGATGTTGCTCCAATTTGAGGATTTTCCTAAATCATAAAATGAACAAAAAACAATAATAATCAAATCAAAACACTTGAAATATTAGCAAATTATCTTGTTTAAGAGTCGAGATGAGTGTATTGTTACATTTTTTTCTACTGTAATTGTAAAATATCGTAACAAGTAATATAATAGGCATTTGAGTCCAGAATATCATTTCCACAAGGGTTATAATTTAATACTTAATTTATTCTTTCTAACTTCTATTTTGTGAATGAAAACAAGTGTGATTTTTGTGATTGTTTGATCTAACTATAACTAATAACTAGAATGTATATAAATGAAACAAAATTTGAATTAGGGTTTCAAATATAGAATGGATATTAGAGCTCATAATTTCATCTATTAATTACATTTAATTCTTAAATCAAGATTCACAAATTTAATGTAGTGCTCGATTGATTTTTTTTTTTTTATCTTATTTAATTTACCCCTCTAGAGTTCTCATTGATAAGAGTTCTCATTGATAAATTTCATACCTCCATATTAAATCAATCTTAGTTAAATGCAATTTTTGTTCTAAGAATTCATGTAATGACCGCAATTATTAGCATAAGTATCTCTACGTTTTATAATAAATTATCGAATTTTCCTATGTGGTCTAAATCTAAAACCAAAATCTTAATTCGTAATAGATTTACAAAATCATTGAATTATTGGTCAAGTAATTCAAAGCATAAAACTCATGAATAAAATCAGTACATGTCTTTGAAAGAACTAGAAATTTGAATAAAAAAATAAAGAGTCTCAAATAGATTACATTGTTCGCCCTAATAAAGGATTTAGCTACTCATAATGTAAGAAGAAAAACAACAGATATTCATTAAGTACATCACCGAATTTTGAATAAAGAAGAAATAAGGGATGAATATTGCATCAAGATGATCTTCTTGCCCCCAATCACTCTTCGAAACCTTGACTTCTTGATTTTTTTCTCCTTTAAATTGCTCTCCTAATTCTCAAGTTGAATCGCTTGTTTTTCGATGTGTGGAACTATTCTCAAGTGCCTCTCCTTTTGTAGTCATACTTTCCCTAATGTTTTTTCTCTGATTAAGAGTCTTTCTGGGCTTTAAACGTTCCAAAAATTTGCACCTTGGGACACATCAGGTGGTGCCTAGGCACCATGTGAGTGGCGTTACGGCGCCATGAAATTTTAGTCAATATTTTTGTTGTTGCATCACCTAGGCGCCCATATGCTGGCGCTGCGGTGCCCCGCTTTCGGGAAGATTTTTAGCACCACACATCGTTCAATATTTTTATCATGATCTTTTCTCCCAATATTCAATTGAAGTGATTAAAAGTGACTTGGAAAGATAACTCAAAGGGCTACAACTTTATGTTAGATTTCTTTTTCCAATTCGAACGTTTACTGTGTCATATATGAGTCTCAATCTCCGACTAAAAATATGGAACATACTTGTGCGGTTGAAAATTAATTTGTGAAAATATTTTGATCATATTTCACTCATTTTTTTACTTCTAATTGTATGCAATTAACTCCTGGAATTCTCAAATCTTCATCGTGAGGTCCGACACAGCTTTTGAGCATTTACACTTTGGTCCCCAAACTTTGGATCTTGCCATTTTTCACTAATTATCACTTCTTTCTGTCAATTCCATTTCCATTCATCGAGTTTCATCTAATAAAATATTATATAATAAATTAAGCTATAATTTCATTAAAAGAATTATGCAATGTCCATATTTGCTCAAATAAGTGTATAAAATATACTTATCATGTGTTAGTTACTAACACTTCAAACTTTAATTTTTTGTTCGCCATCAAACAAATCAAAATGAAACTACAGAATGGAGAATGTTCAGGAAATGCAACTTGGTAGATTGTCATGCTTTTGATTGCCTCATAATAAAACAAATTTACGTACACAATTAAATAGAAAAAATTAAATAAATCTTCATTAAAGATTTATATACTTATTGATGATTGATCTTCTTCATATGTGCACCTATACGTCTCTAGTCTTCGATCGACATTTGAATACGGTCAAATAGCCAAGGTTAACAATCATGCTTAAATAATTGAATACCCCAATCCCCAAGAGGTTTGATTGTAGCTTACTTCACTCGTGAATTCCAACCACTCCTTACACGTGTACATTAACTTATAAAGGTGCCTTATCACAAGTGTAGGTTATCAAACTCCCCACTCTCTTCAACTTCCCACAAATGGCTTTCTAAATTAACCATGGGACAATCGCAAACACCAAGGGAATCAGCCCATTCACCTGCGTATATCACATTTTGCTTGAAGAATGAGAAAAATCTTCCCATCAACCTCAACGAAGATTGAACCCACGCATGATGGATGTAGTAAAGAAGGAGATCCTCAAGCTTTTGGAAGTTGGCATGATTTATCCTATCTCTGATAGCAGTTGGGTCAGCCTAATTCAAGTGGTTCCTAAGAAGATAGGGATAACTATGGTGAAGAATCAGAACGATGAATTGGTTACCACCCGTGTTCATGGGTAGCGGGTTTTATAAACTATAGGAAATTAAATGCCGTAACCCAAAAAGATCACTTTCCTTTACCATTTATCGATCAAATGCTTGAAAAGTCAATTGGTCATTTTTACTATAGTTTTCTTGATGGCTATTTAGGTTATTTCCAGATTGTAATTGCCCAGAAGATCAAGAAAAGACAACATTCACATGTCCATTCGGAACATTTGCATACCATCGCATGCCTTTTGGTCTATGTAATGCTCTGACCACTTATCAATTGTGTATGGTAAGTATATTTTTGGATTATGTTGAGCATATCATAGAGGTCTTTATGGATGACTTCACAATTTATAGGGATTCATTTGATAACTGTTTGCATAACCTTGCACTAGTCCTTAAAAGATGCATGGAAATTAATCTTGTATTGAATTTTGAAAACTTTCACTTTATGGTAGAACACGGTATAGTTCCAGGGCATCTTATTTCATCTAAAGGCATTGAGGTAGATAAAGCTAAACTTGATATTATTCAATCTCTACCTTACCCCGCTAGTGTCCAGGAAGTTCGTTCTTTTCTTAGACATGCAGGTTTTTATCGCATGTTTATCAAGGACTTCTCCAAAATTGTATTGCCCCTATACAAATTGTTACAAAAGGACGTGGCTTTTGAGTTTGATGAGGCGTACAAAATGACATTCGATAAGTTGAAAGAACTGTTGACTTCTGTACAATCACTCAACCTCCTAACTGGAACTTTCCCTTTGAAATCATGTGCGATGCAAGTAACTTTACAGTGGGCGTAGTGTTAGGTCAAAGGACTGGAAAGGCATCTCATGCCATCTATTGTGCTTCCAAAACTCTAAATGATGCCCAGAGAAACTACATCACAACTGAAAAAGAACTCTTGGCTATTGTTTTCGCTTTGGAAAAATTTCGTCCTTATTTACTTGGTAATAAAGTGACTATTTATTCTGATCATGTAGTTCTGCGTTACTTAATGACAAAGAAAGAGGCGAAACCAAGACTAATATGATGGATACTTCTCTTGAGTGAATTCAACCTGGAAATAAAAGACAAAAAATGAACATAAAATAATGTTACAGATCATTTGATCGTTTAACTAACGTAGATGTCGAGCTCCAATTGCAAAACCTTTCCTAATGAGCAATTATTCTCTGCAACCACAACGTTATCTGGTATGCAGACATTGTAAACTTTTTGGTTATTAACATATTGCCCTCTAATTTGTCTAGGGCTCGAAGAGATAAGCTAAAGAGTGATACAAAATATTATGTATGGGACGATCCATACTAGTGGAAACATTGTATAGATCAAGTGATTAGAAGGCGTATTCCTGAAAATGAAATTATCTCCATTCTCACCTTATGTCACGCATATGCTTGTGAAGGACATTTTGGAGCAAAAAGGACAGCAAGAAAAGTGCTTGAATATGGCTTATATTGGCCATCCTTGTTTTGAGATGCCTATTCCTTTTGTAAGTCTTGAAAAAATTGTCAAAAAATAGGTAATATATCCCAAAGGACTGAAATGCCAGATACCGCCATAATTGTTTGTGAGATCTTTGATGTTTGGGGCATTAATTTCGTGGGACCATTTCATGTGTCTTTCGGCTTTGCTTATATTTTTCTTGCGGTAGATTATGTTTCGAAATGGGTGGAAGCCAAAGCCACCAGGACTGATGATTCTAAAGTTGTTGCAGATTTTATCAAGTCCAATATATTCTCCAGGTTTGGGATCCCGAGAGCTCTCATCAGCGATTGAGGCACTCATTTTTTTGTAATCGAAATGTGGAAGTTCTACTGAGAAAATACCATGGCACTCACAAGGCGTCAACTGCATATCATCCACAAACTAATGGATAGGTGGAGGTGTCAAAACGGGAAATCAAATCCATCATTGAGAAAACAGTCTGCCCAAATAGAATAGATTGGAGCTTGCGCTTAGATGAGGATTTATGGGCATACAAGATTGCAGATAAAACAAACATCGGTATGTCACCTTACCGGTTAGTGTTTGGGAAACCATGTCGCATTCCAGCGGAGTTAGAACACAAAGCTTACTGGGCCGTCAAGAGTTTCAACATGAAGATGGATGAGAGTGGAGAACACAGAAAGCTGCAACTTCAAGAGCTAGAGGAAATTTGCAATGATGCCTATAAGATTGCAAGGATTTACAAGGAGAAGACGAAGGCTTTCCATGACAAGATGATCTCTAGGAAGGAATTTGAAGTTGGTCAAAAGGTCTTCCTATACCAATCACGACTTCGTCTGTTTTCAGGTAAATTGTGTGCCCATTGGATTGGACCATTTGTTATTACTAATGTCTTTCCTCATGGTGCAGTATAAGTCCAAAGACTGGATACCTCTAAGGTATTCAAAGTGAATGGTCATAGGCTGAAACCTTTCTACGACGGTCTCAGATGGAGGAGGTGACAGTTTTATGTATGGGGGAGGGGTTTAGATATTTAGATTTAAGTTGCATTTAGATTGAGTGAGTTTAATTTTGCATGATTTTCAAGAAGATTAGTTGATGTTAAATGATTTTTTTTTTTTTTTTGTTTATGCTATTTTAAAGAATTAATTAGGCTTTTGAAGAACTCATAACATGATTGAATGAATAATCCTCCAACTTAGAGTTAATTAGTTGAGTTATTTTCTTTGAGGATGTTAGTAACTAAATTTTGTAGACAAAAAGCTGGTGAGATTTTGAGCCTTTAGACGGACACATCCATAACAGTCTCATTTTTTTTCATGTGTGATATCCTTCCATAGTTTTGTTTCTCTAGAACTTGCCTTGATTCTCTTCAAGATCAAATTGACACATGCATACACGAACATTATTAATGCCATCTTTGTTACATAAATTAGCTACATTAGCCAAATAGCTTAACCTATAATTGAATTTTCCTTTGGTGAACCTCTTTGAGCCTTATTGCTTTTTCTTTTTGTAAACCCACGTTACAAACTTTAAACAGGAAAAAAAAGGTCTTTACCCAAGCCTTAAGGCTAGTAGAGTATTGTTCAGTATCATGATATGTGTGGGTATGCAAGAAAATAAGTGTGGGGTGTCAAAATTTTTGGTAGTGCTATGATTGGTAGAAGGGAAAGTATTTCAATTCCAATTCATAAGTTCCATTACAGTGTAACATTTGGAGTTATTATTTAAAAAAAAAGAAATCAAAAAGAAAAAGTGAATGATAGAAGAAAAAGAAAAAGAAAATAAGTGATGGAGGAGAGTGATATCAATGTTACAAAATAACTATGTTCATAATTCCTCCTACATTTCAAGAAAAGATTCGGTTTGTGTGGGATAGACGCAAAGTAAAGGAACCATTGTGTGGAGTAGTTGTTTTACATATCTTATGAATATATTTAAGCTAAGTTCATTCATCTTTGCTTCACTAGTTCGATGGCTCTTGAGTCACATATCCAAATATTTCTCACCTTGACCCTAAGCTACGTTACAACCTTTGAAAAGTCCTTATAATTCTTGTAAAGCATGTGATCTAAAAGGTCGCGAATGAGAAGATATGCAAGCATATGGTAGATCATCTCCCTTGGAATGAACTTGAGAGAAACACTTACCTTTTAAACACATAAGAGTTGAGTGTTTATATCCGTGAGGGTCTACATGTTTTCTTTATTCCATATTCGTATGAAAATGCTAGCTAATTGATTATGATTTGTGTGAGAATGTTTATTTATAATGTGTTGTGTGTTTTAAAGAGTTTAATTGTTCTATGTTCATGGTATTACGACCGGGGTGTTTTGGGAAACTAAAATTGAGTTTTGCCCGAGGACGAGTAAAAGCCAAGTATAAGGGAATTTGATAGGAATGCAAAATGCATATTTTTCCATCCTTATTTTGTGTGCTCGTATGATTAATTAGTGCGAAAATGTACTCATTGCATTTATATTTTGATTTAGGTGGTAATTCTATGGATATGGCATAATTTGGAAGAAATAAGCTAACAATGGCCAAAATAAAAGAAAATGAAGTTTGGGGACTGAAATGCAAATACTCAAAAGTTATGTGGAATCTCACGATAAAGATTTGAGGGTCAATCGGATAAAGAAAGAGGTCAAAGGGGTGAAGTACAATCAAAGTATTATCACATATAAACTCCTAGCCGAAAGGGTTATGCATTGGATTTTCAGCCTCAATTTGAGACTCATTTTTGACATGGAAAACGATCACTTTCGAAGATGACATCTGAAGCAAAGTTGTAGTCCTTTGAGCTAGTTTTCCAACGCATCTTAAATCAACTCAATCGAATATTGAGAGAGGAATATATGACCAAAATACTGAAGGCCGCTTAGTTATACCGCCCGACCCTAAACTTCATTGACATAAGCCAATATTTATGCCTGGGCAACCACCGAGGCCAAATTGGGAAAAATTTTGGTTTCCGAATTTAAGTCAACCACCTAGGGAAACAACTATAAATACATATTTTAAAACCCTAGAACAGAGAGAACGTCTTTCATCTTCATTCTTTATTATTTTGCTCTTAGAATCATGAATTGTAACTAAACTTTTATACTTGGTCTAAGGAAATTGAAGTATCGGAACCACATATTGTGAGATCTAAATAATTTTTCTTAACTTAATTCATGTTTTTGCATATTGAATATTCTTGTGCACTTATTTCCATGATTGTTATGTTTAATTGCTAGGAGGCCTACTAATTTGTTATTCGTTACAATCCATAGTTAAGTTAAATTTCAAATCCGTAATTTTTTTATTCCTTTAACTTGTGAAACACTAGGATTTGATGATTTTCTGTGATAGAGGTTATTGAATTTTAACAAGAATGTTTCAATAGATTGAATGCAACCGCTGGTGTTTGTGTTATCTAGTTCATCGATTTCTCTATTGTGGAAAGCTGCTATTTAATAATTAGAGTTAATTAGAACGTTGGTTTCTAACTAACTAAAATTAAGAAGAGATGGGAATTAATTCCAGCAGTGAATGTTCAAAATATGAATTGAATTATCCTTACATCTATGATCAATTGTAGATTTTTGACGGTGGATGTAGCTTAGACCAAGGTTAGTCTTTTGACAGTTTTCATTAATTTAATTTTTATTATTATTAATTGTGTTATTTACAATTATTTACATAACAAAACCCCTCAATCATTGTACGAAGCATAATACATTGAATTGTATACTCTTCGTCTGATCGATCCTTATTTCAACTACTACATTAGTTTTAAATGTTAAGGTATTACTTTTGGGTACCTGTGACAGTACACACCATATATTCATCATTTCAAAGCATTTTATTGAGAAATTGAATGAAAATTGATAGAAATAATGATTTGCGCAATCAAATGTGTAATTAAAGGGTGAAAAAAGAAAGAAAGATATGGACGTTTCTCACAATAACAGTAAAAGGTAAGGACATTATGTGCTAATTACCCTTTTAATAATTTATTTGGGATTCATTTGCATTTTTTTAAAAAAATTAGGACTATGGCTGGAATTAATTTTTTTATTTTTATTTTTATTTTATTTAAAGATAAGGGTATATTTGTCATTTCACAATTTTTAATTAAGAAAATGAATGAAAGGAACCTTTTGCTCAATAAAAGGTGAAAATGTTAAAAAACGAAAGGTAAGGACGCATTCCACAATAGTAGCGAAAGG
Source organism: Fraxinus americana (assembly GCA_035079005.1). NCBI lineage: Eukaryota > Viridiplantae > Streptophyta > Magnoliopsida > Lamiales > Oleaceae > Fraxinus > Fraxinus americana. The sequence goes on from CM068720.1 coordinate 12,484,934, forward strand.
TGTGGACGTTATGTGGTAATTACCATTTCATAAGTAATATTTTATGTTACATATTTCAAAATTCAGGTAATAATTGGTTATTTAATAAATATTAAACAAATATATTATTAATAACTCACACCAACCTACTCTACTCATTAAAAATTCTCGTTCTTGTCTTTTATATCCCCATTGGAAAACCAACACCATTCCATTTTCTCTATGTTTGACCGTTGGAAACCAAGCACTACAATCGTGAGCAATACCACGACACTTGGCTGCCCAACTCGCGATATGCATAGGACCACCTTACTCAGTGACCGCACAACGTGCAGACCACCGAATCCAAATCAATGATAGGCAACACGAGTACTCGGTCCTTTCTTATGCTTCTATCCAAGCTATAGAGGCATGCGAATAATGGCATGGTGTTTGCAGTGTTCGTAAAAAAAAAAATTTGACCGTTGTAGTTTTAGGGTTTAGATGTTGGGTGATTTGGTAAATTGAATTTAGAACTTAGATCCCGAAAATCAAGAGGTTTTGGAATTGTGACCTTCTAGGAGCAATCAATGAGAGATGTGATCGAGGGCAAGGACCTTGTTGGCCGTAACATCACTGTAAACGAAGCTCAATCCCATGACAGGGATGAAGTCGTTGGATTCGTGGCGATCATTGTGAAGAAGGTTATGAAGGTGGAGGCTATGGCTGTCGTGAGAGAGGTTATGGAGTTCATCTTTATTGAACTCTGCATTGTAATTTTACTTTGTTATCTGGTGGTTGTTTTGTAGTTGCAAATGGTGGTGGTGGTGGTGGTGGTGTCGGGTGGATTAGAGTGGAAATGGGATGGGATGTGATGTGATGAAAAGTGTTTGTGGCCAATTATTTGGTAATTGTAGTCAATAAATTAGTTAATTTGTAACCAATAAATAATATATGATCGATGAAATTTTTTAATTTGTGATTAACAAATAATATGTGATAAAAAAAAATGTAAGATTGTGACAAAATTTGTAATTGCAGTTTGTTGAGTTGTGATAATTAATTTGAAAACTTGTGATCGATAAATAATTTATGACTAATTAATTTGATAACTTGTGACAGTGAAATAAGTTGTGATTTATAAAATTTGTAATTTGTGAGCAAAAGGAAATATGTGACCTACTAATTTGATAATTTATGGTCGTGAAATAAGTTGTTAAAATCGTGATTTGCGACTAATAAATAAATTATGATTTATAAAATTTGTGAGTTGTGATTGTGACGTTTTATTACTGTAACTATTACGTAAATATAACCACAAGTTGTATTGTAGTGTGACCTTGATATATTTAGAGGGTGTTTGGCACCCTTTTTTCATTTTCAAAATTTTCTTTTTCTTAATTATAACCACACATTCTCCAAATAAAATAATATTACACACAAATTTAAAAAAATTCGTTACTTTTCAACCACACATTCTTCCCTTAATCATTATTTCAAAATTTAAATTTACCCAAAATTGGTGCCAAACACATACTTAATTAATAAAATATTTTTAATTATTTATTTAATTAATAAATTTTAATTTTGACATGACTTTTGAAACTTTAAAGGAACTTTTTTAATTTTGAAATTGTATCTTTTAACTACCTTAAATATATTCTTCCCTGTTAGAATGTAATCTTTCCATGTACAATTTGAGTCCTTGATTATTGCAATTTAGTTCCTTCAACTTCTAAACATGATTCTTTGGTCCCCAACTTGCAAAATATATCCAACTTTACTTCTTTTTCATCAATTATAGCTCATTTTCACATGTTCTCGTCCAATTTTGATTTTTCTCCTAAAATAATCGAGAAATACGTAAGTCAAGTATTTCATTTATAAAATTGCTTCCAAAACTCACTTTTGAAAGTTAATGTTTACACTTACTAGAATTATGAGACTTGACTAAAAATTCTCACATGGAAAAGAATACAATAATAAGTTAAACAGAATTATCAATTAAGAATGATAAAGAAGACACTCCTCTCCATCTCGCAGCAGCAGTTGGATGGCTTAAGTATCTGCGAGTGCATAGCTTTAAAGGATCGTGAACTCATTAGCACTCGCAATTTAAAGGGCGAGACCCCATTGTTTGTGGCAGCTTATCATGGAAAGTTGGATTCTTTTCTTTCCCTTCATCATCTCTACAACCAAAAGCCAGTGCAAGAAACAGATCAGCAAAACAACGGACAAGAACGAGACGAATCACTTTGCAGAAGGGAAGATGGGAATACAATTTTACACTCGGCTATTTCTGGAGACTATTTCAGGAAGAAATATTGTTTACAACTTTGTTCACATTCAAACATGTATAGGCGGGTTTGGTATACTGGTTTATACAGAAGTGAATAAGAGTTGGGAAGACACATGCAACAAAGCTTGTAGCAGTTGTGTCCTATACAGTATATCAAACATGCCCATGTAATTGTCTAAATGAGAAAGGGGTAAAATTACATATATATTTTTTGCAACAGAATTGGCGTACCAGATAATCAGCTATTACCCAAAGCCTAATGTGTTTAGAAGCAGCACTCAATTTAAACCCCTTGACTCAATCATTTACCGATGTAAGTAATCTTTTAACTAACTGTTGGGAATTTACTTAATCATGCACAGCGGAAATAAAACAATTTTCAATTCCAACCAAGGATCTGCAACGTGTTTAGATAGAAACTGTGATAAGAATTATACATTTGATGAATTCTGCAAACTCTTTTGCTGATTCTCGAACGCCAATGATCACGATCTGCAATTCAAGCTGTCCAATTGTCCAACCTCCAATGGCGATCCACATGGAGAACAAGAATGACGGCTAGGGTTTTCTTTTTTTGTGCTAGCAAGAATAATGAATTCTCTACAGTTTACAAACCCTAGCAGCTTATTAATATAAGCCCAAGTGGGTTTGGCCCATCTCTAAACTTAACCCGATCCGATATTTAATTGATCAAATTAATTAAATCCGGTCCATGAATAAATTAATCCAATTAATTAATTCGGGCCTATTAATAAGTAATCCAATTAATTAATTATCCAACACTTGTCAATCAATTAATTGGTAAATCACATTCTTTTGATTCTCTTTTGTGTGTGACCAATTAGGATCCTTATCACGATGTCTAACAATGTGAAATATTATTTTGATCTAGTCAAAATTGAAAATTAAATTACCCCTTCTAATTTATCACCAATTCACATTCGTTATCTCATATTGACATCTATCAATGTGTCAGGGCAATACATGTGACGAGAAATGTCACATGATGTGACAAACCAAACTTGTTCGTTTATCGTGAAATTATAATCATTTCATCAATATGATCTAATCAATAATGAGATATGGATACGTGTCAATCTCAACTATCAATCATATCTTTTATCCCAGTATTAAGTCAATGTAAGTCGAAAACTCTTTTCCGACTTATGAGTTCATCTTGGCCAAGGATTTCATTATTAACTTAGTTGGATAAAATGTAGATCATAATCTCTTACTATCTAAGAGCGACGAATCCTCTATTGATCATTCATAACCTTCATATGATTCTTGACATACTCGAACGATGCTGTATTAGCAATCCTTGGATTTCATTATTACCAAAGTATGAATGTCCTCATATAAGGTACTATGACGATCTCAAGTCAAATGACCAATTCCACTACCGAACGTTAGAGATTAACCACTAACACTCAAATAGTTATCCATGTGGAATCTCCCAGCGGATCTCCAATGTTTTGTTCTATAACAAAACATCCACGTGTTCATTCAAGTGTCACCACACTTTAGCTTATAAGATCAGCTACTTACTTCACAAGTAAGAGTGCCACACGCGATGATCTATCCGTAATAACGATATCCATATCTCGTTATTATTTCAACCACGAACGATTTAAGATTCGATCATTTGTGATTTGTATCTCACAATCACAACTCTCTGTGATTAACAAATCACCAAGACTTGTATCTACGGATTCTATTATTTAATTTATTAGAATATTAATTCAATTAAATAATAGATATTGCCATATATGCATCAATTATATGTATTTAAAGTGTTTATGTCCAAAGTTGATTGGACCTAGGGCATAACACTTACAAACTCCCACTTGCGCTAGATCCAATCACTTATGTATCTTATACCTAAGAGTCTACATGACGATCATGTTTATCCCGCGACAACTCTTTGTCGGTGGATCTGCAATTTAATAACTTATGGGAATTCATTCTTTCTTTACGTCATTTCATTGAATTATCTTTCCGATAAGATAATACCACCTTAACACATGTTTAGATCATTGATGAGACCTTAGTTCCTTCGCTTGCACGATGGCTCCATTGTTATCACAATGCAGAAGCGTGTGATCAACAATGTTAGGAACTACTCTAAGTTCATTAATGAACTTCTTGATCTAGACCACAACTTTTGTTGTTTTGTAAATCAATGATATATAAGGCTTCCATTATTGAATCAACGATTATTTCCTATTTGGAACATTTCCAACACACCGCTTAAGAGTAAACCAATATCCTATTTGAGATATGCTATTATTCTAGTCTGACTAGAAGTTAGCATTAGTCTATCCATGAACTCTCAGTTCATTTTCTCCATATAAAATCTTCTCGAGATTTTATCTATATAGGTTGGGATGAGTTAAGTAATCATTTAGATCTATCTCTATAGATCAACTTGCTTCTCCCATATCTATTACAGAGAAGTATTTAACAACCACATTTCAACAATTGAAATATAGAGACATCATTTCCTATAATATCTCTCATACATATAATATTAGGAATGCAACAATACTCTCACTATCTTCTTGTAAACGCACAACTCATCTTCATTTTGATAAAATCAAACATTTTGACTTTCTCATCAAATCAAAGATTTTAGCTCCAAGAGACATGTTTCAATCCTATTGACCTTTTCTTATAAATTCATTTATAACCTATGGGTTCTAATCCATTAGGCAGGTCGACCAAGGTTCAAACATTGGTTACATACATCAAGTCCATCTCGAATTTCTATGGCCTCTTGCCATCTCTTTAAGTCAACACTTAACTTTACTTCTGCGTAATTAGTATGTTCATTATCCTTGATCAGTAATACCTGATTAGTAATCATGGATTTGTACCTTCTAGGAGGTCGAATGATCTTATAAGATTTACATTAAGCTAACGTGTCCTCAGAAGTCTCCACTTCCTGATCAGGAGTATGTCCTCAGCTGGTGTGGGATAAGATTCAGGTTCATCTATTATATCAGTTATATCTGTGGACTCTTGAACTCTTTCAAGAAGAAAGGCACGTATTGAGATGAACATTTTCTTTTCAACGGGATTATAGAATTGATATACGATTCAGTGCGCTTCACATAAGCGCCACAGGCCAAACTTTCATATGAGACAAGTTGGGTCATTCCATAACTCGTATGGACTTTTTGTCAACCGATCTAGATGGGACACGATTTAGTGCGCATCATGTGGCAATCAGTGCATGACATCAAAACTATTTTTGAATACTTGCATGGCTTGTTCTCAATTGCACTATATCTAATAGTGTACGATTCCTCATTTCAGATGCACCATTATATTGCAATGTATGTGGAGGAATCCACTGTATGAGAATCTAATGCTCTTTTAGATAATCTAAAATTTTCCATTTTAGATATTCTTTACCTCAAACAAGTCTTAGTATAAGAATATATTTACCTATTTGTTTCTCTGTTTCTAGGTTGAATCCCCTAAATATTTCAAGAGTTTCATGCTTGAATTTCATCAAATATGCATGATCATTTCTGAAATGGTCATTATTAAATGTGATGAGATAAGATAAACTTCACCTGACATTAATTGATATGGATCTACATACATTACTATGTATTAGACCTAATAATTGTGCAGATCATTTTCATTTTCAAGTAAAAGGAGATTTGGTCACTGTATCTTATAGACATGTTTCCATTTGTCAAATGATTTAAAATCATTTGACCCAAATATACATCTTCATGTAAGTTTGGAATTGCATTCTTATTTATGTGACCAAATCCACAATGCCAGATATAGGTGTTCTTTAAATTATCATTTTTATATCTTTCAATTTCTATACTCATTATAGAATACTCAATGTTTAGAATATAAATGTGATTTTGTAATGTACCATAACCATTAAGATCTTATCAAGATAAAAAGGAACAACAATTGTCCTCAACATTAAAATAATTCATGTCAAAACATGAAATTTATTTAATACTCTTGGTAATGGTGAGAACAAAATTAACATTCTCTAATTCTAATATCAACCTTAAAAGCAATGGGAAGAAAGATGCTTCTACAGGCAATGCAACAACTTTTGCTCATTTTCAACGTGTAGGTCAACTTGTCCATTCTGAAGCGATCTACTTTTATTTTGTTTCTACATATTTATACAAATATGAGATCCATATCTAGTATCTAATACCCATGAAACTAATGAAGTAGATATAAGCCTTGCAATTTCATTTCCAATGATCTACCATTCCAAAATGATAATAAGGATCATCAGATTTGGTATTGTCCTTATTTGATTTAACTGTCTTAGTTATCTTGGTTGCTTTCCTAAAGCATCCTTTAGACTTCCATATAGGAATTTATGACTAAGATTTGTCCACTACAAACACAAATGTTGGACTTAACAGTTTTAAGCATGGTCAGCAACTCAATGAGCGTGCTTCGAGTTTATTCATGTTAAATTCATAATTAGTTATGAATAACTCTCTGACAGAGATTGCAGAACCAAGTCTATACTTAGTTCATTGTTCATGACTGAACGCAATCAAGACAACTTCTCAAAGTAGTCAGCATCTTCAGTACACGAGCACCTACTGAAGATTCTTCTGCCATTATGTACCGGTATAGTTGCTAGGAAATATCATATATTTCTTCGTATGATTGTTCATTATTCAACACATTGAAATGAAAAATCATGTGTTAGCATCTATACTCTTATGTTGCTTTGTAACTCATGTGACATAGTCACAAACATCACATATGTTGTAGTACTATCGTCATCACTGTTTATTATAGTAGCCACCTCTTCATTTGTCGAGTCATTAGCAAGTGTCTCTGGAAAGGGCTACTCAAGGACACAACCAATTTTTCATACTTGAGAACAATTCTCATATTACTATGCCAATCAAGAAAATTTCGTTTGGTTGTTGACATTCAGTATGCCTCTTAAATACATATGGTTACTCATTATTCTATAAATGTAAATGACGAATAGTAAAGAAATAATATATATAGTGCATGAATTAATTTAACATGGTCTTTTATTAAATTAATTTAACATGGTAATTCTCTTCAGATTTTGTTGAAGTCTGCAGCTGATTTCATCATATTGGTTTTGCTTCATTTCTTCAGTAACTTTTTCATTTTTTTCATCATTACCAGCGTCTCCTTTCAGCTTAACAACAGCTTCCTTTTCCTTCATCTGAGAGAGTCATTCCCAGGTTTTGTTGATTTTTGAACTTCACCATATTCTATGAAACATTCAGTTTCATCTTCAGAGTTTCATCCATGATTGCCCTCTTTGAAATTTCTTGTTTTTCATTTTTTTCAAGCTCTCTTGATTGCAATTTCTACATAATTGTCAATCCTTTTTAGCCTTGAAATCAACTACATACAAGTAAACTTTCATTTTGAATCATTGGATTTTTGAAACATTCAAATTCATTTTCAGAAATTTGATTTTTGTTGAAATGAAGAAAGCTTCTATTTTGATTTTCATTGAGAAGAAGAGGTTTACAATTGAATTTGGAAATTACTGGTTATACATTGATCTTACCGAATTCACCTCTTGCTTACCGTTTTTACGGTTAATCAAAAAGATTGAATTTACCGGATTTGAATCAACTTACCGGATTTACATTTGCATATCGTATATGGCATATACTGGATTTACATGAAGCATACCGTATATGCAAGGCCCGTACCTTATATGCACAAAGCTAATCGGATTTGCAAGGGTCTTACTGGTTTTTTAGAAAAACAGGGCACTTACTAAATTTGCAAGGAGCTCACCATATTTGCAATAATCTTACCGTATATGCAATGAACTCACTGGATTTGACAGAGGAATGCTCTGTTTTTGCTTTGTTTTTCAGCCTTTTTTAGCACTTTTTCAGCTGATTTTCTTCAATTGTTTGATGCTAATTATTTAGTTTTTCGGCTCTAATCTTCAAATATTAGTTTTTCAGCTCTAAATCCTTGCAAAAAATACACCAAATTCAACCACTTCTCAGCTTCATTTTCCACCAGATTTCTCTGTTTTTATCAGCTTTTCCCAGTTTTTTTCAGCTTCTTTAACTTCTTCTTCTTCTTCTTCTTTTTTCAACCTCAGACCCCTTTCCAAGATCATTTATGCTCTGATACCATGTTGGGATTTTGACTTTGATCTAAGACTCTTTTAAGAGAGCCCTTAACATCTTTGATTTTGTGTATGGAGGAGTGTATTGAAGACTTAACAAAACATGAATTGTATACCGGTTAATGCATAGCTTACCAACTTTCTACAAGCATAAAACATAAGAAAAACATATGAATTTATGCATATTCTACTATTCTTGAAGAACAGATCAGAGGAGGAAGGAACTTTGATTGTCTACATTTTTTAAGACAGTTTTTCTATAACATTACCTACATTTGTTCCCACATATTTTTCTCTTACAAATTGGCTCTATTTATAGCCAAACTTACTAGATATTCTACAAGATATTTAGAGATATTTACTACCTCTTGACAATCCTCTTGCAAGTAGTAGCTTTCAACATTGCTACTAGAACTTACTTTACTTGTAGAATGGTTTACTACTTTGACTTGTACTAGTTATAATCTAGTCTAACTTAACATCAACTTAGTTAGACATTTCAACTAAACTAGCTACAAACTAGATTACAATAAAAATACAATTCTTCATGTGACAACAAAATGTCACAACTCCAATAGTAGCATTGTTATACAAAGAGTCACTGTACCAGATTAAATAATTTCAAGAAGCCTACCAATCTCTAAGAATAAGTGATAGAGATAGAACATGAAGAAGGGAAAGAATGTACACAGCAATTGTCTACAGGGTTCAGCAATTGCCTACATTCTTAAGTTATTGAGCTCTCTTGCACTATGAATCAAGATTGTTTACAATCTGAAATTAAGAAAGAATGCCCCGTCTATCATCTATGAAGGACAGAAAAAGACAAAATTTTTTAAATAAACAGAGAATTGTTATATACTTGAATGAGCATTTTGTTCTGTTGTGTTCTCTCTCAACTTACAGACTTTGTCTATAGCACTTTCAATTAGCTTCTGTTACTTGAGAGTGATCTAAATGAGTGTGTATCCATCCAGTTAGTTGATGGCTAGTTACTAAATCATATTGCGTATGTAAAATAATGTACTACTTTGAATTGAGTAGAAGTTAAGTGTTCAACATTTGAATTTCCTTTTTGTTCTAACAAGGGAATAACAATATTTAACCATCATCAAGCAAAGTAAATGAAAAACAAATGGGAATTCTCAATAGCACTTATATACCCGTAAAGAAAATTCTCTTAGTATTTAGAGGAAAAAGTAGAAATACTCATCATGATAAAGAGGGATATTTATTTTGCAATATTTTTAAGTATTTGAGGAAGTTTAATCATGATCCCATGCTAAATTTGCCATTTTAATTAGTTTCTCGGTTAAAGTACAAGAACAGCTCCTCCCCAATTCTTTTTCTCAGGATGTAAAAGAGAAGAACCTAATTCTTGCTTCACTGTTAAAGTGGCATTCTAATCAAAATGTAATGATTACTATATATTAATAAGAAAAGAATTTTTTTCTGTTGAGAACTTCAGCAAAAGCATAGAAGGAATGAGGATACGAATGGAAGACATACTTGCGCATTCTTAAGCCTGTGTTGGGAGCACTATTTTACCCTTAAAAAAATCGATTTATTGCACCGTCAAGTGGGTCCCCTTTTAATTTTTTAATGCAATGTCAAACATACCACAAGTCAAATCACTTTTTGAATTTTTCTCTCAATGCCTATTTTACTCTTTTATAATAAAGGTAACAATTAATTCACACACTTTTTTGAGTGATTCAAATGATAGTAATGACGATTTACATGAATTTAATGAATTCGGCCACCTTTTTTGACTGAATTTTCGGGATCTCTATAGAAATAATGGAATAAAAATTTTAACATGCACGGTGGTTTCTATCAAAATCTAATAAAATCCAATGATAAAATTGATACCAAACAAGGGCTTAAATGTTGAAGAGTCTACAAACACTCTTTATTTGATATAAACTGCTCTATAGCAATAAATAGCTTCAAAAATGATAGAATTCCTAACCGAAGAACTGTTTTATGTAAACTATCTATTTGAAATCACCATGAACGAGCAGGGGAATAATGTTCAAAAGGCCTATGAGAAAAGTTCTTCAGCACATAGTGCAAAGCTTATTAAATAAGGAGACAGCTTTACATGTATTAGTCTCTAGTTACAATTCTGAATGAGTTAGCTCTTGTAATGCAGTACAAATTGAGGAAATGGTCTAGTGCATTCCCCAAGAAGATTCATTCAACATACTATCATTGAAGAATGAGAAAGGTAACACTCCTCTCCATCTCGTAGCAACAATTGGATGGGTAACCATCTGCAAGTGCATAGCCTCAAGGAATCGTGAACTCATTAGCACTTGCAAAATATGGTGTAATTGTACATACATAGATAGTCTCAAACGTAGTTGTAATTGATAGAAATCAGTCATTGATGTGTATTCTAATTTTCTAGTTAATCGAACAAATCCTCACAATGAGGACATTCAATCAAAAATTGTTATAGTATCGAGCTTACCTTGGGAATCTATCATAAATCCTTCGATTTATCTCTGGTTTCTGCATTGTTGGCCTTCGGTTCTTGGATTCCTCCCATCACTTGATCGATGTCGTAATTAGGTTGATTTTCTTCGAGATTTTAGGTTGATTGAATTCTGGTCGATGTCATAATTAGGTGTTTCAGGTCATCGTCTTCAACACGACGCTTGGTGGCTGTTCGGTTGGGGTGTGAGTCGATTCTGCTTTCATTTTCACCTGTGGTAGGGGGTTTACCTTTATCTTCACCAGTGGGTCTTGTTCCACATTAGGTTGATTGTGAGCCGTTGTTTTAAAGGTTTCGCGAGGTGGTGTAAAAGGATGCTAAAATGAACAAATAAGTCAAAGCCGAGGAAAAAGAACAGAAAACTAGTGCCATACCTGGAGCGCCTAAGCTCCAAGGACGAGTTTTGGAATAGCAAATCAACACCTAGGCACTGCGATGGCCCAAAAGACGCAGGAAACGAAAAGAGATGCAGCGTCACGCCTAGGCACTACCTAGATTCTACATCGCTGCGCTCAGGCACTGCCCTTAAGCGCCTAGGCGTCATGCCGTCTACCTAAGGTTGTACAATTTTGGCCCATTAAAAGCCCAAAAAGACTCCAATATCAAGAAACACAAGAGGAGAAGTATTAATAGAAGAAATGAGGCACTTTTGGGAGATTCCACTCATTAAAAGATACAAGATACAACTTGAGAATTCGAGAGAAAATCGAAAGGGTGAAAAACAAGAAATGAAAAGCTAGGGTATGAAATCAAGATTGGAGGCAAGCACAAAACTTGGTGCAAGATTCATCCTCTTTTCTACATCTCAACTCAAAACCAGTGATGTACATAATGCAAATCTTTAGTTTTCTTCCATTATCATGAGTAGATAGTTTTCTATTAGGGTAGACAATGTAATCTAATCGAGACCCTTTATTTTTTTTATTCAAGATTCACGTTCTTTCATTATTTATGTATTGATTTTAATTATGTACTTAGCCCCTGTTTGAGTCACATTATTTTTCTCATTCTCATTTTTCTACTCATTTTCAATCACACATTCTTCAATAAAGTAATATTTTTCATCACATCAATAATTTTTCCTTCTTTTTCAACCGCATATTCCTCATCACATCAACAGTAAAAATGCATTATTATTCCTAAAATGTGTACCAAACAGGCTTAATGCTTTGAATTACTCAATAACTAATTCAATGATTTTTTGAATTTATTACGAATCGAGATGTTAGTATTAGATTTAAACCACATATTAAAAACTAATATTTTGTTTACCTAAGTTTGATTGACATAGAGATGTGGTATTGAATTAATTAAATAGGTTCAATGAGAACTCGAGATGGGTAAATAAAATACAATAGAAGAATTCGATCGAACACTACATTAAGTTATAAACCTTGAATTAAGATTTAAAGGTTATCAATAGATGAAATTGTTGTGCCCTAATATATATTCAATATTTGAAACACTAATTCGATTTTGTGTGCAATTTTGGTAATTTCAATTTGTTAGAAGTAGTTAGATCAAAAATCTAAACAATTCACAATTCTTTGTTTATTTTCATCAAATAGTAAATTAAGTATTAAAGGTCTAGTACTCCTGAGAACGATAATCAGGAATCAAATGTATACTATATTATTTTTTACGATATTGTACACTTGCGATACTAAAAAAAGCAACAAACAAACAAAACACAAATAAACAATTAGTCAAATAGCTTGCCCTCTGGCTCAGTAGTGAGAACATTATTCACATTTATGAACGGCTTCAAAATCACAACGTAAGAGTCAAATTTCCACTTATCCAATGCAAAACGAGGAGGTATGTGTGTGAGGAAACAAGTGTAACCCCATACATTCACAAGTTGGTTCAATTCCCAACCATTTGTAGTCAATTATCTCCTTTATACGCTCGTAGGATTCAAACACCCCCAAACTTGTTTCTTTCATTCTCTCCCCAAAATGTAATTCTAAAGTTTAGTTTCTTTGATCATTTCCTTAGTTTAGTCTAATCAGTAACATCAACAATTCATTTATGTGTACAATCAAGTTTATACCAAGTGATTCAAACCCACAGTTATCTAGTTCCCTAACAATCAGTTCTTATTTGCACACTTGCATATAGTTTTTTCTCTTTTTAATGTTTTATTTTTAGCCCATATTGACCTCTCCATTTTTCTCTTCTTGATCCATGTAATGAGCTTTTATTGGTAACTTCCCAACTTTTGAATATCAAATGGTATCAGACTTCAAGATACACATACGAACTTACTAACCCAAGTAAAAAATGTGTCGGTGTAAGGCATATAAGCTCAATAAGTGCAATTCTTATTTTCTATAAAAGAAAAACAAAATTTATAAGGGTGGATAGACCCCTAACATTTAGTCACCACCAACCATATACTAGAAAGTCAAAGACACTCCACACTAGTCTTTTTCATATGTACGGAATCACAACAATCTTAAATCATTTCTTTTACCGGCTAGACCACCCCAAATTATTATATATACAGTTAAAGGATGTTGTAAATCAAAGGTTAAGGAATTAAACACTTAAGTCATCTATTGTTGTATCGCCACCATCCTAGTGAGGTGGATATGGGTTGGTTTTCTAACCCGTTGTTGCCCACAAACTTGAGAATATTTCTACAAACAACACAACGAGAATATTACAACAATAAAAACTAAGTAATAAGAAAGAAATAGAATTGGGGTTGCTTCCCAAGAAGCACTTCTTTAAAATCATTAACTTAACTTTTTTGCATGATTGATGTCGAACCAAGTTATTTCATCCTTGAATTTTGTGCAATTTTCATTAATGCGCCCTTTTTTTGCTCTCCAAATCTTGATATTTCATTCGCATCTCTACCACGAAGTCCACCAAAATTTGATTTTCTTTTCTGATAGCTTCATTAATCAGGTGGCTCTTCTTCATCAATTCTACAGCAAACTTTGATGTTGGGAAGTTGTTCATATTGGGTGTAAATATTGAATATCTCTTAATTGTCCTCCACCTTCAATATTAGCTCACCATTCTCCATGTCAATTAGGATTCGACAAGTTGCTAAGAATGGTCGACCCAATAAAACTGGAATGTCTCGATTTTCTGTTATGTTCAACACAATAAAGTCCACAGGAAATATTAAATTTCCTGTTTTTATGAGTACATCATCAACTTTGCCACGTGGTCTTGAAATTGTTCTATTGGCTAGTTTTAGGTTTATTGATTTTGATTTGACTTTGTCCAATCTCAATTTCCTGTAAACAAAATATGACATTAGATTTATATTAGCACCTATGTCACACAATACATTAATAGAAAAAGAATTTCCAATTGAAATTGGTAAACTAAAACTCTCTGTATCTTTCAACTTGTGAGGCAATTGTTTTATACTTTTGCACTACTTTCCCCTATTAATGCCACAATTTCAAACTCCAAAAGCTTTATTTTCTTTGTCAACATCTCTTGCAAAAAAAATTTGTAGCTTGGAATTTATAATATTACATCAATCAACGGAATATTGATCTTGAACTTCTTGAGAACATCAAAAAAAAATTCAAATTTTATATCTTATTTGTTCTTCTTGAGCATTTGAGGAAAATGAATAAGAGACACATAAGCTTTGACTTGACTTGGTGTCTTGATATTAGATGACTATATACTTTCTTCATTCTCAATTGAGGATGGTGCAAATTTTTCTTTCATTGTAGCTTCATCAACCTCTTCCTGATTATCTTTTCTTTCTGATCTTTGCAGTAATCTGTGGTAATTTTACCCCATTCCTTGTAATTATAGCATGAATATTTTTCTCCATCGACCTCTTTCGAAGTCTTTGGGAAAATGAATATTGAGGTACATATGCTTTAACTTTTACATGAACCCTGAGTGGATCGTTTTCCACTACTCTTATTGTCATCACTTGATTCTTAGAATTTGTCATTGTATTGCTTGGTAATGATCCATGTGGACGTTCTACAAGTTGTTAAGCTATCTGACCAATCCATGTCTCCAATATGCTTGCTAATTTTGAAAATAAGTATCAATCTATTGGAATATTTTGTCTGTTTTTTACACATATTGATGAAACATCTCCCCTAAACTTAGTTATCTTTCTTGTGGAAATAATTTTCGTATGTGTTGAAATTGTGGAAACCATTCTAAATAAAGTTTATTTGTTCATCTGTAGAAGAAAGCGTCAAGCAATTTTCTGTAGGGTGATTTTTTCCACAGTTATGACATGTTGAACTAACCATCACTGCATTTGCTCCATGTGTTTGCAATTTTACAAGTAACTCCACCTGCTTTGTTAAAGCAGCAATCAATTCCAATTGTTTTCTTTGGTACCACTCTTTCTGATGAGAACATTGAATATTTAGTGGCAATTAATTCGAACAAGTCTAGGTATTGTTGAATTGATTTACCAATGATTGATCCACCAGCAGAGGAATCCAAGACTTTGACGGTGGTGAAAGTCTGGTGTAAAAGTATTGCACTTGGTTACCTATGGTGATTTTATGATTTGGAGATCTCAACAGCTCCTTGAATCTGTTCCGTGCATCGTGATAGCTCTCCCCATCTCTATGTTGGAAAGTTCGAATTTCCAATCGAATTTTTGCTACTTTTGCCCGTGGGAAGAATTTGTTGCAGAATTTTCTAGTCAGCTCATCCCATGTAGTAATGTTTCTATGAGGTTCAGCGTATAACCACTCTAAAACTGCATCCCTAAATGTGTAAAGAAATAAATGATGTTTGATAGCATCTTCATTAACTCTTGGAACATGGAAGTTTTGACAATTTCTGATAAATCTGAAGATAAGTGTGTTCCGATTTTCACGAGGTAACCCATAAAATTGAAGAGTGTTGCAAGTTAAATTGATCCAACATGCCCTTATCCGAAAATTATTTACCCCAAAATCTAGATATACAATACTGGAGCTAGCTAGTGATGATATAGGAATAAAGAACATTGAGACTGGCAGGTCTCTCTCATTTTTCTCCACTCACTTATTTTGCTATGCCGCTACTCTCTTGACAACTTGTCCAATTGACTGTATAGGAATATGAATATTTTGATAATTAGCCATCTGATGTTTCTATTTTTGTTTGTGTTCATTGAGTCTTCATCTGAATGTATGTTCTATTTTCCAAATCAAAATGTTCAAGATTATCGCCTTGAGTACAGAGCAAACAACGAACACTTTTTTTTCTGTAAATAAAAGAAAATAAACTAATCAAATAATAATAATAAATAAAATAAATTATTATTACATATAAATAGTCCCCGACAGCGGCGCTAAAAACTTTTCTATATCGCAACGGTACAATATCGTAACAAGTAATATAGTGGATATTTGAGTCCGGATTATCGTTTCCACAAAAACTAGACCTTTAATGGTTAATTTACTATTTCTAACTATTATTTGATGAAGACAAACAATGAATTGTGAATTGTTTAGGTTTTTGATCTAACTACTTCTAACAAATTTAAATTACAAAAATTGCACATAAGATCGAATTAGTGTTTCAAATATGGAATAAATATTATGGCAGAACAATTTCATCTATTGATAACCTTTAAATTTTGATTCAAAATTCATAAATTAATTTAGTGTTCGATCGAATTCTTCTATTATATTCAATTTACCCCTTTCGAGTTCCCATTGAACTTATTTAACTAATTTAATCACATATCTCTATATGAATCAAGTTTAGTTAAACGAAATATTAGTTTTAAGATTTCATATAAGACCTCAGCAAGTAGTATATGTATCTTTACATGTTACACTAGATTACCGGATTTTAATATGTGGTCTAAATCTAATACTCACCTCTCGATTCATAATAAATTCACAAAATCATTGAATTAGTAATCAAGTATTCAATCATTAAGTACATAATTAAAATCAACACATAAATGACGAAAGAAAACTGAATTATGGCATATAGGGAATAAAAGGCTAAAATTTTTAAGTAATCTTACTTGAGAAAGATTTAATTGAAACATTGGACTTTTGTGAAACTTGTGTATTAGGCAAATCTCACAAAGTGAGCTTTGAGACATGTTCACATGTCACCAAGAGACCTTTAGAATATGTCCAAGCTGACTTATGGGAAACCCAAAAGTCATCCCACATTTGGTGGTAATAGATATTTTTTATCTATTGTTGATAATTATTCTAGAAAAGTTTGGGTCTATCCTTTAAAGATTAAGTCAGAAACTTTTCAAAAGTTCTAAATACGGTTGAAAACCAATTGGATAAAAGGTTTAAAAACTCTAAGAACTAACAATGATCTTGAGTTTTGTAACTCTGAATTTGATAATTCTTGTAAGCAAAAGGGGATAATGAGACATAGGACTTTTAAACATACACTTCCAACAACATGGGATGGCAGAAAGAATGAACAGAATTTTAATGGATAAGGTCAGATGTATGCTGATAAGGTAAGGGCTAGCTAAAGGTTTCTCAGCTGAAGCTATGTGTACAATTGCATATCTGATAAACAGATCACCTTCTAATTCTATTAGATTTAAAACTTTCCATGAACTATGGACTCGAGACCTATCTTACATGAGGGTGTTTGGATGTGCAACTTATGCACATGAAACTAAAGGGAAACTAGACCCTATGGCAACAAAATGTGTCGTGTTAGGATACCCTGAAGATATAAAGGGTTACAGATTGTGGGTGTTAGGGATCCGAGGCATTAAAATCATTAACAGTAAAAATGTGAAGTTTAATGAATTTGAGATGACATGCTTAAAGCACAAAGTTAATGCTTCCATAGAATCTGAAAATAATATAACTCAAAATGAGGTGAAGCTAAGCAAATTGAGAATTACTCAATCTGAAAATACTAAAGCTAATAGTCCCACACCTGAAGCACGTGAAGAGCAACCTGATAAAGGTGAAGTTGGGAAATGTCAGCCTCAGATTGAAACTGAATCTGGAGATCAAGTTGATCCCACTCTGGACACTTCCATTCAGGACTACCAACTAGTCAAAGATAGGGAAAGAAAGCAAGTGAAACCTAACCCTGGATATGAATCTCATAATTTTACAGATTTTGCCTTAATTTCTGGTGAGGCCATGGAACAATCTGAACCTGCTTCTTATGAAAAAGAACTGAGGGGCCAAAAATCTGAAAATTAGAAAAGGGAAATGAAAGAAGAAATGCAATTTTTAACTGAGAACAAGACTTGAAAACTAGTTGTAAAACCCAATAATCATAGGATTGTCCAATGTAAATAGGTTTACAAATTAAAAGAGGGAAATAATCCTACAAGCCCCTTAAGGTACAAAGCTAGACTTGTTGTCATGGGGTTTACCCGAAAAGAGGGAATATATTACAATGAAATATTTTCCCATGTTATAAAATATATTACCATTAGGCTGATTCTAGCACTAGTTACTCATTTTAATTGGGAACTTGAACAATTAAATGTTAAGACAACCTTTCTACATGGTGAATTGGAAGAGGATGTTTATATGGCTCAACATCAAGGATTTGAGGTGAAGGGAAAAACATATTATGTGTATAAATAGCAAAAATCATTGTATGGACTTAAACAAAGTCTGAGACAGTACAAAAGGTTTGATTAATATGTTATCAAAATTGGTTTTAAAAGAAGTGATTATGATGCTTGCTTGCACTATAAATGCTAAGATTGGATATAATGTTTGCTTATTGTTATATATTCATGATATGCTTATAGCTAGCTCTAGCAAGACTAAATCATAAAATTGAAAAAATCTTTTAAAATCAGAATTTGATATGAATGATTTAGGAAATGCCAAAAAGATTTTAAGGATGGTTATTGAGAGGGATAAATTTGAGGACAGATTAACTCTCACTCAGCAATCCTATTTGAACAAAGTAGTCACTAAATTTGGCATGAAAGATTCAAAACTTGTTAATGTTTCTCTTTCTGCTCATATGAATCTGTCAACTGAATACTCACCAAAAACTGAAGAGGAAATGAAAAGGATGGAAAACATCCCATATGCTAATGCCATAGGGTCTATTATGTTTTCCATGATTACCACCCAACCAAACCTAGCTTATGCAATTAGCTTTCTAACTAGATTTATATTTAATCCTGATAAACCACATTAGGCAGGCTTAAAGTGGTTGTTGAGATATATTAATGGGACATTAAATCTTGGTTTGGTGTATAAAAAGGGATCCAATAATTTGACCTTGAAAGGATATGTAGATGCAGATTTTGCTAGTGATAAGGACCCTAGAAAATCTAGTACATACTTTTTTTTTTTTTACAATTGATAATAATTGCATAACTTGGAAATCAGAATTACAATCTATAGTAACTTTGTCTAGCACTGAAATTAAGTATGTTGTTATAATTGAGGTTGTAAAAGAATGCATCTGGTTAAAGGGAATTTTAAGAGAATTGAAGTTCTGCATGATACTCCTGCCATTTTTACGGATAGTCATAGTGCTCTTTTACTTAGTAAAAATCATATCTATGTCCAATCACATTGAGGTAAAGTATCACTTTATTAGAGAACAAATTGTTGCTGCTGAAGTAAATTTGATTAAAATTCACACACATAAAAATTTCTCAGATATGGGGATTAAAGTTGTACTTGTAGGTAAGTTTAAAACCTATTTATTTTTACTGAATATTGATAAAGGTTAATTCTTTTGCAAGTACATGGGCAATGATGTAGAATTAGTCATCTAAGCACACTTAAGCACCTAGGGAGACTTTGACTTTGTGAGAACCAAGGTGAAGAATGTAGAGAAAACGTGTTTCTCAAAAACTAACAACTCTTTTAAATTGCCAACTTGGATGGACAGCCACATGGCAACACCTTATTGGCTCTCAATCTTTAACTTGGATTGTGCTTCTTTATGTGGATGATGGATCGTTGGATATAATATACGGCTGAGGATAATTCTTTCCACTGTGACTCTTGGGGTTTGGAAGGGTTTTGAATGATTTTCAATTCATTCCTGGCTCTTTGTTTGAGTTGCTCTTTCTCTCTCTAGTTATTCAATCTTCTTCTTGGTTTTGATCTGTGATGTCTTATGAGGTTCTTGCCAAAAATTGTTGAGGAATCCTATGTGACTCATGTTACTACAGTGTATCGAGCTTGTAATAGTTGCTGATTTTTTTAGTCTATAGAAGTTCGATAAGTTCTTTGTTATTTTTTGTTAGGGTTCAAGATTTAAGAGATTTGGTAGAAAATCAATGATTAAATCTGGGTCTGATTGAGTCTCTCATGATATATACTCTCTTAGGAAGGTTTAGGATGTGCATAGTGGTTGGGTTAATCGTTGAGCCCCCAGATTAGGCGTTTGCTGATCTGGGTGATTTATCATTCTTCGTTATTCATATGTTTTGGGTTAAAAATCCCGACAACCACAAAGTCTTCTAGCACCACAAGCACAAAACAAACTTTTTACTCATCAAATTTTGTGACAGCCAATGGGACAACCATTTATGTAACTGCTGAATCCGATACGAGACAAGTGTCATCAACAAAATACCTTCCCTATGGTTGAAACTCCCAAGAGTAATAACTTATGAAGAGTTCATTTCTGCCGCAAACAATTTCTCAGATTCACGAACAGTAGCTGAAGTCAACTTTGGAACCTCTTGTTGGGAATTTACTTAATCATGCACAGCGGAAATAAAACAATTTTCAATTCCCAAACGAGGATCTGCAATGTGTTTAGATAGAAACTGTGATGAGAATGATACCTTTGATGAATTCCACAAACTCTTTTGCTTTTTCTTGAACTCCAATGATCACGATCTGCAATCCAAGCTGTCTAAGCTGTGCAGCCTCCAATGGTGATCCACACAGAGAACAAGAATGACGGCTAGGGTTTTCTTTTCTTGTGCTAGCAAGAATAATGAAAATTCCATACAGTTTACAAACCCTAACAGCTTATTAATATAAGCCCAAGTGGGCTTGGCCCATCTCTAAACTTAATCCGGTCCGATGTTTAACTAATCAAATTAATTAAATCCGGTCCATGAATTAATTAATCCAATTAATTAATTCGGGCCTATTAATAAACAACCCAATTAATTAATTATCCAACACTTGTCAATTAATTAATTGGTAAATCTCATTCTTCTGATTCTCTTTTGTGTGTGACCCATTAGGTTCCCGATCACGATGCCGAACGACGTGAATTATTATTTTGATCTAATCAAAATCGATAAATTAAAACGCCCCTTTTAATTTATCACTAACTCATTTTCGTTGTCCCAGATTGACATCTAGCAATGTATCAGAGCAATACATGTGACGGGAAATATCACGTAGCATGACAAAACCAAACTTGTTCGTTTACCGTGAAACTATAATCCTTTCGTCAATATGATCCGATCAATTATGAGATATAGATATGTGTCAATCTCAATTATCGATCATATCTTTTATCCCACTGTTAAGTCAATGTACGTCGAAAACTCTTTTCCGACTTATGAGTTCACCTTGGCCAAGGATTTCATTATCAACTTAACTAGATAAAATGTAGATCATAATCTCTTACTATCTAAGAGTGACGAATCCTCTATTGATCATTCACAACTTTCATATGATTCTTGACATACCCGAACGATGCTGTATTAGCGACCCTTGACAGAGCAATATCCAACATCACCAAAGTATGACTGCCCTCATATAAGGTACTATGATGACCTCAAGTCAAAGGACCAATTCCACTACCGAACGTTAGAGATTAACCACTAACACTTAGATAGTTATCCATGTGGAATCTCTCAGCGGGTCTCCAATGTTTTGTTCTATAACAAAACATCCACGTGCTCATTCAAGTGTCACCACACTTTAGCTTGTGAGATCAGCTCCTTACTTCACAAGTAAGAATGTCACACGCGATAGTCTATCCGTAATAACGATATCCGTATCTCGTTATTACCTCGATCACGGACGATTTTAAGATTCAGTCATATGTAATTTGTATCTCACAATCACAACTCCTTGTGATTAACAAATCACCAAGACTTGAATCTACGGATTCTATTATTTAATTTATTAGAATATTAATTCAATTAAATAATAGATATTGCCATACATATGCATTGATTATATATATTCAAAGTGTTTATGTCCAAAGTTGATTGGACCTAGGGCATAACACTTACAAACTCCCACTTGCACTAGATCCAATCACTTATGTATCTTATACCATAAGAGTCTACATGACGATCATGTTTATGCTGCGACAACTCTTTGTCAGTGGATCTGCAATTTAATAACTTGTGGAAATTAGTTCTTTATTTACGTCATTTTATTTTATTATCTTTCCAATGAGATAATACTGCCTTAACATATGTTTGGATCATTGATGAGACCTTAGTTCCTTCGCTTGCACGATGGCTCTATTGTTATCACAATGCATAAGCGTGTGATCAACAATGTTAGGAACTACTCTAAGTTCAGTAATGAACTTCCTGATCCAGACCACAACTTTTGTTGCTTTGTAAAGCAATGATGTATAAGGCTTCCATTATTGAATCAACGGTTATTTGGAACATTTCCAACACACCGCTTAAGAGTAAACCAATATCCTATTTGAGATGTGCTATTATTCCAGTCTGACTAGAAGTTAGCATCATTCTATCCATGAACTCTCAGTTCATTTTCTCCATATAAAATCTTCTCGAGATTTTATCTGTATAGATTGGGATGAGTTAAGCAATCTTCTAGATCTATCTCTATAGATCAACTTGTTTCTCCCACATCCATCACGGAGAAATTATTTGACAACCATAATTTCAACAATTGAAATATAGAGACGCCGTTTCCTATAATATGTCTCATACATATAATATCAGGAATGCGACAATGCTCCCACTATCTTCTTGTAAACGCACATTTCGTCTTCATTTTTGATAAAATCAAACATTTGACTTTTTGTATCAAATCGAAGATTCCAGCTCCAAGAGGCTTGTTTCAATTCATATTGACATTTTCTTGCAAACTCATTTACAACCTATGGGTTCTAATCCATTAGGCAAGTCGACCAAGGTCAAACATCGGTTACATACAACAAGTCCATCTCTTTAAGTCAACACTTGACTTTATTTCTATGTAATTAGTAGGTTCATTATCTTTGATTAGTAATCATGGATTCGTACCTTCTAGGAGGTTAAATGATCCTACAAGATTTACACTGAGCTAACGTGTCCTCAGAAGTCTCAACTTCCTGATCAAGAGTATGTCCCTCAACTGGTGTGGGATAAGACTCAGATTTATCTATTCGGTTAATTATACCCGTGGACTCTTGAACTCTTTCAAGATTTATTCTACTCCCACTGTCTCTCTTAGAGTAAACACTTTCTCTAAAAGTATGGCATGTCTTGAGATGAACATCTTCTTCTCAACGAGATTATAGAATTGATATCCAATTATCTCTTGGATATCCACAAATATATAATTATCGGATTTAGTCTCAAACTTATCCGATTCAGTGCGCTTCATATAAGCGTCACAGCCCAAACGTTCATATGAGATATGTTGGGCCATTCCATAACTCATATGAAGTTTTTGTCAACCGATTTAGATGGGACACGATTTAGTGTGCAGCACGTGGCAATCAATGCATGATCTCAAAACGATTTTTTTGAATGCTTGCATGGCTGTTCTTTGTTGCACTATATCTAATAGTGTACGATTCCTCATTTCAGATGCACCATTATGTTGCAATGTATGTGGAGGAATCCATTGCGTGAGAATCTCATTCTCTTTTAGATAATCTAAAATTCTTCCTTTTAGATATTCTCCACATCGATCAAATCTTAGTGTAAGAATATATTTACCTATTTGTTTCTCTATTTCTAGCTTGAATCCCCTGAACATTTCAAGAGTTTCATGCTTGAATTTCATCAAATATACATAATCATTTCTGAAATGGTCATTTGTAAATGTGATGAGATAAGATAAACTTCACCTGACATAAACTGATATGGGTCTACATACATCACTACGTATTAGACTTAATAATTGTGCATATCATTTTCCTTTTCAAGTAAAAGGAGATTTGGTCTCTGTGTTTTACAGACATGATTCGCATTTGTTAAATGATTCAAAATCATTTGACCCAAATATACATCTCCATGTAAGTTTCGAATTGCATTCTTATTAATGTGACCAAATCCACAATGTCAGATATAGGTGTTCTTTAGATTATCATTTTTATGCCTTTCAATTTCTATGCTCATTATAGAATACTCAATGTTTAGAATATAAATGTCATTTTGTAATTTACCATAACCATTAAGATCTTATCAAGATAAAAAGGAACAACAATTGTCCTTAACATTAAAATAATTCATGTCAAAACATGAAATTTATTTAATGCTCTTGGTAATGGTGAGAACAAAATTAACATTCCTCTAATTCTAATATAGGCCTAGAGGCAATGGCAAGAAATATGCTTCTACAGGCAATGCAGCAACTTTTGCTCATTTTCAACGTGTAGGTCAACTTCTCCCTTCTGCAGCGATCTACTTTTATTTAGTTTCTGCATATTTATACAAATATGAGATCTATATCTAGTATCTAATACCCATGAAACTAATGAAGTAGATTTAAGCCTTGCAATTTCATTTCTAATGACCCACCATTCCAAAATGATAATAAGGATCATCAGATTTGGTATTGTCCTTATTTGCTTTAACCGTCCTAGTCATCTTGGTTGCTTTCCTAAAGCATCCTTTAGACTTCCATATAGGAATTTATGACTAAGATTTGTCCACTACAAACACAGATGTTGGACTTAACAGTTTTAAGCATGTTCAGCATCTCAATGAGCGTGCTTCGAGTTTATTCATGTTAAATTCATAATTAGTTATGAATAACTCTCTGACAGAGATTGCAGAACCAAGTCTATACTTAGTTCATTGTTCATTACTGAACGCAATCAAGACAACTTCTCAAAGTAGTCTACATCTTCAGTACACAAGCACCGACTGAAGATTCTTCTGTCATTAAGCACTGGTATAGTTGCTGGGAAATATCATATATTTCCTCGTATGATTGTTCATCATTCAACATATTGAGATGAAAAATCATGTGTTAGCATCTATACTCTTATGTTGCTTTGTAACTCAGGTGACATAGTTACAAACATCACATATGTTGTAGTACTATCGTCATCACTGTGTTTATTACAGCAGCCACCTCTTCTTTTATCGAGTCATCAACATGTGTCTCTAGGAAGGGCTACTCAAGGACACAACCAATTTTTCATGCCTGAGAACAATTCTCAGATTGCGGCGTCAATCAAGAAAATTTGCTTTGGTTGTTGGCATACAATATACCTCTCAAATTTATGTGGTTACTCATGATTCAATAAATGTAAACGACGAAAAGTAAAGAAATAATATATATAATGCATGAATTAATTTAACATGGTCTTTTATTAAATTAATTTCGCTCCCACTATTTAACTCAAATTTATGACCCTCTCACATAAATTTATAGAATCCATTCTTGATTCCCAGCGGGCTGGAATCCCATTTATTATATTAAAACCTTGAGTGTACTCAACAAGCCCTAATAAAACATTTGGGTAGATACTATTATCAATTGTATCTCCATACAACTCCCAGATCATTAAGCTGACAACTCTTTGTCTTCATACATCTTATGTGTTAGCTTAACATGCCTCTAAGATTCATCTCCTTGGGTGTACTCAACAAGAGATAAATATTAGTTAAGTCAAACCCATCATTCAGAAATATCTAATATTTCATAGTGTCAAACATATCCCTAATAGACCAGCCTTGAGTGTACTCAACAAGCTAAGATCGATTTAGGACTCTCGTTTTTCACTATAATGGTGGAAGGCGAATATAGATATGACTTAATATTTTAACATGCCTCTAAAATTTATCTTCTTAAGTGTACTCAACAAAAGATAAATATTAGTTAAGTCAAACCCATCATTCAGAAATATCTAATATTTCATAGTATCAAACATATCCCTAATGGACCAGCCTTGAGTGTACTCAACAAGCTAAGATCGATTTAGGACTCTCGTTTTTCACTATAATGATGGAAGGCAAATAACAAATTGACTTAATATTTTTAACGAGGGATTTTTCATGCAAAATGTCTCATCGTAATAATTATATATATATATATATATATATATATATATATATATATATATATATATATATATATATATTTTTTTTTTTTTTTTTATTTTTTATTATACATCTAACATGCAAATAAACATACATATAATAGTGTGGACGATTATGGATTTATACTATCCAGTCTTCCCGAGCCATAAGGAAGACTAGTCGGTCAGTTCCTAGGGGGTATAGCATTGATTCATACAATGCTCCATCTCTATGGTCTCCTCCTCTTCTTGTATCTCCAATTAGTCCAGCTGCAACTTATATCATATACTAGTTGGCACACAAGCCTAAATAATATTGGACACACAGGCCCATAATAATAACAATAGTAATGGACTCGCAGGTCCAAAATAAATTAGAGCTCGCAGGCCCCATAAAACAACAAGAATAAAACTAACCATTCAACACATTCACATGGTCGAGTCCATAATCATCCACTAATAAAACATTCATCATATAAATGCATTCCTATATAATATCTAATATTATGTGCAAACATGTTTCAAGTTTCTTGCAATTAAAGTCGTCTAAACTAATTTAGACAAATGGATCGGAAAAATTAAATAATTAATTAATCAAATTAATTAATTAATTTAATTAGCGGACTTATTTAATTAAAATCAAATTTCAATTAAATATCAAATTAGAGTCTAACTCTAATTCTACAAATATAGGGCGGGACTGTTTAATTAAAATCAAATTTTAATTAAATACCAAATTAGAGTCCAACTCTAATTCCAATAAAATTTTAGGGTAAGACAATTTAATTAAAATCAAATTTTAATTAAATGTCAAATTAAAGTTCAACTCTATTTATAATCAAATTAATATGGTTGAATTTAATTAAAAGCAAATTTTAATTAAATACAAAATAAGAGTCAAACTCTAATTCCAAGATATTAGGGCGAACTTGTTTAATTAAAATCAAATCTTAATTAAATACCAAATTAGAGTCCAACTCTAATTTCAAAAACAATTTAGGGCGATGCAATTTAATTAAAATCAAATTTTAATTAAATGTCAAAATTAGAGTCCAACTCTAATTTCAACAATATACTAGGGTGGATAATTTAATTAAAATCAAATTTTAATTAAATACTAAATTAAAGTCCAACTCTAATTTAAAATGAATTAATATTTTAATTTAGGATAAAACTCCTATATAAAATAAAATCCACTTTAGGGTCAAAGTTTAATATTTAAGTTAAAATCTAATTTTAACGAAAATATAAAAGTCGTCAATTTATAAATAAAATTTTTTAACCAGGTCAATATTGAAATTTTCGGTCAAACCATTTGAAAATCAAATTAAAATCATTTTAATATTTAAATTCAAAACTATTTTGAAAATTGCAAAGTTGACCCTTGGTTTAAAAATTACAAACAGGGCCTTTCAATTAACTTAATAGCATGACAGCCCCCCCCCCCCCCGCCCTTTTAAAATAATTGCACAATGACCCCTTTTTCATTATTGCGGACGGGTCCCCAAAATTTCAGAAATTGCAGAGGAGGCCCCCGTCCCAAATCGAATCACCCGTTTCTTCAAACCCTAGAAATTCCCCCCTTCCTCCCGCCGGCGTTTCTTCACCGGCGAGACCCGGTCTCGTCGCCTGGAATAGTGATGGTGTAGGCCGCACCACCGAGGCTATTGCAGCATTGCGCGGCGCTGCTATAATACCCAGCAGCAACGACGAGCGCTGCTGCGAGACCTCGCTCTGCGTGCAAGTCGAGGCAGCGCGCTGCCTTGCGAGCACCGCCAGGTCCGGTAGCGGCGCCGCGCCGCCGATGTTTTTACGATCCAATTTTTTTTTTTTTTAAACAGATTTTAAATTAAGAAAATCAAATTTTCTTAATTGCTAGAAACATGAAAAATGTCAACAATCAACTTTTTGATTGTTCTGTAATTCGTAACAATTTCTAACAAACACAAAGTAGGCTCTGATACCACTGTTGGGAATTTACTTAATCATGCACAGCGGAAATAAAACAATTTTCAATTCCCAAACGAGGATCTGCAATGTGTTTAGATAGAAACTGTGATGAGAATGATACATTTGATGAATTCCACAAACTCTTTTGCTTTTTCTTGAACTCCAATGATCACGATCTGCAATCCAAGCTGTCCAAGCTGTGCAGCCTCCAATGGTGATCCACACAGAGAACAAGAATGACGGCTAGGGTTTTCTTTTCTTGTGCTAGCAAGAATAATGAAAATTCCATACAGTTTACGAACCCTAACAGCTTATTAATATAAGGGAAAAAATCAAAATTCAGGTGCCAACTTTACCCCTCTTCAAACTTCAGGTGCCTACTTTATAGATTCAGAATTCAGGTATATATATATATTCCTTTTATATATAGATTTCTCTTTCCTTTCATATCACAACTCTCTCTCACTACATTCGAAATTTCCAAAACTTAAATTGAGGTCTGAAATTCATAATTTGAAGGCACTGTAACCTATTTCCGCCGCCGGAGACCAGAAACAGGTGATTTGTTTCGTTGATTTTGAACATAGACTGAACGATTTCACCCACATTCATGCTTCACGTCACAGATTTGGAAATCCAGTTCCGGTCACGTATATTGAACGATTTCAGTCAAATTGAACGATTTCATCCACAAAATCCAATTCTGGTCACGTAATAGCTGATTGTGTCCGGCCAAAAACGTAAGTCACATTCTGTTAATGTGAGTTCGAATGGTTTACTGAATTAACATTCTGTTACCTGATACTAGATATATGTGATTAATGTGAGTTCTCAGATTTACTGAATTAATTTTCTGTGACCTGATACTAGGTATTATTTACCATGCGTGATCGTCCTGTGACCTGTTTTTGTTGATTTGTGAAGTAAGAAAACGTATGTGACCGTGACTGAACAACTAAGAACTAGCAAGCAACAAAATGTGACCAAACTGTGAACACATAAGAACTGTGACATGATAATAGCTATCTCTTACAATACATGATCGGCCCGTGACCTGAAAATATTGAAATGTGATTAATGTGAGTTCTCAGATTTACTGAATTAATTTTCTGTGACCTGATACTAGATATTATTTACCATGCGTGATCGTCCTGTGACCTGTTTTTGTTGATTTGTGGAGTGAGAACACATATGTGACCGTGACTGAACAACTAAGAACTAGCAAGTAACAAAATGTGACCAAACTGTGAACACATAAGAACTGTGACATGATAATAGCTATCTCTTACAATGCATGATCGGCCCGTGACCTGAAAATATTGAAATGTGATTAGTGTGAGTTCTCGATTCTTGAATTAATTTTCGTGACACGATACTAGATATTATTTACCATGCGTGATCGTCTGTGACTGTTTTTGTTGATTTGTGGAGTGAGAACACATATGTGACCGTATTTGAACAACTAAGAACTAGCAAGCAACAAAATGTGACCAAAGTGAACACATAAGAACTGTGACATGATAATAGCTATCTCTTACAATGCATGATCGGCCCGTGACCTGAAAATATTGAAATGTGATTAATGTGAGTTCTCAGATTTACTGAATTAATTTTCTGTGACCTGATACTAGATATTATTTACCATGCATGATCGTCCTGTGACCTGCCTTTGTTGATTTGTGGAGTGAGAAAACATATGTGACCGTGACTGAACAACTAAGAACTAGCAAGCAACAAAATGTGACCAAACTGTGAACACATAAGAACCGTGACATGATAATAGCTATCTCTTACAATGCATGATCGACCTGTGACCTGCAAATATTGAAAGTCTGCTAGAGAATGTGACCATAATGTCACATCACCCAAATAGATAATGGTTGTAGATGAACGTGACCTGTGCGGCTCCCAATGTCACCTTCAATTTTTTGTCATATGTGACTTGTTTGGAGATGTGCCTTCATTTTAAATCATGAATGCCTTTATTAATTGATGAATTTGAAGTCGCAGAAATGGTGTATTTGCATGTATGTCTGTTGCATGGAGCTCAATCGTCATTGGCTTTGGTAGACCGTAGATGCAATTATGTAAACCTTGTTGACACGGTTATGACAGAGTTTAGTTTTGATCCGACGAGGGTGGCAGTGTCATTGACGTATGTACTGAATGATAATTTGCCGGCATTCTCGATAAAAAATGACAGAAATGTGCAATCATACCTTCTGCTGAAGGAAATGGACCGCGAACCTGCTAAATACCCAGTAATTGTTGATGTGACTGATGCAGAAGTAGAAAAACCTTCTAATACGGTTCCGGTTAACCCTTCTACTAGTGGTGAGCTTTGTACATTGCAGGATATGGTGACAGACATATGCAGAGCAACAATTGAAAAATCAGGTCACATTTGGGACAATGAAATCACAGTTGTGTCTGCTGCAGATGCTAGAGAAGTCGAAGAAGGAAGGATTTTTTGGGATAAAGAAATTTTAAAATTGAGCCTATCAGTTTTTACCATACAGAACATGTTTGAGTTTATGGTTGAACGGTCTGACAAGAAAGAATATGTTGTGAGGTGTTCACAAGAAGGTTGTAGCTGGATTTGTAGATCGTCAAAATGGGATAAAACAAATCTATTTAAGATTCGAAAGGTGGGTAGTCACACATGTGCATCGAATGTCGTATTGGGGTCACACATGCAAGTATCAACTACATTTGTGTCTTCTAGCATCAAGTATAAGTACACATCATCCAATACCATATACACACCGAAGGATATATGTAGTGACATGTTGCAGACTTACGGTGTTTATTTGAATTATTCAAAAGCATGGAGATCCCGCGAGCATACCTTGAAGATGGTTAGGGGTGATCCAACCGATTCATTTGGTAAGATACCAAGCTTCTTCCACGTGCTCCGACAAAAGAATCCTGGTACAGTCGCGTAGTTGGAGGTTGATAGTCATGAGATTCAAGTATTGTTTTATGGCACTTGGTGCATCAATACGTGGATGGAGGCATTGTCGGCTCGTTATCGTGGTCGACGGTAGATACTTGAATGGTCACTACGGCGGTACCCTTTTCACAGCATGTACACAGGATGCAAATAATAGCATATTCGTTCTTGCTTTTGGAATTGGGGATAATGAGAACGACAAATCTTGGAGATGGTTTTTGGATAACCTGAAAAAGGCATATGGTCACAGGGAAGGAATGTGTTTTGTGTCAGATCGTCATACCAGTATAAAGAATGCAATAGAGCATGTTTATCCGGGAACATATCATGGTATTTGCTCGTATCATTTGTTGCAAAATTTGAAGTCATATTTTGGAAAATCAGGACAGAATATTACACATGCTTTCAACTCAGCTGTCCGCGCTTACACGTTGGAAGAATTTGAATATAACATGAGACGTCTGGACACAATGAATGAGAAGATTCGTGGATATCTGGTATTGGTTACATCCGAATACATTGTCACATATATAAGAAATGGTCACATGTCAATTATATAGTTTTAATTTATGGTATACATTTTGCAGGCTGATGTTGGACCTGAAAAGTGGTCACGAATCCATATGCCGACTAACAGATATTCCACAATGACATCAAACATTGTAGAATCGGTCAACGCGGTCACAAAGGCAGGGAAAAATTACCCCATTGTATCCTTACTGGAGTCATTGCGACAGACTCTACAAAATTGGTTCTGTAAACATAGAGACGACGCGCATGGAACGTTCACGACGTTGTCCACCAAGTATGAGAACGAAATGAGGAGAATGAGTGTAGAGTTAAGGAACTTCAGGGTAGCTTATTTACTTTACTGCTGATATTTATGAATGTGACATGTCTAAATGCATGTGATCTGGAATGTACACTGTGAAAACATATTTTTAATGTGACAACATATGTGTGTGCATGAATCTTGTATATTTGAGCTAGACAGAATGCATTTTATCCTCTATGTAAGTGCCTGTGACCTAAACCCA
This sequence comes from Fraxinus americana, assembly GCA_035079005.1. Classification (NCBI taxonomy): domain Eukaryota; kingdom Viridiplantae; phylum Streptophyta; class Magnoliopsida; order Lamiales; family Oleaceae; genus Fraxinus; species Fraxinus americana. The sequence goes on from CM068720.1 coordinate 12,516,905, forward strand.
TCTGTGTCCAAAAACATATGTCTGTGACCTTGAATACAGAGTGTGATAGGATATGTATGTGTCTGATCTTGTATATGTAACCTGAACTGAATTAAAAGTGCGGTGTGAATTACACAGTGAAATCTATGTGACCACATTGTCGCAAATGCTTATTCTTTTTTGCTATGTGACCTGGGCTTTAAAGCAAATATATGTGACCTGATTAACACAAACTCACCCTCATCTGTGACCTGTGCTCCAAAGCAGGTATATGTGACATGCTTGTCATAAACTCACTGTATGTGTGACCTGAATTCATATGGTGTCAATGGAAGTATATGTGACCTACTTTTAGTAGTTCTAAACATGCCTGTGACCTGTTCTATCAAGTAAGGATATATGACCTATTTTTCACATAAAACAATAATCTGTGACATGTCTTATACTCCGACATCAAGTATAAGATTTCTTATTTTGCTGCTTGTATTCACAACTTATTTCTTGATTTTGCTTTCTCGTAGGTATCTCCTTCCAACCAGTCAGAGTTCTCTGTCAGCGATGAAAAGTCCACCTTTTTTGTTGATATTGAACAACGTACTTGCACGTGCAGGATGCTACAGGTCGATTTGTTACCATGCCCGCACGCCTTGGCCGTAATTGCAAATACAAAGAGGGATCCATATGCTTACTGTTCTTATTATTACACTAGAAATGCATATGTGAATGCGTATGAAGATTCTATATATCCTGTTGGAAATCCAGACGAATGGAAAGTGTCTGATGACGTGCAATATGAAGTTGTCTTAGCTCCAAACCAGAAACGAAGTTCTGGTAGACCAACTGAGAAGAGGAAGAGATCATCTAGAGAAGGGAAACCAAAAGTGAGATGTGGTCGTTGTGGTGGACATGGTCACAACCGCAGGAGATGCTCAAGTTTGATGCCATTGCATTGAGAAGATAGGGAGAATAACACTCTGTAATCGGAAACAATAAATAGAGGATACAGATTCAACAAATGTTATATGACATTATCTTATTTGAAACATTTCTTTGAATATCAAACATCAAAATCATCATTGAAGGTCACATTTAATATTGTGTAAATGTGTTTTGGTGTGTTAAAAGTGCGGTGTGAATTACACAGTGAAATCTATGTGACCACATTGTCACAAATGCTTATTCTTTTTTGCTATGTGACCTGGGCTTTAAAACAAATATATGTGACCTGATTAACACGAACTCACCCTCATCTGTGACCTGTGCTCCAAAGCAGGTATATATGACATGCTTGTCATAAACTCACTGTATGTGTGACCTGAATTCATATGGTGTCAATGGAAGTATATGTGACCTACTTTTAGGAGTTTTAAACATGCCTGTGACCTGTTGTATCAAGTAAGGATATATGACCTATTTTTCACATATACAACAATAATCTGTGACATGTCTTGCACATCCACATCTGTCTTTCAAAATAATTTTAAACATGCCAATCACGTGTGGGGCCAAACATTGATATGTGACCTACCTTTCCTAACGAAATTGTGAATTCATAACGGCATATGCATTCTGAACTCAGTTACACAAATAACTGTGACTTGTGGTGTCAAGAATGCATATGTGACCTTTATTTCACATTCACAATGTGACCTGTGACTTGTAACTCACATTCACGTATGCACAATACATGAAACAGGTATCAACATAAACGTAACAAAAGACAACAGATTACAAATTGAAACATGTGGCAGTTTTCAATATAGTAATTTCAAAGTATTATAGCCAAAATACGAAAAGGTACAATCTGCAGGTCATAAAATTCATTTACAAATCTCGTTCCAATACTCATTCTATAACTATCCCCTCCTCTTTTGTAGCCTGCTTTGCCTTCTTCACGTAACTCTCTCTGTGTTTGTATAGGAGTGAGACAATATCCAATCTACACTTGCTGACATCAAATTTATGCGACATGGAACTTCTGCCGCTACGGATGATATATAAGGCGTACAAAATAACAAATATCCCACAATCGTGACTGCAAAACAACACAACACATTATGTTATTGGTGTGTTTGTTTTACAAGTTAAACATGTATGAATTGTCACATACTTACCCATTTGTCTGCTGAGGTAGGGTACTATCGACAATCACCTTCAATTCCATGCATTCGGATTCATTGTAATCAGGGTCCTTTTTTGAAATTCCCATTGCATTCATTAGAGCAGGCAATATTTTCACATATGGCTCAATACCTTGTAGGACCTTCCAGTCGTGATAACTTTTACCAGCCGAATTGAATATCGTCAACGTATGGCATCTAAATATTAGCATACCGAGCATCCAGTGAGCTTTATTGGTTGGCAGGATTGGCATGAACACATAATCAACATCGGCCCAAGGTGTGCTTAGAGGTATGCTGTGACCTGTTACGACATCAGTCAGGCTGGACTCCGACATCAGAACATTAGGATCCTTCAGAAAAGTAGGGTACAACTCTTTTATCTTATTCTGGAACCAAGTGTTTGTCGTTGTAGCTCTCATATCTATTTCTTCCCAAATTTTGCCAGCTAACGAATGTAATAGAAGCACGCATCCATGTGCTGTTTCAACAGAAATGGAAAGATTAGATATGACATGAAATAGTTAGAATTAAGATCACGCTGTGACTTAATTCGAGTTTGATATGTGACATGTTGGCATGAAAGTTCCGATTGTCTGTGACCACTGGTTGACTACAGATTGAATGATGTGTATGCATGCGGTGGTAGATGTGTGATAAGATTTAAATGTGACTGAAAAGAATGCGTAAGTGCAACCGTACCGCACTGCTTAAAGATGTTTCCTCGTCTATAAGCTCATGGAACCATGTCTTGTGACCGACTGGGAATGAACCGATAATGAATACGGGTTTGATTATGTCATCCTGCTCGTTAAACTTTTTCCTGAATCCAAACATTGAACATTAAGTTGCTTTGATACTATGGGATATTAAGCAACATTCACATACCTGTTTTTTGGCTTGTACCCTCTCTGGAACCAGCCCAAGAATGCCGATCTATCAGCTTCTTCGACATTGTCTTTGTAAGTTTCAAAAACAACTACACTGTCATCATGCTTGAATAAATTCCTTTCCCCTACTACGAAAGGAAATCGCAATATCCTCGCAGGCCTCGAAACTCGCTTAATTGGTAATGAAGAAGCTGGTTCGGAAGTAGGTGACACCTGTGTATTGTTGTACAAGTCACATATTAGTCACGAACGTGTTTTTAAGCATGTGTGATATGTGACATCTGAAAGCTCATTGTTCATGAATTATGTGTGTTATGTGTCCAGTATAGTACAAAAAAATGAGTTTGTAAGTACCTCTGTGACAACATTTGTTGTTGCTGTCAACACATCAGCAATGACAGCATCTGCAGGGATTTGCTCAGTCAATTCCTCAAAAGCCTGAAAACATAAAAGAACATACAATTAACTGTGACCTTCAAATATGTATATGTGACCATGTATTAACGATATGTGACCTGTAATAGTGAAATGTGAGTGGGAAATAAATTTATCAGACCACAAATGAGTTTGTAAGTACCTCTGTGACAACATTTTTTGTTGCTGTCACCACATCAGCAATGACAGCATCTGCTTGCTTCTGAATGTCTTCAGAATGTAAAACATCAGGTTGTGAATATTCGATTCCCAAATCAAATGAAGGTGGTTCAAGACTATAGGGAAGGACAATATCATCGCTCGAGTACATCTTCTCCTTCCCTTTCCTGTCCACCAATGGTTCCACATTTTCCACCTGTATTTTAAATTACAAAAAGTGTGACATGTCAAATGTAACCATTGTCATTGAAATAAAGTGTGAACATTTCATGTACCTCCTCTGTCTTATCGGATCCTCCAGCAGCCTGAGTTCCTTTGTCTCCTGCTCCATCAGCATGATAACTTGTTTTTTCATTAAACCGCCTTATAATCTCATCCATTGAACTCGAAATCATTGCCGTCACAGATTCGGACAGAAATTGCATGTTTGTCCGAATCTCCATCAAGTCATTTCTTATTTGTCCTTGCACTTGGACGGCGTCATCCAATTTTTTTGTCTGCTCAGCGTTGAGAATTGATATCTGTGACTTGATGGCATCAATCTCTAATGTCAACACTTTATTACTTGACTTGAGATCGTAGATTTGCTCACCAATTACTCAAAAGCCTGAAAACATAAAAGAACATACAATTAACTGTGACCTTCAAATATGTACATGTGACCATGCATTACCGATATGTGACCTGTAATAGTGAACTGTAAGCATTAAATAAATATATGTGACCACAAATGAGTGACATGTGACCTGAAAATAATGAAATGTGACTAAATATCTGACTTACATCACCCAAGTGTGTCCCTTCAGATGGTGGTTCATTTGGAGAACGAGGGCAACGACGTGCCTTCATCAGTATGGGGTTTTCCATAAGGAGATGACTCCTGACATCTTGGTGGAGGATCTACAAAATCATCATCATCGTCGGTGACTCGATCCTGGCCAATACTAGCATCTGCTAGCAGTATCAGTGAGTTTCCACTCGTCCCAGCACGGTCAGCCGACTTCTCTATGTTACTCTTCTTACTGCTGGATCCACGGGAAAACTCCGGTTGATTTGGCTTGTTGTAGTGGACATCATCCATGTATGACATAGCTATTTCAATTTCTGATGGTTCGAGGTCACAAATTTTCATCTATATAACAATATGTATTAGTAGAGTTAAAGAAATATCAACAATTCACTATATCGCAGTTAAAAATTGACTGAAGATTTACATTAGGGTTGGTGAAGCAGTCGGTTCCCTCCAACTTGGTAGCAGATGGTTGCTCCTGTGTGGTCCAGTTTTTGATTCGGGGATACATCCTTGATATACGTGTCACAACAATTCCATCTAAACTAGGAAATGTCTCGTAGATCCATACTTGAAAGGCTAGCAGCATACCTCGTAGCCTGTAGTGTGTTGTCCTCCTACTCAGTCCATCCCTCAATGCACCCAAAGTAATATCAAATAGTAATTTGCCCCATGGGAACCGGTTCAATGCGGAGAAGTCCTCAACGAGAACAAACAAATAGTGGTCAACCACCTTCTTGTAATCTCTAGGGAAGAGATAAGCGGTAATGAAATACAAAATTCCCATCATAGCAATATCATTATCTGGAAGAGCTTCAACGAGATCCAAATCCGGCATTTGGCAGGCTGATAAAAATGTGGACTTCACATCTTCGTGTGTTATACTATCTACTTGAGCAAAGTACTTTGTCTTCATCTGTGACGGTCTATCCTCAAACACCTGTGTGTCACTGTCTCCATCACATCTCAGTCCTGTGACTAGACAAAACTCGGATATAGAGAATCTGACATATCGCCCTGCCACATAAAACCACATTTCTTCCGCATTCGATTGAATAACCTGCCTCAAGAGGAAGTAGTGAATCAACTGTGGTTGTATCACAATTTCATGGCACTCCAGGAAATGGGCAAAGCAGGTTCCCATCATTATACGTTTTTGTCTTTCGCTTAAGTTCGTTTGAATAGTGGTAAGAACACCCTTACTCACTGAGGTCGTTATCTTTCCTGGGAACCAGCTCTTCTCTGGTATAACGAATTTCCAAACCTACAATAAGAATATAGAATGACGAGACTTAAGGTCACAGACTTGGGAAACTTTGGACAGATGGTCACTCATAAGGTCACAGACACCGGACATCTTGGACATATGATGAATCTTAGGTCACAGAGTTCACAAATCTTGGTCACATTAATCCTTATGAGGTCACATACTTCAAAAAACAATCAATTTCCAGCAATAACAGACAGACAAATATTGGTCACAGATGTCAAATGCATGATCAATACTTCAAAAACAACTGTTAAACTACGTTTGCATCACTAATCCATGCTTTTATAGATTATTATTCACATACAGAATCATGAGGTTAACCTGCTTGTGAAACTTAGGACAGATGGTGACTTATACGGTCACAGACACAGGACATCTTGGACACATGATGAATCTTAACTCACAGACTTCAAAAATCTTGGTCACATTAATTTCATGAGGTCACATACTTTAAAAAAAACAATCAATTCCTTAACGCCATATTAATGGTACCCAAAACCCTAATCCAACAATTACAGGCATTTAAAATTGGTCACATATGTCAAATGCGTGATCAATACTTCAAAAACAACTATTCTCCTACTAATTCATCCCTACAATTGTTACACAATACCGAAAAATTGAAAAAACCTTTTTCGATTTCCCTTTTCGCGCGGTCACAGGAGCTGCGTGCTTTTTCGGTGGCCTTTTTTCCAGGCTCGCCTCTGACTTCCTCTTGCTTCTTCTTTTTGCACTAGTGCCTTTGACATTACCAACGCTTTCTGCACCCTTCGGTTTACTCATTTCAATTCAATTTTTATTCATAACACAATGGGTGAAATGTCATATACTCTCAAATTTTGAACGATGGAACCTGAAATCGAAATGGAGTCTTGGTGGGAAGATTTTTATGAAGCATGGAATTGGGGATTTCTGCGTGAAGTAGTGGTGAAGGAGTAGTGGTGAAGAGAGATAGAGAGATAAAGAAAGAGAAGAACTGATTTTATGGAAGTGGTGTTAATGGAGGTTTGAAATACGAAAATTAAGGAACCCGCCAGAGAGATAAACCGCTGATTATTCTGGATAATGACAATATTTAAATTTTAATTAAAAAAAAAAACCTGAAGTTTGAATAAAAAACTTCCCACACTGATTTTTGCACTTGTATTTTAAAAAACCTGGTTTTATATAATTTTCACTTAATATAAGCCCAAGTGGGCTTGGCCCATCTCTAAACTTAATCCGGTCCGATGTTTAACTAATCAAATTAATTAAATCCGGTCCATGAATTAATTAATCCAATTAATTAATTTGGGCCTATTAATAAACAACCCAATTAATTAATTATCCAACACTTGTCAATTAATTAATTGGTAAATCTCATTCTTCTGATTCTCTTTTGTGTGTGACCCATTAGGTTCCCGATCACGATGCCGAACGACGTGAATTATTATTTTGATCTAATCAAAATCGATAAATTAAAACGCCCCTTTTAATTTATCACTAATTCATTTTCGTTGTCCCAGATTGACATCTAGCAATGTATCAGGGCAATACATGTGACGGGAAATATCACGTAGCATGACAAAACCAAACTTGTTCGTTTACCGTGAAACTATAATCCTTTCGTCAATATGATCCGATCAATTATGAGATATAGATATGTGTCAATCTCAATTATCGATCATATCTTTTATCCCACTGTTAAGTCAATGTACGTCGAAAACTCTTTTCCGACTTATGAGTTCACCTTGGCCAATGATTTCATTATCAACTTATCTGGATAAAATGTAGATCATAATCTCTTACTATCTAAGAGTGACGAATCCTCTATTGATCATTTACAACCTTCATATGATTCTTGACATACCCGAACGATGCTGTATTAGCGACCCTTGACAGAGCAACATCCAACATCACCAAGTATGACTGCCCTCATATAAGGTACTATGATGACCTCAAGTCAAAGGACCAATTCCACTACCGAACGTTAGATATTAACCACTAACACTTAGATAGTTATCCATGTGGAATCTCTCAGCGGGTCTCCAATGTTTTGTTCTATAACAAAACATCCACGTGCTCATTCAAGTGTCACCACACTTTAGCTTGTGAGATCAGCTACTTACTTCACAAGTAAGAATGCCACACGCGATAGTCTATCCGTAATAACGATATCCGTATCTCGTTATTACCTCGATCACGGACGATTTTAAGATTCAGTCATATGTAATTTGTATCTCACAATCACAACTCCTTGTGGTTAACAAATCACCAAGACTTGAATCTACAGATTCTATTATTTAATTTATTAGAATATTAATTCAATTAAATAATAGATATTGCCATACATATGCATTGATTATATATATTCAAAGTGTTTGGACATTATATATATTCAAAGTGTTTATGTCCAAAATTGATTGGACCTAGGACATAACACTTACACCTCTTACCACGGGTTTCCTGACAGTCACCATGTTTTAATGAAGAGGCTAGAAATGAGAACATGTCCTGCATTGCGGCAGAGATTTTCAAACGAATTCCAAAATTCGAAAACCTCCGGCACTTGAACATGGTATTGCTACGTGGAAGGTGCACCCAGCAAGGAGAGATGCTCATCGTGTATGATTACTCGGCAAAACACCTTTTGAGTCACATCCTTTTCCACCACGATCAAAAAAACAGGCATTCAATCTTGTGTTGGCGGCAACGATTTAACATAATCAAATCACTCGCCTCTGCTATTTACTATCTCCACGAGGAATGGGATGAGAAGGTGATTCACAGAAATATCACATCATCTGCTGTCATTCTGGAGTCAGACTTGAAACCAAGACTCGGTTCTTTTTCTCTTGCTGAGTTCTTGACAAGAAATGAACATGACCATCACATAGCTGTTGACACAAAAAAATCAGTTCATGGGATTTTTGGTTACATGTCACCAGAATATATGGATTCTGGCGAAGGGACCACAATGGCTGATGTTTATAGCTTTGAAGTTGTGCTGCTTGAGGTAGTCACTGGACAGATGGCAGTGGACTTCCGGCAGCCTGAGGTGCTATTAGTAAAAATAGTACATAAATTTGAGGTGCAGAAAGGGCCATATGAAGATATTGTGGACAGGAGATTGAATGGACAATATGACAATGGGGAACTGGTAAGGCTAGTGAAATTAGGAATGGCATGCACACGTTTGAATCCATGACTTAGACAAAGCATGAAGCAGATATTAAGCATACTGGGCGAATATGATCAATGGTCCACGGAAATCAATCAGAAGAAGGAAAGAAAGGAAGAATGGAAACAAAAAAGTGCTCTTTCTTTGTGTCTCATCCGAAGAATTCAAGCTCTTGGCATACAATGACTCTGTACGAGTCATACAAAACTTATGTGTTCTTGATTCAAGTTCTTGGCATACAATGATTTTGTACGAGTTATGAATATAATGTTATATTTGTGTATATTTAGCAAAGAACTCGTGTGCAGGCAAAGTTAATCTTCCATGTCCGTAACTCGTGTTATTGATAGTGAAAAGTATTTAGGACATAAAAGTGCCTATGAGACAGATGATGTTAGTGATCAAGCAAAGATGTGAAACAATTTTTCGTACAAAACCTTAACAAGCAAATTATAAAATTTTAAATCAACTTAACTGTAACACAGCTAAATGTGAAGAAATTACAGAACACAGAAAAATAAATTACAGACGATAAACACTACAATATGTATATACAATTAAATGTTTAATGCATAAGTCAAACCTCCAGATAGTTTCCCTGTTTCGGTTCTTTGCCATTCTAGACTCATCTTAATTTTGTATCTCAGGTTCATCATTATCAGAATCGATCCCGACCCATTTAATGAATGCAAATAGAAATTCCCTGAAGCTTATTTTTCCATTCCTGTCCAAGTCCATTTCTTCTGCACATTCAACAGTACCATAAGCCAAGGTCAGTATTAAAAACGAAACTCTGAAATAAAATTCCTAAAATTGTAGCAGGTAAAGACAGTAACTAGAGGGCTAAATCTTAAAGAATCATGTAGAGTTAATAACTAAATCGATCCCTCGTGACGTGAGAAGGAGATTTCTCCCGAGGAGAAGCCTCGTTTAATGCCTTGACCACATCTTTCTTTTTCAGCTTTCCTTCACCATTTTTGTCAAGAAACAAGAATACTTCAATTGTTGTATTAAAGGTGGCATCAATTTGTGGCAATTCCATCTTCAATGTCTGCGAAAATTTGGTTGTGATAAATAAACCGGCAGATTACAAGTCGAAATATATCTTTCCCAAGACAAAAAGAGTAAATAACTTGAAAATAAGAATATCATTGCATATACTGTGCTAACCGAGGATGAACAATCCTTGAGAAGATAAATTAGACAAAGAAGAACAATGAACTCGTTGAATTGTATCCCTTCATTTTCATTCATGTCGCAGTAATAGAAAAGATCGTCGATCTCTTCCTCTCTGACACGAAACTGTAACTTTTGCAAGCATTTCTTGAGTTCTTCGTGGTCAATAGTTCCATTTGAATCCTCGTCTGTGCAAGGAAAATGAAAGAACGATTGAGAACTAATTGTAAGTTTCTCATAATGCTTCAAAAACAAGAAAAAAACAACTTTCTTTGTAGTCCCGACTCACCAAACTTTTCGAATACACCTCTGATCTCTTTCAATCCATCTCTGATCTGAGGAAATTTCAGGATTATGCTATCAATTGATCTGAAATTTTTATTCCCTGAAGAATTTCTCTTAATCTCTATCATTTTCCTTTCAAGCTCAGTATCTAGTCTCTTATAAGTGTTTGGCAAACTATGGCAGCAGAATAAGACTCCTACTTTATTGGAAAATGACTTCAGAATAGAGCATGGCTCAGATGTGCCTTAAAGGTAAAATGAATTTGTGTTAGTATTAACTTTAGGGAATTCATATTCAACATGTTCAACCAGCTACATTACTGTTAACGTTAGAGAACTTAAGAAGAGAAGAAAAAACCCATCAAATATGGAATATCAGTTTTTCAGCAAGAAAAAAAAAGAAGAAGACGACTTACCTTGTGAATCTTTCATGGCTTTGAGTGTGAGAGACCTGAAAAAAGGTAGCTTTTTGGTTCAATATATACAAGAGACAGAGGAAAAGAAAAGAAAAAAGAGGGAATTGGGTACAGGAGAAGTAAAGTAGAATTGCTGAAAATGCTATGATGGATTTGAATCCAAGTCTATCTTTCTCTCCCAAGTGGAAATGCCATAATACTTTGACTACAAGCACCTTTCACACACAGGCACAGTACACACTGACCCCGTCTATCATATTGCTGACCTCTCCCGAACTTTAAATTGTTTTTAATCTGCTAATTGAACTTTCAAATTTGATTTCCATCCATCAGTCTTAACATCCCACTAACCCCCATGTCGATGTGGAAAACGAGAGGTGACTTAAAAAAACGATTATATTTATCAGGAAAAGAATTATTCAATAAAAAATTATCTTTTTTAATGCACTTTATTATCCAACTTGTGGAAGTAAATCATATGTAGCTCCTGTTTGACGAACATTTTTTTCAAACTCTTTTTCTCTACATATTTATTTTCAATCACGAATTGACTCAATAAAATATTTTATACGTAAATCCAAAACTTTACAGTACTTTTTAATCTCACATTCTCTTAAAAATCACTATTCAAATCTCTATTTTTTTTCAAAATAATGGTTGTCAAACAGGTGACTAAAACAAGTCCTTTGTTTGAAAGTGATTTTTGCTCCACGCTCATTTTAAATCATACATTCGAAAATAATTTAAAGTTCAGGGATTTAATAGAAACATGGGTGGAAGTTCAGGGATAAGAATATTTAACCTAAAACCGGAAGATTCGGCTAAGTAATCTAGCCAATAAGCGTGTTTGAACAGATTGTCTCACTTTCCCTTTCTTTTCTTTTTTTCAAACTTCAAACTTGACTTGAAGAAAATGCCGTTTTAGTTTAGATATAAAAGTTTATTCGAAATTGATTGAATTGTCTAATTCCAGATGTCTATGTAAGGTAATAAGACTTATTCGAACACAAACGTTTTGAATCAGGTGCATAATCAAATTTGTAAAAAAATTATGAAAAACATAAAAGTATTCGATATCTTATTACAATTGTTCTATATGCTTTTTTATTCCTAACATCATCGGCATTAGTTTCAACTGGAACGTCTCCAAAATTGTTTCATCCCTAACATTCATTTCACCATCAAGACCGTCTTCTCTTTCATCTCCAACATCATTTTCTTCCCTTCTATCTTGAATATTACTTTTATTAATATTTTACTTATCACAAAAAAAAAATTAAATTTAAAGAATTTATCAATAATTGATACAAACAAACAATCAATTCAAATAATCGGAAGGAAAAACACTCAACCAATATTTAATATTAATAATCAATTCAAATAAAAACAATTCAATAAATGTAAGTCGAATTAGAAAAAAATCATTACACGGTACATTCTATATACACAATTAAAAAATCATTCCATATAACATAAATCATTCCAAACTCATTCCTAATCAATTTGACACGATTCAATATACAAAATTTAAAAATATTCTTGAACATAAGTCGGATAGAATAAAAAAAAAAAAAAAACTATATATGTAATTCAAACTCATTTTCTCTATCATTTAGAATTTTGATCGATGTGGGATATATATCACTTAATGTCGTCTGCCTACTGATTACCACAAGATGGTGGCTCAATTTTCAAAGAGCAAAATAACCAATCTTGAAATCTACGTGCTCACTTTTGTAGTGGCAAATGAAGCCGATAATGTTGTAATGGCATTCACTTTGCATCAATTTTAGAGCAAATTAGTAACAAAAATTAAAATGAAAATTTAGATTCTAATTAGTTGACATTTTGATTGAAAAGGTGAAGATTCATTGAGAAATTACAGACAATTTTTGAAGAATTAGAAGGGTTAAAGTTTTGGTAATTGGGGTGAGAAAGAGAGTCGTAAAAAATGAGAAAATGTTGGATCTATAGTGATTTTGTCAAAAATAAATAAAAAGTAAACGAATTCCAAAAAGTCGGTGTTTGGAGGTCGAAAAGGCAAGAGATTAAAGAAGCTAGCATAACACTTGACAGCTAATTGGGCCTAACTTTGATACCATGCTTATTCAAGAATTGGGGTTCCATCTCAAATTTGACTACTGGTCAACCTTATTAAGAGGAGTAGCCCAAGATCTTTATTTGATCTATGAGATGAACACACGTTCTCGGAATTGCACTTTGATGCCTGTAAACCATCGTTAATATCAGAATGTAAAAATGGATGTGGTAGGTTTTTAGTATTTGCGATTTTGTGGACAAAATGATTAATTTGTAACGTGTTGTAAAAAGTCAAGACCTATGGTGCAATTTGTACAAATTGGGTTATGAGGTCTAGGGTTCAAGCATGAAAATAAGAGAAACACTGTGCCGCATTTTCGCTGGCTTCTCACCTCGTTGGAGCTCGAGCGACAAGTCAATCCGAAAAACTCTAATTTGTTGTTTTGAAGTGCTTTTCTGACTCATTCAACCTAATTACCCTCTCCTAAAAATACCTAATCCTATGCACGAATTGTGTGTGATTATTCATTGTGCTTATTCTCTAAACACATTCATATTATCATTTGAAGATCCAAGAGCCTATTCATACATTGATTACATCTTTTCTTTTTTAGATCATACAACCACATATTTAGGAAAAACATCAAACCCATCGAATTTGAAACACAACTTATTTCCTATTGGTCATAGGAAGCTATTCTTTCAATTGGATTTCAGAAATTTCTGGAAGTTGAGAGATGTTGGATTACAAACGCTGGAAGAGCACAAGGCCTTGGAGTAGGTTCTTGAAATTCCGCTGGGAAGAGACAATTGCAAAAAATTTTGGAGCAGACATTGGAACTAGCAGGAAATAGATCGGAAAGTCTAGTGGAGTTGGCTAAATAGCTCTGACTATAACTCACTATGTATTGTCTATAATGACCGTAACTGACTTGATTCCGGAGTTTTTACTCAGTGGGAGTTTCTCCATCATCATATCGGTATTTATTATTGCTTTCTATATTACTATGGTATTCAAATAGAGGATAATTATACTTATATGCTTAATTATCTAGAAACAATTAAAAGTGATGTGTTGCTTTTGATTGATTAATTCCGCAAGTAGGGTCAAAACAAAAATTGATAAGTAACAACCATTCGATAACTTAAAAGTCGTTGAATTGCTAATCCATGAACTGTTAAGTGGTATCCAGTGCGACACCTGATTTTTCCAGATGAATACATGGGATTGATTGATTCTGCATGAAGAATGTACAAACCACTTATCTGAAAGAGAAACAGTAAAGAGAATGGAACTAATTTCATTCTTGAAACGAAACTATCCTGCGGGACTCATCCAATATTTGACTTCGTCCACTCCAATGGCCTTGTACTGTTGTCGAAAAGCAACATGTTCTCGTCACTAAACACAGGTTGTTGTCTTTTCTTCAGTGCAGCACCCTTTGAACCAGAAATAGTAGGAGAAACTGGACTTCCCTTCGACATCAAACTGCTATCTTTTGAGCAGGCACCTAGTCGAGCAGGCATATTGGAATAATTTTTTCTCTCCATAAATGTGGAAACCTCAGGTACAGGAGGATCGACTGCCATCATGCCATGACAGTCATTAGCAACTTTGATTGCCAGTTGCGAGAGCTCTTCGCCAGCAGCTTCTAACCCGGCAGAGGCCACAGTATGATCTTCAAGAGCTTTACAAGCTTTCTCAAGGATCGACTGAAGATACATGGATTGTGCTTCAATTCGGCGCTGGAGACGATTCTGAACCTGGTTTGTACCAAATTTGAAACAAGAAACTCTTTGTTATCACTGTTTGGTAATGATCTTTGAAAATAAGTGGAACAAAAAGAGAATCACATAATTGCAAGTGATGACACATTTGTTTTGATTAATGATACCACATATTAATTGTGAGCAAACCTCGAAATTGAAGGTAACTCAGCACATGACAAGGTCTAAGATTATTTCTACTTTTCTAAAGTTCAAGGAAGCATGTGATACGTGCATTGGAGTAGAGGACGTCTGGAGTCAGGAGGGACGTTTAAGTTTGTTTCGTATTCTGACCAGTTAACATAAAAAGAATTGGGCCCTGATCATTTTAATTGAGTGAGAAAAATCCTCAATGGTACAAATAAAAGCTTAGAGGCGCCAAGAACAAGCCTAGTGATGCAATGAACCAGGTCAAGTCAGTTGTTTTGGATTCATGAATGCTGATGCCATAGGCTTTGAGCAATTTAAGAATGAGGATTCCAATTGCCCTAAATTTCAACCTAGTTTTCATCAGCTTGGGAACAGTAATTGCCATGAGTAGTTCACTTTCATCTGATTAAGAATAGGTTTTATTGGCTTTCCCTTAAGGGTGATGCTACATGTACCCACAAACTTTCACACAATCTTTTACACCCCCCTCACATGGAGGGGGGCCCATGATTATTTTATTATGTGTGGACCCCCCTCCATGTGAGGGGGGTGTAAAAGATTGTGTGAAAGTTTGTGTACACATAGCATTATTCTTCCCTTAAACAGGATGCTGCTAAACTTGTTTCATAGAGTCGTATTTGTCAGTTAAAACAAACAAATAAAACATTGGGTTTTACATCATTTACCTACTCCATCTCCACACGAACCATAGGAAGATTTTAGATTAAATTTTGAGATAGATTTTCCAAGAGAGACAATCCTAACCTCGAGCTGCTCGTGCAGTCTTCTTTGAACTTCCATCTGAACTCGCAAAGCCTCAGTAACCTGGTACCCACTGGTAACAATATGAAAACTAAATTAATTAAATACAAGCCAAAACATGTGTGTTGGTTGAGAAATAGCGTACAAAGAGATATACTCATTTATATCTTGGGCCATCATTCTTGATGAAGCTGACATAGATGAACCAGTATCCTGATTTTCAGCTACGCAGGATGCTGCATATAAAATTAAAATCAAAATGAATAAATGAGAACGGAAAATGGTAACTATGCTTCACCAAGACAGTAAATAAAAGCCTATTTACCATAGATTCAATGACCCTACTTTCTTGATAAGCATATTTAATTCATATATTTACTAATTAAACAAGGAAAAATGCTGAACCACGATAAACTTATGCATATGCAAGGAATGTGAAAAAGGTGTAGTGCACAGAGAGCTTTATTGAATAGTGAATACCTTCTTTCAAGTTGTCAGTTACCTCCTTGTTTGCTTGTTTGCCCAAACGGTACTTCTGAAATATTAAATACCGAGTACTTACACTTAGTAAGCCATATTTTTGAGAATCAAATAGAAAGAAGCGCTCATTTTTTTCTATCTTTATAGGGAATTTGATTGGATTATTAGGGAAGGACAGTTGATAGGTAGCATACTTGAAGATGAGACTTCAGGTGATACAAAGTCAAGCCTTTTACTCCCATTGTTCTCATAATTGTCTTTGGCGTTGCTTCTGCAATGCAAATCGGTAAAGAGCATTAAATTAGCTCATTAATCCAAAAAATAAGTGAAAAATAGCTATTGGAACCTACAAAGATTGTTCATGGACAAATACTCAGAAAGTGAAGTAAGGAGAAGGTAAACCCAAGATCATTCAATATATGATCTTTTTCCTCGACAGAACTCTTCCAGACTAGACTGGAGGGAATACCAGGGAAGCATTGGCTAATGAAAGTTGGACAGTGCTCCACGTATTTCAACATCACTTGGATAAATAAAATATTACGTGCTATTTCTGAAAATTGGGCAAGCGTTGGGAATTTGATGAAAATGAATCCAGCATAGCCGTGAGGCACGTGCTAACAAAATTTACATAAATAATTTATTCCCCCTCAAAGAGCTTAAATTTTTAGACGGGGTAGTTCAACATGTTAAGGAATAAAATCCCACAACGAATAAAGATGAAAACATAGACCAATATATAAGAGTTTGGACTACTCCTCGTGATAAGGTTGATCTTTTAAGATGGAACCCCAAATCTTAGGGAGTGTTTGGTAGTGATTTGAGAATTGATTCTCAAATCAATTCTCATTTTCAACCACACATTCTTCAATAAAATAATATTTTTCATCACATCAATAATTTTTTCTTCTTTTTCAACCACACATTTCCCATCATATCACTATTCAAAAATCAATTCTTCCTCCAAAAATCCCTACCAAACAAGCTCTTAATATGGTGATAGTACAGAGAAGAGCACCAATGAAAAGCCGTGACTTCCCCTCTCTAGCCATTGCTTTCTCTCTGCTTTTCGCGATTTCATCTGCTGAAGTTTTCTTCGAAGAACACTTCGACGATGGATGGGAAAACCGTTGGGTTAAATCCGAATGGAAGAAAGATGAGAACATGGCTGGAGAGTGGAATTACACCTCTGGCAAATGGAATGGAGATCCGAACGACAAAGGTATCCAAACCAGTGAGGACTAGGTTTTATGCCATCTCAGCTGAGTCCCCTGAATTCAGCAACAAAGAGAAGACCTTTGTGTTCTAGTTCTCTGTCAAGCATGAGCAAAAGCTTGACTGTGGTGGTGGATACTGCTGAGTGGTGAAGTTGATCGAAATTTGGTGGTGACACCCCATACAGCATCATGTTTGGACCAGATATACGTGGCTACACTACCAAGAAAGTCCATGCTATTCTGACATACAGTGGGAAATTTGATCAAGAAGGATGTCCCATGTGAGACTGATCAACTGACGCATGTATATACATTTATCCTGCAGCCAGATGCTACTTACAGCATCCTCATTGACAATGTAGAAAAGCAGTCTGGAAGCTTGTACTCCAATTGGGATCTACTTCCACCAAAGACGATCAAGGACCCGGAGGCCAAGAAGCCTGAAGATTGGGACGACAAGGAATAAATCCCAGACCCTGAAGACAAGAAGCCAGAGAGTTATGATGACATCCCAAAGGAGATTCCAGATCCTGAAGCCAAGAAGCCTGAAGACTGGGATGACGAGGAGGATGGCGAGTGGACTGCACCAACTATCCCCAACCCCAAGTACAAGGGACCATGGAAGCCAAAGAAACTTAAGAACCCCAAGGGCAAGTGGAAGGTGCCAATGATTGATAACCCAGATTTCAAGATTCACCTTTTAAGATGAAACTACAAATTTTAACATGGTATCAGAGTCTGTTAAGCTTCAACGAGTAATTCGATCCGATTAAGACTCAAAAAAATTGAACACGCGGATTTCAAAATTGGTCTGCTCAAACGAGCCACCATCTTGAGAGAGCATGTTAAGGGATAAAATCTCACATCGAATAAAAATTAAAACGTAGATCAATATATAAGAGTTTGGACTGCTTCTCTTAATAAGATTGATCTTTTAAGATGGAACTCCAAATCTTAATACAATACCTATAAGTTGTTATAAGCACAAAAATAACATACCAACTTAGTTTTTGAGCATATAAGCTCTTACTATGTATAAGCAATGACCAACACTATCTTAGTCATTCGATTTTTTCCGAGTTCCTTCAATACCAAACATGCAAAAGTCTAAGTACACAGGGCAAAGATTAAGGTATTGTAAACTTATGCAACTGAATGGCAATAAAGACAGTATATAGTCGCCAGTGGGTTACCCGGGTCAAGCGATCATCATAATCAATCCCTTGGGCAATATGAGCAGATCAATAAAATTTGATTGATTAAGTCAATATTGACCACAAGTTGACAAGCAGACTAGGTTGAAGACCAGCCAAGAAAGAAAGTCATGAGACTTTAGGGTAATTGACATAGCAAAGTTCAATGGGCGACTACTTAGTCTGGCAATAAGGAACGGGGTTTGGCAGGCATCGCAAGATCCATAAGATCTAGGGATGTAAAATTTTGCATCAATCATGCCAATCAGTCTTGTAACCTTCGCCTACTCTGCATAGTGCATATGATAGCTCACTTGCAACGTTTGAACTTCGTGAACTACAGAGAAAATCAAATGCCAAATTTATTATGCTTCACAAGATTTGACTCTCATGGAATAATCAGTAATTAAGTGCCGGTTTACCAGTCATCCAATGAGGCAAGATTATGTAGTTGGGTAGAAGGTCTCTTTCAGTTTTTGGCTTCAACAATAATAAAATGCATTTTCTTGGTAAAATGGAGCCCAAGTGGGGCTAAATTATTGTGTTAATCTTGGTCAAAACAGGTGGATTTTGAAACTGGTGACGAATAATCAGGTCGAAATTACTTCCTACAGATGAGGATTTTTTCCCACATAGGTTCGTTAAAAGAAATATTAAACATCAACCAGCAATGTATAAACAAATATTTGAAGAAACAAGAAGTTGTTGATAAAGAGTAGCTCAGGATGCATTATAACTTAAGGTTGAAGATTGAAAAAATTATGCATTTGATTCAAAATCTACCAATAGATTTAAAAATACCTGTAACTTAATTGCACCAAAAAGTCAATTCCAATTAATTAGCCTAAAACAATAAACAACTTTATAGCACAAGGTACAACATTAAAACATATTTGCATAAGCAAACAAACATGTTCTGTTAAATTCATCACCCCATCAAAACCCACAAATTCTTTAAAATTGATATTTTTTATTTTTTTTGAAACTGAATTCCAAAAAGAAATTTAAGAATGTGTTTTATTAAAAAAAAAAATTCAATTTTACAAGTAAAATATATATACTTCAAATTGAAGCTCCATGACCCAAAAAAGTCAACCAACACATTCAACTTGATAGAGATGAATTGGAAACATGTGTATATACTCGTTGAATAGAAATCATCCTTAAAACCGGCAAGTAGGAAGACGGTGTTCAAAGTACATATAAACTCATAAGACATGTCCGAGAGATGTGGGACACAAATAGACTGTTACACATGTGTGTGTGTGTAGAGAGAGAGAGAAGGGGGGGGGGGGGGGGATGGGAACTAACTGTCAGGGCCACCAAGCTGAGTGATAGCATCTACAAATCTTTCATGGAGCTCGGCAGTCCAGCGGAGTCTGGGCTTGGGATCCGTGGTGAGAACGAGGCCTGCCTCCCCAGCCAAGTTGTTGCCATCTAAGGGCCCTTGGTATTCTCCTCCACTCCCATCTAATGGAAGAGATTGCATTGACATTGAAGAATACATTTTTCAACAAAATGATCACCACAAAGAACGAATTTTTCTTTGCAGGGTGTGGATGAACAGGGCCTGAAGGGCCCGAAAAGTGGGGGTAGAGGATCAGTTTACGTGGTTAGAAATGGTGTTTTGGAGCAAATGGGGTGGGTTTGAGATATAGAAAGTACGTACTGAGTGTGCTGGTGTCAGAACAGAAGAGGACAGCAATCTCTCTCCCTCCCTCCCTCTCCCTACGAGAGATCTTCTTCTAGGATAGTTGGTTACTTGGTTAATTGGTTTAAATTTCATAGAAAATATGACATTCTAAAAATTAAATTTTTATTTTGCTTGTTTGATATGAAAATAAAAATGGAGTTCGAATTCTAAGAGATAATTACTTTAAACTTATTTTTTGTCAATTTCATGAAAAATGCATTCCAATAAGATATTTGGACTTTTATTTTCCAACTTACTTGAAATTAAAAAATCTTTCCATCTTTATCAATCAAACAAACCTTTAGAGTTAAGCTATTTGTGCTATTTGTACACTTGTTATATACACCTCGGTTTACACCTTTTATATGTCAAATTTTTGACCATTAACTAAAAATAATCATACTACATAAACATAATGATTGATATAATTCTTAACAAAATATCACACAACAATTTATCATTTGACTATTTAAAACACAGCTTTTTCAATCAACCACATCTTACCAACACTTATTATGTCAACCATTATGTTACATATTTTTTGATAAAGTAGCATTATTCAATTGAAAAAGATGATATTAAAATTAAGGGTAATTGGCGCAAAACGTCCTTACTTTTGACGGTTTTTGTGGAAAACGTCTTTACTTTTGATTTTTTGGCGTATAACATCCCTACCTTTCAAGTTTATTGTGGAAAACATCCATATTTTTCATTTATTTTAACATAAAGCATCCCTACTTCCACATTTCTTTGCACTGAACGTTCTTTCCACATTTTTTTTTTATAATTTAAAATGATCGATATACCCTCCTATGCAATTAGAACAAAAAAAGAAAAATAAAAAAGAAATTGCAACTATAGGCCTGAACTTTTTAAAATGTAGAAATTGCAACTATAGGCCTGAACTTTTTAAAATGTATAAATAACCCAAAACACCTATCCATTACTAAGCAAAGGCTGCTGTTGTCCATCCTCATAGCTCCATGAAAATTACAAACACTCCGGCACCACGTGGACTTCCTCCTCAGCTCCTCCAGCTGCCCCTGCAGCCACATCACATCCGTCTCCTCCTTGATTGGCACCTACTTCACTGCCAAGGCGAAGGTTGAAAAATTATAGCATGAGTACATATAGCATGTTGCAACTTTCATATAACAATCAACGTTAAACGACTGAGTACGTTTGAGCCCCATTTTTTCTTAGGAATACATTTTAAAATAGTAAATTGATTCAAAATGTGTGGTTAAAAAACAAAAAAAAAAAGTTTTGAATTTATGTTTAATATTATTTTATTGAAACGTGTTGTTGAAAACAAAAGGGGGAAAATGTATTTAGAAAAAAAAAAAAAATGAAAATCAAACAAGGGCTAACATAATTTTAATCGATTAAAGTGTCAAATTGATAAAAAAGAAAAAATAATCTAGCTATAGTTTTAACTTTGGTTAATTAACACATAATGTCTTTATCATTCACTATTATTGTAAAAACGTTTTTACCTTTAATTTTTGGCATTTTCACCCTTATTTCTACATTTCATTGTGCAAAAGGTCATTTCATCCCTTTTTTCAATTAAAAATCGTGAAATGACAAATATACACTTTTATTTAAATATAATAAAAAAATAATTAAATACAATCATAGTCCCAAATGTTTTTAAAAAGTGAAAACGAGTCTCAAATAAATTATTTAAAGAATAATTAATACATAATGTTTCTATTTTTCCTATTATCGTAAAATATATCAATATCTTTTATTTTTTAGCATTTTCACCCTTAATTAAATATTTGATTACTCAAACCATCATTTCTATCCATTTTCATCCAATTTCTCAATAAAAAGTTGTGAAATGATGAATATATCCTTATATTTAAATAAAAAATAAATAAAGAACTAATTGCAACCATCCAATTCTTTTCTTTTTTTTTAAGTGCAAACGAATCTCAAATAAATTATTAAAAAAATATTTCCTTTATTTTTATTTAAATATGAGTATATATTCATCATTTTGTAGCATTTTATTAAAATATTGGACGAAAATAGATAGAAATTGTGGTTTGAGCAATCAAATGTGAATTAAAGGTAAATAGTCAGAAAATGAAAGGTATAGACTTTTTTATAGTGAAATGAATGGACATTATGTTCTAATTACATTTTTAATAATTTATTTGGAACTCGTTTACACTTTTTAAAAATATTTAGGACTATGGTTGCGGGTATATTCGTCATTTTATAATTTCTAATTGAGAAAATTGATGAAATGTGAAAATAAGAGTGAAAATATCAAAAAAAAAGTAATGACATTTTTCACAATAATTATAAAACGTAAGGACATTATATGTTAATTACCCTTTTAACTTTCATTTAAAAATTTAAGTTGAAAAAAAAATACATGTTCATAAAACGTATTCTTTTGCATCAAATCATCACCGACATCACTAAAGTATTACGTGAGCACTCGTTTAATTATATGCATATATAGTCTCTATTTGGTAGTCACTAAAAAATTTTAACTACACACTCTCTAAAAAATATTATTTCAAAATCAATTTTTGTCAAATAATAGAGCTCAAACGAGGGTTAAATTCTACCACATAGTTGACAGATTAAAATCAGATTTTAATTTAAATAAAAGTCAAACAATTAATATTAATCACATCTTTTATGAGTCCTCCAACTTTTCAATCATACATTTCAAAAACTTTTCTCACAATCTATTAAAAATTTAATTTTAATTCCCATCAAACACCTCCCGTATGTTTGCGAAAGAATTCATGTCAATTTCTCTTCCAACTGTCGACTTTTACCACGTGCAATTTTACCCTGAAGCTGAAGTAAAAGGCCCGAACCTGCCGCCTGCTTTCAATTCGCCAACAAATTGCAATCAGTTTTTGATTACTATCTTAGATGTTCTTTATCAACTTTAAATTGATAATTTGTCATGCTGTTCTTGAAGAAGCACAAATATACAATGATTAATATTCTACTAGAAAACATGTTCTTGAAGAGTTAATATTTCTAAACAATAGTTTGTTGGTATTTTTGAAGTAGCACAACATTCTTTATATTCTAAAAAATATATTAATTGCTCTAGAAGAGTATGATATTACAATTTCAATATTCCAAAAGAATATTGATCGATTTTTATGCAAATTCATGAATTAAATTATCACATTCCTTTATGTGTCCATTCTTCTGGATATATTTATATATTAATGTTCTAGTTAGATTTTAATTACTTACGAAGAGCATAATTAAATAAAATCTAACATCAATTATGTTTTTACTCCTGAAAAGTAACATAATTCATATTTTAAATAATAATATTTTATTGCTCTCGAAGAGCATGATATTGAAAATTTAATATTCCATAAGAATATTAACCAATTGCTTTTGAAGAAACAATAGTAAATACAACGTGCTCCTTGAGTAGTATATGTTTTGAAAAATATATCATTTTGAATTAGAGTTTATCCTTGAAGAAAAACGTACAACTCATGTCATGTGAACATAGAAAAATGTGCAACTCATAAAATCATTCATCGTATAGTTGCAAGCATTCTAATTCTTTTTTGTGACAACACAAACTCCACCATCATGGCATGTGCTTTTATTCTATACATAACAATTTGAAGCGGGTTCAATAATTTATTGTGCATATTTTTCAAAATGGGGTAAAATAATATCGCTCGAAATTAATAAAAAATAATTTCGACCTTGACTTTAGCTGTCAAAGAATTTTAAATGATTTCTTAGAGTTTGTAGTTTAAAAATAAATATATTAACTGCAACTAGGTGTGTTTGAACCACATTATTTTGGAAGAATGTATTCTGGAATAGTAGATTGATGGAGAATGTGTGGTTGAAAAAGAAGAAAAAATTATTGATATAATGGAAAATATTATTTTATTAAAAAATGTGTGGTTGAAAATGAATAGAAGAATGAAAATAAAAATTTTAATGTATACCAAATAGAGGCTTAAAATAGTCAATTAATTGATTTAAATGTAAATGGATTTTTACTAATAAAAAACCTTAATATAAAAGAAAGAGAACGTGTCCAAAGAATATTGAGGAATATGTAGTGACAATATGCTATCGAACAAGAAGTCTTCCAAAATTCCAAATATATGGAGAAAACCCATTTTTAGTGGAAGTTGAGAATGAAAGGATTTTGATCTTTTACTACTTTTTATCCAATTTTTGTCACATTTAAACCACCTAACTTGAAAATGAGAGGTCATAGCCAACCTTTTTAGTTCCCTATGCTATCCAACTTTTTTTGAGAAAAAAATTCATGATATATTTACTTATAAAAGATATTTTTTTCGTGACTAGTTTTACTCCACAATCTAACAAGTAATTTGTTGTTAGATTGCAGAGTAAAACTTATTCGTCATTTTGCAAATTCATACATTTGTTGCAGTTCACTAATTTCCTATCTGAACTCGTCATAAAATGGACGTTGCACTTTTCTAAAATTGATCAATTCGATAGAAAAATGTGAATTGCTGAGTGCAAGAGTAGGTCACACTAAACCCTCAAACTGCACTATACCTCCAAAAATATCAATTAACAACGATGAAATATTCATAAATTATTATGGAGTGATCAATGACGAAGTAATTAATTAAGTTTATATAAAACAAAATTTAATTAAAAATTTCATAAATTGATAATTATAAATAATAATTTACAACTTCAATCTTATTCTCATTAGTGCTTTCAACATCCCAAGACTTTTGGACCACTTTGGACCACACCTCCCATAATTTATAATTGTGGACTATAATAATTGAAGTCAGTTTGTGACATCTTCCAAAGAAATAACGGCCAAATTAATCCCCATCACCCAAACTTAAACTAGTTTGATAACAAATATGACAAGAATTAAAAGACGTCATGCTCTCTCTTACTTTTTTTATTTTTTAATTTCTTTTAGGAATTAGTGCACCTTGTAGGGCCCTTTGAATATATATATATATATATATATATATATATATATATATATATATATATATATATATATAAATCAGAAAAATAAGTGTTAATAAGTAAAATTTATTTGCGTTATGTATTCGAGAGCCTTAAGAGTCGTTTTATGTAAGATAACTATTTAAGCTAATTCTTTTTTGGAAGAAATTAAAAAGTTTTTAATTTGTTGGACTAAGTGCCGATTTGATCATTTGTTCATCATTTTAAGAATTATCGTATAATATATGTACTATTATCATAGATTAAATGTAATGATGCGGACTTGTGCCCAAACCACTATATCATAAGTATGGTTCATTTTGAATGAGCTTGTGTTTATCTTATGTGTCATGGTTTTCTGTTGCATTTTTTAGATTCGAACTAAGATGTAACAATACAGAATTTTGTCCAAATCGTTATTTATAAGCAGAGTCCGCTTTATAAGAACCTATGTTCTTCTTGATGCTTATGACTTTTTGTTGTTCTTAAAATTAATTTGAACTTAAGACATCCGTTTTATGAGAAATTTCATTCCTACAATGCTCCATTCATCTAGTATCCTACCCTTTTCAAAATAATTGTTACTATCTCATCCAGCCACGATAATTTTAGGTTAGTTACCATAGAAACGACTTCCTAGTTGCAAACTGAGCCAAAATGTCAACATGGCTATTTTGAGAGCAAGGAATCTGAGGGCCTCAACGTGTTCAAGACAATCCAACCCTTTTCTTGAAATTTGCGAATATGGCCACATTCAATCTTCCTTATTTTGGTATGAATAACTGACACGGTCCATCTCGTATCACCCTAATAGACTCGTAACATGATCTGTGCTGATGATAAATGCTAGTCAAATGCTGGACCCACCATCACTGTTAACTTTGACCTACTGCGACTATCATAAATTTATAAAAAAATTTGACATGATTTCCTCTGTAATATAAATTAAAACCACCTAAAAAATAACAAAATTTTTCAAAATTAGAAATAGGTTGTAAAATGGGGGAACAATTCCCCTTGTATTACTAACAAAATAAAGTGTGGCAAAATGATATGAATGTTCTTTACAAGCAAAAGTCCCCAAATGCATAAAATATATAAAATATGCTGCGAGCCCATTGGATTTATACATATGACTCCAAATGATTTATTCAACGTGATAAACATGTGATCAAAAAAACAAACAAATAAATAAAAACTGCGTAAACTGACCAAATGAGTCATATAAATGATTATGATACGTGGCTTAACTCGACATATCAACATGCTCCAGTATGTTGCTTAATTCAGCTATTATCTGATAAGAAAATTATGACCAAACGTATGAGTTTCATTAGTTTGATTGACCAGAAGTTGTGAGTTATTGTGTACCTTTACCCCTCGATTTCCTAATTCTTGCCTCGTTGTTGGAGACTTTGAAATCACAACCTAATGCATGACAAATGTAGTATTGGTTAGGGCCAATAAACACAATTTATGCTCCAGATAGCAAATCGTTCAACGATCCATCCACAAACCGCTCTCATGTTTCTTCTCCTAGCATAATGTCCTTGGGGCTGGCTCGGAAATACGCTACTAATTTCCCCCCTGCTTGACCCTTGATGGCTATCCTTAGTTTATACTAAATGTAAAATTGTCCTAGATCGACTGCCCATTTGATTAGCCTTCTCGACTTATGTAATTTATGGAATACTTATCTCGAAAGGATAGTCGGTAATAACTTGAATCGTGTGCTCACAAAAGTAAGACGTCAGCTCGACCTAGTGTAGCCTTTGGTTTACATAGCATACAACTACATGTTTCCTTAGTGCATAAGGTCGAGCTTAGTCCATGAATTAAAGAATTTCATCAATCCGAGAAATGGCTGAAAGTCATGATAGAAGAAATGGACTCCCTTCATAATGATAATAATAAAAAAAAGATCATAGTTTTAAGACCTGAAAATAAAAGGTCTTCTAAGTGTAGATGGCTATATAAAATAAAGGAAGGAAATGAAGGTGAGCCACTAAGATTTAAAGCTAGGAATGTAGCCAAAGGCTTTACTCATGAAGAGGAGTTGATTATACTAAGGTATTCTCACCAGTATTTAAGTTTAAACCTATAATATTAATTCTATCTATAGTTATCAATTTAAACCTGAGTTGGAACAATTAGTGTCAAAACAATTTTACACGATGAAACCATTTACATGGAGCAGCCCCAAGGCTTTAAAGCTAACTGGAATGTTCATTTCAAATCATTTTTATCCACTTTATAACCATATATGATATATTCCATGAGACACAGTACCTATGATCTTCAAAAATCTATGCCAAACATAATTTTACTTGTGAAATTTCTTTATGGATTGAAGCAATACACTATGCGGTGGAACATAAAGTTTGACTGTTAATCAAAATTGGATATAGCAGGAGTAAGTTTGACAACTATTGATACTTACTTTTTTACTTATTTATGTAGATGACATGTTAATATAAGTCAAACAAATAACCTGACTAAATTAGTAAACAGGTCTGGTATGTTAGGGTCTGAAACAATTAGAATTTATCTTCCTTTAAGGTCACGCTAGTCTTGTATATAAATCAGTGCCCTACAGTTGAACTTGATAAGAATAACATGAAATGTGTCCCATATGCAAGTACTCTTGGTTATGGTACTATGCCATATCCAGCATATTCTATACGTCCTGGTTGGGAAATTGGGTTGCAGTTAAATGATTATTGAGATTATATAAACAGGAGTCTAATGTGCAGAATAAGCTATAGTAACTGGGATTCATAACTTGTGCTACTCGGTTATGTACATGCAGACCTTGCAAAGATAACAGGGAGTGAACAACTGTTTACTAGCATGTTTGAGTCCTTTTTTTTTCAAAAAAAAAAAAAAGAAGGCGTTTTGAAATAGTGATTTGATGGAGAATGTGTGGTTAAAAATATAAGAAAAAGTTCTATAATTTGACTGCAAAACTAAAATTGCAGGTAAGGGCTTGCAATTTTGTAAATTGCACCATAGGCCCCCGTTCCAATCCATCATACCCGAAACGAAACCCTAAAATTTCTTCTCCTTCTTACAGGAGACGCTGACCATCGTCGGCACCATGTTTTTGGTCTAGTTGGTAGTACACTGCCACTGTTGAATGGTGATGTACAGCTAGGGAATGGCAGTAGCACCGAGCGCTGCATTAGCAGCGACTACTGGCATCGTTGCACCGTGAGGTGCAGTGTAACACATCTGAGCGAGACAGCGCTCCTCACGTTGCCACTTGTTGTAGTGGTGGCAGCTGCGTACCGCTAGACGATGTTGCCTACTTCTACCCTCTGATCTGATTTTTGATCAACATATTTATTTTCTTTACAAAAACAAATTTTTTAAGATGAAAATTAATTTTCTAAATTGTTAGATTCAAGAAAAATGTAAATGATCAACTTTTGATTGTTCTAACAAACAAAATAGTTTCTAACAACCATAAAGTAGGTTCTGATATCACTATTGCGAATTTATTTAATCATGTACAGCTAAAAATATAAATAGTTTCAATTTCCACCAATGATTTGTTTTGTGTTTAGTTAGAAGGCATTTGGTGGGAATTAAAATTAGATTTTTAGTTGATTGTGATAGAAGTTTTTGAAATGTGTTGTTGAAAAGATGTGGGACCCATGAAAGATATAGTTAATATTGATTGTTTGACTTTGACTTGGATTAAAATCAGATTTAAAACCGACCCAAACAGGCCCAGAAGTTGTGATAGAAATTATACATTTGTTAAATTTTTATCCAATGAAATCCACACAGGGAACAAGAATAAGAGAACTAGGGTTCCTTTTTTTTTTTTTTTTGCTCTAACAAGATAATAATTGTCTCTTATTAATTCTCAAGCCTTAATAGATTATTAATAGAAGTCCAAGTGGCTTGGCACGTCTCTTAAAGTTAACCTGATCCAATATTTAATAATTCTAATCAATTAAATTTGGTCTATGAATTAATTAATTCAATTAATTAATTTGGGTATATTAATAAGCAACTCAATTAATTAATTGTCTAACGCTTGTCAATTAATTAATAATATCATTCTTCTAGTTTTTCTTTTATTTGTGACACATTAGATTCTCGATCATGATACCTAACTATGTGAATTACTATTTTGATCTAATCAAAATCGATATTAAAATACCCTTTTTTATTTATCATTAATTCACATCCGTTGTCCAAAATTGGCATCGAGCAACATGTTGGGGAAACACATGTGAAGGAAAATGTCATGTGGTATGATAAAACCAAATTTGTTCGTTTACTGTAAGGAAGGGGGGTATGAGACAAAAAACACTAGATTTTTTTATGCCTACCGGCAAAACTATAAACTATTAATCAATACGATTTGATCAATTACGAGATAAAGTGTATCAATCTCGATTATTGATTATATCTTTCATCCTACTATTAATTCAATGCAAGTTGAAAACCCTTTCCGACATATGAGTATACATTGGCCGAGGATTTTGTTATGAACTTAATAGAATGAAATGTATATCATAATATCTTATTATCTAAAATTGATGAATCCTCTATTGATCATTCACAAACTTCATCTGATTCTTGATATACCCGAACGATATTGTATTAGCAACTCTTGATAGAACAACATCCAACATCACTAAAGTATGATTGCCCTCATATAAGAGACTATGATAACCTCAAGTCAAATGATCAATTCTACTAGCGAACATTAGAGATTAGCTACTGACACTCGAATAGTTATCCACATGGAATCTCTCCAGCGGGTCTTCAACGTTTTGTTCTATAACAAAATTTCATGTGTTGATTTAAGTGTTACCACACTTTAGCTTGTGAGATCGGATACTTCACAAGTAGAAATGTCACATGTGATGGTCTATCCACAATAACGATATCCGTATCTCGTCATTACTTACGAACACAAATGATTTAAGATTCAGTCATATAAAATTTGTATTTCACAATCACAACTCTTTGTGATTAACAAATTAATAAAATTTGAATATACGAATCTATTATTTAATTTATTAGAATAGTAATTCAAATAAATAATAGATCTTACCATAAATAAAATGTATTAATCATATTAAAAATATTACATCCAAGATTGATTGGACATATATCATAACACTTACAAGTTCTTCACACAAGAAGCGAATTGCTTCAATTGGAAGTGTTTCAACTTCAATCTTTGGTAGCACTGTCCAATACACAAGCTGAGTGAGTATATGGCTAGCGTGCTTTAGAGTTTGGCTGCGGAATCTTATGAAAGGTACTAACAAGAAGTACTATTGTGATTAGTTGATGCTCATCAGGCTAAACTAGCCAAGGATACCTTATTGTTTCAACGTCATTTTCTTTCCTTCCTCCAAGACTATCTGATACTATAATGGAAGAAATATGTTTTAAGCTAAGAGTAATTGAAAATAATCTAGAAATCTACTATGATAACCAACGTAATTTGCACCCTTATTTACGATGATAAGTCCAAACATATACCAATTCACTTGAGAAAAGTTTACTGCATATTGAAAAGATATCACTAGACGACAATCCCTCAGATATGAAATTATAAAAAATTGTCAATTTGAATAAGTTTAGACATTATTCATGACTTCTTCTTATTGACAATGGATAAGGTACATGGGCTTGATGATTGAAGCTTACCAAAATCCAAGATAGTAAATACTAAAACTAGTTGCCAATGAACCAAGGTGAAGAATGTTAAGGCTACTCATCAAGCCATACTCATTGCTTGATGTTGAGAATGAAAATTGAAGGCATGGTTGATAAGTGCATTTTTGTGCACTTAATCAGGGCCATTTTACTAGGTTTTTGTGTCATTTTATTATTGTATTTTACTTAACTTAGGTTACTTTTTTCCTATTTCAGTTTTGGACCTGTTTTGAAGCAATTGGAAAAGAAAGAAGGATAAATGGGCTAATTGATGAAGCTTTGAGGACCAACATGCATATGGGGGAAAGTTGAAATATTACAATTGAAGTAAATTGATGAGGAGGATTAAGATGAAAGAAAGAATGAAGAAAAGGGCGGAAAAGAAAAGTGGAGAAAATTTGGCATGGGCAAGCTTCCATTCATTTTGCCTGGGCGGCCGCCTGGAATAAAATTTATCAACAGAAGCCAAAAAATTAGCCTGGGCGAGCGCCCCATTTTGTACTGGGCGCTCCCAGGCCATTTCGGGAAAAAAATTCTGGTTTCCTAATTCAACTACAACTCTTATGGAAACGAATTTTGGGGGGATATTTTAAAACCCTAGGGCCGTCCAAAAGTGGGGGATGAGATTGGAGAAGACTTTTGAGAGCAGAAAAGAGGCAAGAACGCGAAGATCAACTCCAAGAACATGAAGATCCAATTCAAGAATCGAATTGGTGATGTCGTTCTTTATTTATTTTTCTGATTTTCTTCTTCCTACCATGCTAGGCTAGATTAATTTTGTGATAGGACTAGATGAACTATGTAATATGATTTTTATTTCTTAGTTTTATATTCGTGACAATAAAAACACGTTTTGGGATATTTGAATGATTTATATGAATTTATTTTTCTCCACAATTATATGCGCAATGATTGTGTGAGTTTGGTGGCTTATTTCATGCATTCGAAAGAAGAGAAATATGTTCGACATATATAAATTATCATAGGGTCCGATAGGGGATAGAAATATACCGCTATGCCTTATGTGAATCTTTAAGTGTTCATAAAAACTCATGCATTCTTATATGTTTGCATCCGTCATAGAAATATAGTTGGGTCGCATATTTGAATAGGTTTAACTCTACTCGAGAGAGATTGTTAGATAATTTAGGAGCATTGATTCTTCTTTATTCCAACCGTGTGTCAAGGTGTGAAACTAAGTTTAAAAAGATTATTGCATAGGGATTCGTGATCCTAGTACATTCATCACATATTAGAAAAACTCAAATTTACATCCATTGCCAAATTGCATTTAGTTAATTAATTCATTCATATTTGCATGTTTAGTATTAGATTATTTATAAATTTATCAAAATAAACATTCTCATTTTTTTATAGTTTCGGTTAAGATTTCGGTAATTAGAATCAAATTAATTCAATCTCTGTGGGTACGATATCCGGAATTCTCAATTCCACTTTATTACTTGTTACGAACCGTACACTTGCGGTGATTTAAAACGAACAGTTATTTTCGTGAACAATGGTCATAGCGAAGTCCAATGGTACTAAGTCACATGGAATCCCACTTGCATCCACCCTTTATTGAGTTTTGGGGGGCAATTGAAATAGTAGATTCATTCTAGCTTTTTCATCTCTATCTGAAATTCACTCAATACTAGGTTTTCAATCTTACAATAAGTGTTTTTTTAGTTTATTCTTTTGGCATAATTTTAACCCTAATTTCTTTAGTATCATAATATTGTATAATCTTGAGAGCTATGTGAAGGGTTTTGTGTTATATCATTATAGATACTTGTAAGCTTGTTTATGTTGTGGCTGCGAGACTAATATTTAGTTCTAATGTCTGGCTTCCTTCAATCTTCGCAGAGTAGGTTCATTTTGGGACTCAATAGTGTAACCCCTTTTGGTGTTCTTTATAATTTCTGTAGAGTATGTTTTTGGATATCAATGTATTCTGAAACTTTAGAAAATCTTATAATCAATCATGACTAAATTCGTGTTGGGTTTTTTAATACCCAATAAATTAGGGTGATGATTTAAAACATGTGATAGATAATTTATCGACACCTTAGTGCTTGGCTCGATCTGAAAACAACCAATTCACTTAGGATGGTCTATTTGTGAGTTATCCCATTTATCGTATAGGTTTAGGGGTTGATATGTGTGTAGGAGCTTTGCATTGAGGGAAAAACGTAAGGTTAAAGCCATGTGTTTGGTTATTCTTCTTCAAGTTCCAATCATCACCTCTATTTCTACTCTTCCTTTGTGGGTGCAACCCAATCACCATAGTTCTCCTTTGTGGGGTAAAGCTTGTGGCAACCAAGTGAAAGTTGTGGGTCGAGTTGAGGTTGGTTAGTGTTCGTTTGGTGAGTAAATTAAGCTTAGATTTAAGATTTCTCGAAGCTTCCACACAACAAATGATATCAGAGTATGTTGTGTTGAGAAATATGTGATTTTTTGGTGCAAAAATCGCTTGAAGAGGCTGAAATTGGAGCTAGAAATCTGTAGAAAACACAAGGAAGAAACTGGACAGTTTGAAAATTAAACCAGCCAATCTATTTTTGTATTTTTTGGCCAATCGACTAACTATATAGAGAAACCAAGACCGCCGATAGACTCATCAAGCTGAGGGGTATCAAAGTAGTCTGTACGTGGAGCCCATACGCAGAACTTGACATCGCACGTGTAGGAGAGAATCTCGAGGTATCTTTAAAGAGATTGCTTAGGGAGGCGTAGCGGACCCAACAGTGGTGTCCATTTTCTATTTCAAGCAATACGGTGAAAATTTGAACGATTTTGCCCTTACAGGTTGGGTGCCGAGTGGCGTTGATTGGTTGCCACAGTTGTTGGAAGCTTTAGAACGAATAATGGTGGCCCTAAAACAGTTAATTCACATCTTGTCTTGTTTATGGACTCGAGGATATAGTCCGTTCGATATCGTGTTCTTTTCCTTTTATTGTTGTATCGTGTGGGATAACCATTAACTTTTTGCATTAGTAGTCATCGTGTAAGGTAACATTAGATTTGAGATTACCGTGTGGAGTTAACCATTGCTTGTTGCTAGATTTAGAAATTATTTGTCTTAAATTCTTTGAAAATTTGTTGCCAATTTTTTCTACACTGTTAGAATTGCATGTGACTTTAGAAAAGTTTGTTTGACTATTTTGTGTGAATTGTGCTTATATTTTGCTTGTGGTCATTATTTGATATTGATGCCAAATAGGTATAAGGCAATTGCAAAAAGTAAGAGGTTTTTAATTACAATATTTTGGACATGTTGAAAGAGACTGTCCTATGAAGGATAATAGGAGGAAAGATAAGGAAAGATGTGACACGAATGTTGCCACTGAGTCCAGTTATAACCTAAGTGAGATTTATTGAGAGTAAACCTGGTTATTGCATATGCATTTGTGTGTAATTATTTCTGCATGCATGATCGCTTAATTCTGTTGCAATGTTATATGTTACACTTTCAATCTATTTGAGGTGTGTAATTACATGAATTAGAGGGGATCTTATTATTTTGTGAAATGTGTTTGCATGCATAGTGGGTTGATATTTATGGCATACTCCTTTTGTTCTATGAGTAGTGCGAGTGTGTGGTAGTGAGGAGAAAGAGGGGCAGTCATTTTCTCCTTAATCTTTGTGAGCTTATGTGGCCTGTGAGATTATGTGAGGTAACAATGTGAGGGTTATTTTATTTCTCTTTGTGAGCCTTTTTTTTTTAGTGTAGTGAAATAATCAACTCTTTCTTCTATTTTCTTTGTGAGTACCGCCTTCATCTTTGCCTTTATGGGATAAATCTTTTGAGTACTTTTTTGAGTATCGGTGTTGTAGTAACCTTGTGGTGCATAAGTCGATTTAAACCGAGCCCTAACCCTTGTGGTCGCCAAAGATGTCGATTTGCCATAGTGGGTTTGAGATGCATTAGTAGTGAGTATTTAAATTGGTAATGTAGAGTATAAATGTCTGAGGGTACATTGATGATATATACGGGATGTTGAGAGTGACATTTGGATCATGGGTGAAGAGGTGATTAAATGTTGGAATCCTTTATCTCTGAAGACTCTGATAAGGTGGAGTGTAAGAGCGATACTTCTATCATTTCTATTATGTGGAGACCTATTATCCACATAGGTTGAGAGAAGTGAGGTAGTGATAAAGGATTATCCTATGGACTTAGGATCTATAGTGGTTCACCAGCTAGACATAAATCGGGGATTAGTCTAGTGAGCATAGTGGGCGATGAGAGAAGATACGCGTTCACGAGATGCGAGCTACACTAAATAGGATATGATAAATGTGGTGAGATATTTTCGTAGGGTCATTTATACACTTGTTGCATATGTGTTGGCCATTTGATTGATTAACTTGGCGTAAGTCTGAGGTTTTTTGTGAACATGTTTTTGAAAAAATCTATGTGTTATCCTAGGTTATATTTTTTAACGCATGTTTATTTGCTCTTAATTAATTACTGTGATTATTTGCTTCTACATGTGTGTTCTTGACCATAGCCTTGATGAGTATATGCAACAAGTATGGTATGTGTTTCGGGTTCAAGGCACAAGATAAGATATGTGATTCCAATTTTATTGGTTACCTTGATTATACAAGCATAAACTGTGTGTTGTGTTTTCTTGCAGCAGATTGGGTATCAATGTGAAGATTTGTTGAATTTTTTGATACCCAATAAATTCAAAGGATTTAAAACAGATGTAAGATAATTTATCGACATCTTAGTGCTTTGCTCGATCTAAAAACAATCAATTCACTTAGGATGACCCATTTGTGAGTTAGCCCATTTGTTGTTTAGGTTTGGGGGAGGGGGTGATATGTGCGTTGGAGCTTTGCATTGAGAGAAAAACACGAGGTTAAGGACGTGTGTTTGGTTCTTCTTCTTCAAGTTCCAATTGCCACCTCTATTTTTACTCTTTGTAGGTGCAAACCAATCACCATAGTTTTTAACTTCATTTTATGTATGCTTATATGCATCTGGACACATGATTTTATCTATAAGGACGAATGTATGTGTGCATTCTTTGTATATATCTAACTCCACTTTTACAGTGACTACATTTGCTCCAGCTTACTTTTCCACACAAAATGGCACTGACGCTCCAGTTCTGGTGACCCATCTTTCTATCTTGCTAATTTAACATGACATATATAGATTCAAGAATATGTATATATTAAAGACTTGTTTTTTCGATATACTGGGTAATAGGTTTTTTCTTTGTTTACTTTAAAGTTTGAAGGTAAGGGATTCTATACACACGGCTCTGTATGAACCAAAAAATGGGTATTTTTCTAATAGATCAGGCTCAGTTGGAGTGCTTGACAGAAGCATCAAGTTTAATCAGCTTGAAGGTACTTACTGCTTTCTTTAATTAATTTAAAAATTTTATTTTTCGTTTTTTATGGGTTATTTGCTTTTGTATTCGTCTATTAATTGAAATTTCCCTGTATTATTTCTGGGGGTTGAAAATCTTCTAAAGAGGAGTGCTGGTTAGGTGTTGGATTAATTTCTTTGATAATACGGGATAGTGTTGTCAGTTGTGGATAAAACTGTTGTTGGAGCAAGGTAAACACTCCGAAGGATTTACAGTGAATGTGGTGCCCCTGTGCGGGAGTGTTATTTATACCTTGCTCCGGCAGGTTACATGAGCACTCTGAAGTTCATTAACCCTGCATAAGAATGAAGTTAAAAACTCTTTGTACATGGCCTGAGCTTGTACAGTGGATAAATTTTGCAAAATCAACTAAACGCTCTCTCTTAATCTTGAGTAATTAAAAACTCTTGTTCAAGACATGAGCATTTTGAGATATCTCAAGATTAAGAACTCTTTTTCAAGACGTGAGCTTTCTGAGATATTAAAGAATGAGATAATGAGGTGAGTAAAACTCTGGTATCTTAGAAGCATGAGTTTGCAAATATTGGGAACATATATTAACAAATAGGGAATCGATAACTCTCATATGACTACTGAATATTCTCTTAAGCATTGCTTAGTACTTTGATAAATCTAACTGGTTCTACTCGAACAATCGCCCTACTTGATCAAGCTAATTAGCAAGTGGA
The DNA here is from genome assembly GCA_035079005.1 of Fraxinus americana. Taxonomy (NCBI): domain Eukaryota; kingdom Viridiplantae; phylum Streptophyta; class Magnoliopsida; order Lamiales; family Oleaceae; genus Fraxinus; species Fraxinus americana. The sequence goes on from CM068720.1 coordinate 12,553,624, forward strand.
CAAACTCGTTCACGTTCATTTTATTTACTCTTAAGACTATTCCTCTTTAACTTCTTTAGTCAATTCTAATTGTTAACTCTTAGTTGACTGTTCCACTAGGACTTCCACTCAAAGAGGAAGCCCTGCGTTGCACTCCAGTATTGAATTTCTTGATCCACGAAATGAGTTCTTTCCATTTCATTTTTACAGAGGAAATGAACAGAAGTTGATAGAATATCTAAAACAAATGAAACAATTGACTAACTATCTAAGAAATTTATTTGCTCTGATTTTAACTGGAAAAAAACCAAAAGCAACACAATAGAAAAATTTAAAAGAAATAGTGAAGTCACGTGTCACACGTCTTCTGTCGGTTATAAGATATTAGCTACCTGGGTTTTTACTTGTTCTCCCCTCTAATCTCCAGTTACCTTTTTTTCAGTTTTAAGATTTGGTTGGGTTTAAAACAGTCCAAAAACCATGAAAACATTCTAGGATATGAGAAAACCAGCCCAAAAAGTTGATGCAAAAAACTAGATATGGCAAGACTATTAGACTAAGGAGCGCAAAGATTAGGTGACCTGAAGTGCACGCCTTAGTAAGTCAAGACATAAGCCTTGACAAATGGCTCAAAGCATTAACTTTAAGGCTTTTGATGGAGGCCTCGGCCCTCGGGTGAGGCATGCCTCAAGTTGTAAGCCTTGGACACTTTTGGAAACAATGCTTGTCCCTACTTTTTTGTTGGAGTTGTTCAATTTCTCTTCTAAATAATAATATTTTGCTGTAATTTGTTGATTACACATCAAGTTACCCGTGCAAAAGGAAAATGCAGACTCCAATTTTTCAGGACGTAAAGCATATGTGCAACACCTAGATAAAATCTACTAGCAAAGTGATATCCCATGGTTTACTCCAGTTGAGCTCTTCAAGGTTCGTGGTTGGGGAAATATTTCTTTCATCCTTATTGATTTAGAAGTTCTTATTCGATCTTATGTTTATTTTGAACTGGGTGAACAATGTGGAAAAGCACCACCTAATAGTTGTATTGTGCTTCATAGAATATGATTGATTTGTGGACTATCAATTAACAAGAAATGTTACTAACAAAAATGTGAAAGGTACAGAGCCTTGTTCGCTTTTGCAAAAAATAAGGTTTTGAGTAGATTTTGGTAAAAGTTAAATCAAATGCATCGTTGAAATTTTGATAAAAGTTGTGGGTCCTAAGAAATGCATGGTTAAAATTAATTGTTGACTTTGACTTGGATTTTTATGAACTTTTTTAGCTAAACCAATCTTGGGTTGATTCTCATTTTGTTTACCTGCTATTGTTTTCATTTTTATTGATTAACATATGATTTAATTATAAGTTTTTTCTTTGCTGAAGTTGATCTGTCCATTCAAAGGAAGAGCTTTTGTAAATTTATTTGGGAAGGAATGAAGCATTAGATTTTCCTGATTTCACAATTAATATTTAATTTCTAATGATCAAGAAGCCTAAATTTGCTTTAGCATTAATTCAACTTCTGCTGTTTATTGTTTAGTGTGTCAGCCAAGGCTAGGGCCTAGAGGTGAGAATGGGAATGACAAGCCTTCTCTTGAGTTATTGGGGCTTCATTTGGCTTTATTAATCTTGTATGGAGCCACTCATATTTAGGATTGCATGCCCCTACTTGTTCTTGGTCAGAACCTTCATGGTCTCCTTCGATTGAGTGCTGTATACTATTGTACATTGATGAGTTACTTCGTTGAAAATAACACTTTCATGAAATAGAACATAATATTCAATTTCAGCGTTGGTTTTGATATCAATCACATTGACTAAATTATGAATGTGAAAAAAACAAAAAAAAAAAATTAACAAAGAAGAATAAAATGACATGCAGCTATTGAGCTATAAAAAGTATCTGTATGTTTGGACAAGTGGTTATTTTAAAATTCAAATTTTCAGGTATATCATCACCAGATTACCCATATAGTACAATGCCAAGCCATGGATAATTTATTGAAATGGTAAGACCAATCAAATGCTCTGATTGTTTGATCTGTTGAATGACTTAGCGCGTGTCTGGGTGCACTATTAATCAAAAGTCGGACCGTTAATAATCCAAAATCGGACCGTTGCCCTCTTTTTTTATTCAAGTTCATCTGACAAGAAGATTAAAGAAGTCAGGCCATAAGATGAGATTTTTCCAATTTATCCTTGCCTTCATTACACGCCTGAAAAGATCAAAGTTGGTAATAATTGAGGTGAGAGAAATTGATAGCCTTGAGGACAATAAGGTAATTTAATGCCAAAATTTATTATTACAGTGCAAGAATTTGCTGTCCAGTGGACCCGCATGATTTGACATGAAAATTGATTTTCCATTCCAAAATTGCGCACAGACACGTCCTTAGTGTAGAACTGCATTACCTAGATTTTTTCCCAGAAAACAAGCTCTGAGATCTAGTTGCTTTCATGGACAGCCAACAAACAACCTGTAATACTTTCCAATATCAAACAAAGACCTTTGTCATCAAATTGGTAAACTCAAAGCATACAATCTCGTATAAAGACATTTAGTCCAACGAAAGCTAGCTGACAATCAAACTTTTCAAGTTACAAACTGAAACCTGAAACAACGCCATAACTCTCACACTCTCTCCATCTAAATGCATATAAACACTATATAATTGAAGTAATATGACCTAGGATATAGCCAAAACAAGTCCTGAAGCATTGGAGTTCAATAACATGTAGAGGTTGGAAACAATGTAAAGTATCAACTTGGGCAGATTCGGATTTTTTATGAAACAGTTGCTGCCTGGATGAATTTCGTAAAGCTGGTCACACCCTTAAGCACATCCAATCATTTCCAATTTAGACCTCCTCCTTTGGTTGTTTGTTATTCTCAGTTTCTCGTTACAAACACTAGAACGTTTTGCACAACTGTTCGATCATGTATATCTTGTTTCTGTTGGCGTTCTTGGACTTCCGGATCCTTACTTTTGGAAGATTCTGGATTTTCTTGATCTTCTTTCGCTAGATTTTGCAGTTCTAGCTTGTGCATGAGTGCAGAAACCTGTGCGTCTTTCTCTTCTAGTGACTTCGTTAGTTTTTCAATGGCTAAAGCCATTTGTTGGATTCGATCATCCGAGCCTGAAGTCGCCTCCGTGACCATCACTGGCTCAAGTGATTCTTCAGACGAACTATAGTCTCCCCACCTTTGTAGAGAAGTGGTATGAGGGGATCCGGACAAGGATGCGCTCTTTGGAGACGGAACCCGAACGAGAATTTTTCGCCGAACTCTTGGTCTTTTCTGTTGAACGAGAACTTGGCTTTGTGAAAGCAATTTTCATTCTGCCTTTGTTGGAGAACTTCTTTAGTGGTGGAACCAGTTGAGTTTTCCCACTTTTTGTTTGGGCTGCGGTCGTGCGAAACGGTTCGACAAGTGTCTCTTCGAGATGAGTCATGGTTTGCTTCGCTTGTTCGTTTGCCATTGTTGATGTAGTGGTTGAAAGTTGAAAATTCTGAGATCAAAAGATGAGAGGACAAGAAGGTCCCACTGGGCGTGCCAAGAAATTTGTACGACGGATTTCGCGTATTAAAATACAGAAAACGTCACAAATTGTATTTTAAGAAATACAAATAAATGAGAATCTTCTTGTAATTGCAAAATTGCATAACCCTCTGATTAATGATCTGAATGTTTGAAGACAAGGAGCCACGTGACTTGAATTCAAGATTTCGAGAACTGTTGAGAATTTGATTTGCCGAGAACTTGACTTGTTGACGCTTGAGTTTCAGAGCTTGGATTTGGACTTCAAAACTTGGGCTTGATCTTGATTTGATTCGAAGAAGATTTTGATCTTCTAGGATTTATTTGATTTGAAGGAGATTTTGATCTTCTTCGTGTTTGCCGAACTTGGAGTTGAGATGATTTCTTCTCTTCCTTCGGTTTTGGAATTTCTTCAACACTTCGTGATTTTCTTCTTCACTTTTTCCTCCCTTCTTCAATGAACCTTTGACCTTATTTATAGGAGAAATTCGTGGCCAATTTTGGTAATCACATAATTAATTCAACTAAATTGATTATAATTGAATAATTATGGATTTAGAAAAAAAGTAGGGTGGGCCTTTAAAATTTCATGGGCTCATTAAGTTTTAGTTTAATTGGGTTGATTATTTAAATTGACCCAACCCATTATTTATTTATTTTATTATTTCTTTTTTTTTTTATGTCTACAGCTATAAATCAGGTTTTTAATAGATTTTGGTAAAAGTTAAATCAAATGTATCGTTGAAATTTTGATAAAAGTTGTGGGTCCTAAAAAATGAGTAGTTAAAATTAATTGTTGACTTTGACTTGAATTTTTATGAACTTTTTTAGCTAAACCAATCTTGGGCTGATTCTCATTTTGTTTACCCGCTATTGTTTTCATTTTTATTGATTAACATATGATTTAATTATAAGTTTTTTCTTTGCTGAAGTTGATCTGTCCATTCAAAGGAAGAGCTTTTGTAAATTTATTTGGGAAGGAATGAAGCATTAGATTTTCCTGATTTCACAATTAATATTTAATTTCTAATGATCAAGAAGCCTAAATTTGCTTTAGCATTAATTCAACTTCTGCTGTTTATTGTTTAGTGTGTCAGCCAAGGCTAGGGCCTAGAGGTGAGAATGGGAATGACAAGCCTTCTCTTGAGTTATTGGGGCTTCATTTGGCTTTATTAATCTTGTATGGAGCCACTCATATTTAGGATTGCATGCCCCTACTTGTTCTTGGTCAGAACCTTCATGGTCTCCTTCGATTGAGTGCTGTATACTATTGTACATTGATGAGTTACTTCGTTGAAAATAACACTTTCATGAAATAGAACATAATATTCAATTTCAGCGTTGGTTTTGATATCAATCACATTGACTAAATTATGAATGTGAAAAAAACAAAAAAAAAAAATTAACAAAGAAGAATAAAATGACATGCAGCTATTGAGCTATAAAAAGTATCTGTATGTTTGGACAAGTGGTTATTTTAAAATTCAAATTTTCAGGTATATCATCACCAGATTACCCATATAGTACAATGCCAAGCCATGGATAATTTATTGAAATGGTAAGACCAATCAAATGCTCTGATTGTTTGATCTGTTGAATGACTTAGCGCGTGTCTGGGTGCACTATTAATCAAAAGTCGGACCGTTAATAATCCAAAATCGGACCGTTGCCCTCTTTTTTTATTCAAGTTCATCTGACAAGAAGATTAAAGAAGTCAGGCCATAAGATGAGATTTTTCCAATTTATCCCTGCCTTCATTACACGCCTGAAAAGGTCAAAGTTGGTAATAATTGAGGTGAGAGAAATTGATAGCCTTGAGGACAATAAGGTAATTTAATGCCAAAATTTATTATTACAGTGCAAGAATTTGCTGTCCAGTGGACCTGCATGATTTGACATGAAAATTGATTTTCCATTCCAAAATTGCGCACAGACACGTCCTTAGTGTAGAACTGCATTACCTAGATTTTTTCCCAGAAAACAAGCTCTGAGATCTAGTTGCTTTCATGGACAGCCAACAAACAACCTGTAATACTTTCCAATATCAAACAGCACTGTCATCAAATTGGTAAACTCAAAGCATACAATCTCGTATAAAGACATTTAGTCCAACGAAAGCTAGCTGACAATCAAACTTTTCAAGTTACAAACTGAAACCTGAAACAACGCCATAACTCTCACACTCTCTCCATCTAAATGCATATAAACACTATATAATTGAAGTAATATGACCTAGGATATAGCCAAAACAAGTCCTGAAGCATTGGAGTTCAATAACATGTAGAGGTTGGAAACAATGTAAAGTATCAACTTGGGCAGATTCGGATTTTTTATGAAACAGTTGCTGCCTGGATGAATTTCGTAAAGCTGGTCACACCCTTAAGCACATCCAATCATTTCCAATTTTTTATCATACTGATATAACATGAATATAAAGGTAACCAATGACCTTGTCAAAATTAAAGGGATTACAACAGCAAAATCAGCCCCCTTAACAGAGCACAAAACTTGACGTCTTACAATGTCTATTGAGGTTCTATTGATTTAGCACGCCATAACTCTGGTGCTAATCCGTCAAAAATCATTTCCATACCTTTAACTCTTATGTAAAAACATTCATAGTGATAAATACAAGTTTCACTCAGGATACCATGAAAAGGTTAAGCTAATTACTGAAATAAATTGTGTTGAAGTGGCTAGATTTACAATGAACTATTCAAAGAAGTAACTTATAAAAAGTTAGGTAAAGACACAATTGTCTGAAATGAAAACTTAGTTAAATAAACTCAACTTCTCGTAAGCTGACACTAACAAACTCTGCATGTGATCATTTCTTTGCCTCACCAAAGTAATAATGGGCAGTTTCTTTCTTTTTCTTCTTTTGGTGTACCTCTACCCCTTTTAGACTTAAGGTGAGCATATTAATTTAGTCTATGTCACAGTTTAAGGAAAATATTCTTTCAGCATGCTAGTTATAAAAAGAGAATATTATCTTAATCTGCATTTTGCTTTTCTTTTCTACTTTCATTCTAGGTGGATTAACATTCTAAAATTCTTCTTGTTTTTAGCCTTGGTATGCTCATGGCCATGGGATTGCTGAAGCAATCATGCGAACCGCGAACCTCTCCCTTCCGTTAAAAGTAAGTTTCTGAGTTTTCTGATTGGATGATTTAAGAAGACAAATTGTTAAGGGCCTGTTCTCTTTATCGTTTTCAAGTCGTTTTCTGTTTTCGATTTTTCAAAATAGTGAAAACGCGTTCTCTTTCCCATTTTCGAAAATGCATTTTCAAAAACAAAAAAAAAATTGTACTGAAAACACAAAACGTCATTTTTTACGTTTTGAGCGTTTTCTGTACAAAACAAGGAAAAAATTGAAAAACACGGGAAACAGCACAAAACACTCTTCTCTCTTCTTCCAATCTCCAATCCCGTCTCTTCCTTCATTCTTCTACAGAAAACGCACAAAACGATCCCTTCCTTCTCTTTTCTTCCACTCCCGTCTCTTCCTTCTTTCTTCTCGACGCTGATGCCCATTCAAATACTACAATCGACACGAAGGAGATGCACCAGTGCCGGATGGGCATTGGCGTGGGGAGGCGATGGAATGAAAATGCGAAAAAAGCCTCTTTTTCCATTTCCTCCACCACCCGCCACCTAAGCCGTCGGACCCCCACACCACCGGCACATACTGCATTGTAACTGGGAAGAAAGCTCTCGAGGGTGCTAATCTTGGGGTTGATAGACTCGAGAAGGTATGTTTAATTTACGATCCTTGTTGAGTTCAAATTTGATGATTATTTATAAGTGGAGTTGAATTTTGAGTTGGGTCAGTGTCTAATTTGGATTTTTGTTCAGGATTAATGAAGTATTTGAAATGTTATTTCATTATTGTTTCGTTTCCATTATTGTTGTTATTCTGTTCTATTACTTTTTGATTAGAAACTTTAGATCTTAGTTAAATTCGAAAGTTATCCTTTTAAGAAGTAGCCCTTGAAATACGTATTTATTTGGAACAGCCATCATAAAATTCTAGAATTGTTATTATTTTAGATTAATCTAATCCTTTTCTTAGTTAATGATTTGTTTATGCTTAGTGGATTCTCCAATCCTTTACTTGGCAAAGTTGCTGTCTATAATTTTAATGGTTTAGCAAATTTTAAAAAGTTTTAAACTTATATCAAGGAAGCACTTTGAGTGATTTCATCACATGATATGTGAGTTTTGATAATTTGTTATTGATGATTATCGTGTTTTTTCCTAATCACAGTTTGGGGGCGAACTCATAGATTTCATTATCGTGTTACATGACTCTAAAGCCGTGAAAACATTTTGTAGTCGCTTGCATTTTTCTCTTGGTGCGGGTTGCAGTGCTGCAGCATGACCAATTGGGAGAGTTGTGGAGGTCGATTTACGAGCTGGAGAGAAAGGTTCTGGAATGTGTTACACTTACAGCTACAGTAAAGGTAATACATTTCAATTTCTTATGTCTTGGAAATCAAAGTATTTTAAATCTGTTTTATTGCCAGTTTGTGGTTTGTATTAGAATTATCACATAGACTGGTTTTAACGAAAAGGAGAAGAAATCAAAACTAGTTAAGGAACCTTGCTTTGGACATGGCATGCAACATTTCTTTTTCTTTTTCTAGAGTCCTGCTCATCTTGCCCAAAGACAAACCCAAATCAAGTTATTAGCTATTTAAGCTCCAGAGGAATAAACTAATAAATAGGAATCCATCTTCTGTGAGGTTGACATTCTCGGTGCAAATGCCATCAGGGGGCTATTAGGTTAGGGGATTTATTTTTGGTTGGCTGCATAATTCCATTCTGAAATTTAATAATGGGTATGATGACACTGGTATATCAGCGTTGTTTTATTTAACAATTATAATGGTGTTAAAATTTAACCAACTTATTGATAATATATTATGTTCTACTTCTATGAAATAGCAGTTGGTTTGCTTGGACTCACCCTCCATTTCTGCTACTGAATAGTTCATTTATCATTCTTATGCTTGTTCAGAAACTGATCAATAGTAGTTCCTCATGTAACTGTTATGGATGCCTTGATTGCGTTTGTGGGAGTCTCACTGGAAGGAAACATTGTTGCGACAAGGATGGATACGAATCTTCAGTTTTATGGTGATCCATACCTTACTACAGCTGATATCCTTCTTGGGACTGTGGATAGACCGAAGGCTGCTGAACCATTGTATGCTGCCCTTCGAGATCTTTACTGCAAACTACAGTGCTAGTTCTTGATTTGCTCGCATATAATTATGCTTGAAGTGGCCTAAATGGAAATCCTTGTGGGTCTTTGATTGTATATATGTTGGCATTGTTCCTTGTTTGCTGATGAAATATTTGGTAGATACATGGTTCCACATGGTACGATCTTGTTCTCAAGGTTCGATGTGGTAAATCAAATCTTTCGGGGACTCGGTGGTATATTTGCTATCCCATTCTATCGATATGTATTATTTTTTTTTTTATGGTCAGAAAAGGATTACGATGCAGGGTGTCAAAACTTGTACATAGACCATAAATACTATTTGTTGATATTTGACATTATGTATTGATGGAATTCAATCTATGGTAAATTCTGTATTTTTGTTCTATGAGCTATATGATTTCTTCGAGAAGCAGATTTTGCAGTTGAATGCTATACTGAGTCAGTTAACAACTTTTTACATTTGATCAAAAAGATGGCTTTAATACTGCAGGGTGGGATTGGTGGTAAAATTTATTTTTGGGCAATAAATTTAGCAATTAATTATCCTAAGCGATGGAAAAGAACTTTGGTTGACTTAAAGAAAAGCTTGCCTGATGTTGATTTTTTAAAACCCAATTCTGCATACAACTTATTTGGTGTTTGGCACAACATTTGGGTGTTCATATCAATTGCCACTGTTTCTTTTTATTTTATTTTTTTCAGTGTTACTCGTAAATTTTGAAAGTGTGAAAGATAAATGAAGTAACTATATTTCAGAAAATTCCACATTTTGCGCTAAGATTCAGCGATTCACTCAAAATATTGTTCCCTTTTTAAAAAGTTTTCACAATCTTCTTTAAACGTATGTATTAGTTTTCTACATTGGTCAATGACAGAAATATCTATGGTGATGCTCTTTGAATTATATTGGTTAAAATGATGTCTTTTATGTTAGTGTGTGCAGGCGTGTATCTCTGTAATACGAAGCCGTAAATGAATTTTCTTTTTCCTTCACGAACTTGGGACTTATGTTGCAACCAAAGAGCATTAGTTTTGATGCTAGTCAAACAGTTCAAATGGGACAAGTTCAGGATCAAATTGTTACTACTCTAGACGTCATACATAATTTAGGTTGTGATTTTACTATTTGAAAAAAAAAAATTTAAGATTTACTAACTTTATATATGTTATTTAATACTATATAAACATTAAACTATTAAAATTTATTGAATAATCAAATTTCTTGAATAAAATATTATAAAAAAAATTATCAAAATTTCAAAGTAAACGCGTTTTTCATTTTTATATTTTCGGAAACAGTTTTTCAGAATGGCAAAAAGAACACATTTTCAGAAATTTCAAAACAGACACTCAAAACACAAAACACAAAACGAATTCAAAACTCAAAACACAAAACTGAAACACGAAGAGAACGGCCCCTAAAGTTCTTGGTATGCTATAAGCTTATGCGTGTATAGTTAGCTAATTCGATTGTTATTGTCGGTGTTATTAATATCAATCCTTCCATGAAATATGATGATAATGATAATTTGGAAGACATCACAACAATTTGGTGTATTTCTTTTAAGAAATGACACGTTAATGCTGTTCAATGGCATGTTAACAAAGATATAAGCTGTTTTTTAATCATCATTTTTGTCCAAGTATTATAATAAATTATGATGACATTTCTAACTTGATTGATGTTGACGCCAAATTTTGGTCTATTGCCACACTATAATCTCCAGACTTGTATATTTTCAGTTTCTGTTGAAGCTTCGACTTAGTTATTCATTGGAGGTTGGCTATTTGTCAATTTTAACTTTCTGGTTACATCAAAAGAAAAAAAGTCAAACAGTTCATAGTTCTGGAAAGCTTAGCTGCAGCATTATAATATCATTATTTTAACAGAGCTTCTTTATCTTGTTAGTTATTAGATGAAATTTCATGTCACCTTTGAGCTTCTGAAGCCTGAAAATGTTACATCTACAACACCATGGCTACTAAGTAGTAAGCAGCCTGGCTGGTTAAAGCAGTAGCTTTAGGTCAATGTAGCTCTGTTCGGGAATATAAAGACTCCATTCTATGTACAATAGAACAATTACAGTTTCATTCTTTCCATGTCAGCGATGTTGATTTATATCTGGAAAAGGCAAATTCTTCCCTTCATTAATTGTGAAGAAAAAGTTTACGAGGCGTGCATCTTCTGAAAAATTACTGCAATAGTTTTTTGATTAAATTGGTTAAAATTTTTTTCTCGTTTTGATTCATGAGTTTGCATGTAATGATCTCCTAAAATTGAAGTATTTTTCTACTTTTTTTTTTATCCTTTTTTCAGATATATGAGATTGGAGGTGGATCAGGAACTTGTGCAAAGGGATTATTGGATTACATAAAATTGAATGCACCAACAAGAGTTTATGATAATATGAGTTACATGTATGTGATGTGCTTGCGCTTGTTCTTGTTCTTGTTCTTGTTCTTGGTTCCTTATTAAAATGAAGATGCTTTTGGAGTAAAATGTTACTGAAATTGATGTTAAGGATGTGAAATCTATATAATACAAGTTATTCTAACCTTTGTTCTTGATTACTCCTGTGCTTTATATTTCCTCTCACCTGTCTAGTGTCTCCTTCTCTCCCCCTCCCTATAGGCGTGCTAATATATGGCGTTTTGGTAATTTAATGAGAATATTTTCTTCCTGCCTCTCCCAACACTTGTTCTACCTATTTTGCTTTGCTGTTTACCATCACTTATTTCTTACACAATTGTATTTGCAAGGTCGTCAAATTTTTCTTAAAAACCTGGAGATGATCGAAATAAGGTTTATAGTTTTCAATCCAAAATTCCGACATGAATCATTTATGCTGTGGAAGTAGCTAAATATTGTCTGGAGATTTGAGAATTTTCCAATATTCGAAGTAAGAACACGAATGTCAAATACTGTGATGTATATCCCTACTATAATAAAAGAGCCAATCCGCCGGGCACTATTCATTTTGAAGCATTTTTGTTTCCCTAATTACCCCCTTTGTTATCTACTGTTTATGCAAAACGTTGAAATTGTTATAATAATCTAACCTACATTTGTTGACTTCGACCGTCATTGTGGTTTCGCCAATTACCCATTTGTTATCTACTGTTCAGGCAACGAGTTGAAATTGTTATGATAATTTAACCCACAATTTTTGACTTTGACCGTGATTTTTATTTCGGTTTCCATAATTACCCTTCCCCGCTGAATACTGTTCATTTTGAAGCATTACTATATTTCCTGAGTTACCCCTCCCCGACACTACTGTTCAGTGTTTTATTTTTGTTTATTTTTTAGATTTTAATTTTTCAGAATCAAAATATTGTGATCGACAACGTATTATTAAACAAAATTTAAATTGTAAATAAAAAGAATTCATATATTTATTTTTAATAATAGGTGTTGAAAAAAGAACGTAAGAAAAAATAATAATAAAGTTTTATACTGAAATTATATATAAACTAAGAAGGAAAAAGAATTGATTTATAAAATAGTACTAAAGTTAAAAATAAGTGTGATGAATGAATTAACCTGAATTTATATTGTGAAGTTGAAAATGTAGTGGATATCATTAATTTTATTGTGCTTTCAACAAGGATAATGGTATTAGTATCGTGTTTTTTTTAATTATTAGTTAAATTGAAATATAGAAAATGGAGGGGGAAAAAAATGGAAAAGCAATGCAAGTAAAAGAAAAAAAAAAAAAAAATAGGAACATAGCTCCGCAGAGTGCGAAGCAAATGCTCCAAAGACTTTGGAGCAAATTTGCTCCAAAGTGTTTGGAGCAAATGCTCCGCACTGTGCGGAGCTATTTTTCCTTTTTTTTTTTCCTTAATATAACTAATATTTTTAATAATAGGTGTGGAAAAAAGAACGCAAGAAAAAAAAATTAAAGTTTTATACTAAAATTTATATATAAACTAAGAAGGAAAAAGAATTGATTTATAAAATAATACTAAAGTTAAAAATAAGTGTGATGAATGAATTAACCTGAATTTATAGTACTTAATAAATCATTGTTAAGTGTTTTATATTTATTTTTTAGGTTCAAAATATTGTGAAGTTGAAAACGTAGTGGATATGATTAATTTTATTGTGCTTTGAACAAGGATAATGTTATTAGTATCGTGTTTTTTTTTTTTAATTATTAGTTAAATTGAAATATAGAAAATGGAGGGAAAAAAAAAAACAATGCAAGTAAAAGGATAAAAAAAAAAAAAAACATAGCTCCGCAGAGTGCGGAGCAAATGCTCCAAAGACTTTGGAGCAATGTTTGGAGCAAATGCTCCAAAGACTTTGGAGCAAATTTGCTCCAAAGTGTTTGGAGCAAATGCTCCGCACTGTGCGGAGCTATGTTCCATTTTTTTTTTTTTTTCTCAATATAACTAATAATACAATATATATATATATATATATATATATATATATATATATATATATATATATATATATATATATATATATTACAGGTTTAATATTAAAAAAAAAAAATACCTAACAATGATATGTTTAATTTTGTATTATTAAACAAAATTTAAATTGTAAATAAAAAGAATTCATATATTTATTTTTAATAATAGGTGTGGAAAAAAGAACGCAAGAAAAAAAAATAAAACTTTATACTGAAGTTATATATAAACTAAGAAGGAAAAAGAATTGATTTATAAAATAGTACTAAAGTTAAAAATAAGTGTTATGAATGAATTGACCTGAATTTATAGTACTTAATAAATCATTGTTAGATGTTTTATTTTTATTTTTTAGGTTCAATATATTGTGACGTTGAAAACGTAGTAGATATGATTCATTTTATTGTGCTTTCAACAAGGATAATGTTGTTACTATCGTGTTTTTTTTAATTATTAGTTAAATTGAAATATAGAAAATGGAGGCAAAAAAAAAAAAAAAAAAGTAATGCAAGTAAAAGATAAAAAAAAAAAAAAAAAAAACAAACAAAATTGCTCCGTAGAGTGCGGAGCAAATGCTCCAAAGTCTCTGGAGCATTTGCTCCAAACACTTTGGAGCAAATTTGTTCCAAAGTGTTTGGAGCAAATGCTCCGCACTGTGCGGAGCTATGTTCAATTTTTTTTTTCTCAATGTAACTAATAATATATATATATGCTCCAAAGTGTTTGGAGCAAATGCTCCGCATTGTGCGGAGCTATTTTTTTTTTTTTTCCTCAATATAACTAATATTTTTAATAATAGGTGTGGAAAAAAGAACGCAAGAAAAAAAAAATTAAGTTTTATACTGAATTTATATATAAACTAAGAAGGAAAAAGAATTGATTTATAAAATAATACTAAAGTTAAAAATAAGTGTGATGAATGAATTAACCTGAATTTATAGTACTTAATAAATCATTGTTAAGTGTTTTATATTTATTTTTTAGGTTCAAAATATTGTGAAGTTGAAAACGTAGTGGATATGATTAATTTTATTGTGCTTTGAACAAGGATAATGTTATTAGTATCGTGTTTTTTTTTTAAATTATTAGTTAAATTGAAATATAGAAAATGGAGGGAAAAAAAAACAATGCAAGTAAAAGGAAAAAAAAAAAAAAAAGAACATAGCTCCGCACTGTGCGGAGCTATGTTCCTTTTTTTTTTCTCAATATAACTAATAATACAATATATATATATATATATATATATATATATATATATATATATATATATATATATATATATATATATATATATATATATATATATATATATATATATATATATATATTACATGTTTAATATTTAAAAAAAAATACTTAACAATGATATGTTTAATTTTGTATTATTAAACAAAATTTAAATTGTAAATAAAAAGAATTCATATATTTATTTTTAATAATAGGTGTGGAAAAAAGAACGCAAGAAAAAAAAAATAAAACTTTATACTGAAGTTATATATAAACTAAGAAGGAAAAATAATTGATTTATAAAATAGTACTAAAGTTAAAAATAAGTGTTATGAATGAATTGACCTGAATTTATAGTACTTAATAAATCATTGTTAGATGTTTTATTTTTATTTTTTAGGTTTAAAATATTGTGACGTTGAAAGCTAGTGGATATGATTCATTTTATTGTGCTTTCAACAAGGATAATGTTGTTACTATCGTGTTTTTTTTAATTATTAGTTAAATTAAAATATAGAAATTGTAGCAAAAAAAAAAAAAAAACCAAACCAATTAAAAAATAAAAAAAAAAAAAAAAAAAAACAAAATTGCTCCGCAGAGTGCGGAGCAAATGCTCCAAAGACTTTAGAGCAAATTTGCTCCAAAGTGTTTGGAGCAAATGCTCCGCACTGTGCGGAGCTATGTTCAATTTTTTTTTTTTTCTCAATGTAACTAATAATAATAATAATAATATATATATATATATAAAAACAACACTCAACAATGATACGTTTAATTTTGTATTATTAAACAAAATTTAAATTGTAAATAAAAAGAATCTATATATTTATTTTTAATAATAGGTGTCGAACCCTTAATTTCTTACCCTCTTGCAAACAGCTTAAACATACAAAGAAGAATCTTCACTTGCATCATCAGTCTTTAAATCCTCCGTTTTGCATTTCCAAATTTGATTTTAGTTGTTGAATGAAGTAGCTGCTGTTCAATTTCTTGAACATTCCAGATTTTCAATGAGCATACCGGTATTGCACTCAGCTTACCGGATTGTCTTCTTACTTACCGGATTTACAATTCTTCAATTTTAATTGAACTTACCGGATTTGATCAATCTTACCGGATTTACATTTCTCATACCGTATATGCAAGGGTCTTACCGGATTGGTAATGGTTTTACTGGTTGTCTTTTTTTTTTTTTAAACATACAGTTGTCTTTTTTTTTTTTCATACCTATATAAAATTAAACATAATAACTACGTTTTAAAGTTGTCTTCATTTATTTTCAGTTTGAACTTTATAAACCACGTAATATCAACAATTCTAATGTTTCAGTGTTTTATTTTTATTTTTTAGGTTCAAAATATTGTGAAGTTGAAAATGTAGTTAATATCATTAATTTTACTGTGCTTTCAACAAGGATAATATTATTAGTATCGTGGTTTTTTTTTTAATTATTAGTTAATCCATCTGAAGGAGAACGATATTTCCTACGCGTTCTTCTTAATCATATTCGAGGTCCAACATCATTTCATGATTACGAACTTTGAACGGAGTAACTGTTACTACACATCGAGAAGCACCACTTTTACATGGTTTGTTAGGCGGAGACAATCATTGTGTCTTCTTTTTTTCCTCTTGGTATCACCGGTAAAACTTGTCTGAAATCTCCTTCTAAAACGACTACTTTTCCACCTAAAGGCAAATTACAGTCAGTAATATCTCTGAGCATTTTATCAACGGCTTCAACGGCACAGCGATTCACCATAGGTGCTTCATCCCAAAGTATTAATGTAGACATTTTTAACAAAGCCTCTAGAGCCGATTGTTTACTAACAGAACAAATAACTTCACCAACTGTTTCTAGAGGAATTTTAAATCTTGAATGAGCTGTTCGAAGACTTAAGTTATTTAGAACGCTCGATTATTAAATATGTAGTTTATGAATTTATATCTATATTAAATATGTACTATGTATATTTTTTTATTATTATTTACGTTAAGAAAAAAAAACCATAGCTCCGCACAGTGGGGAGCATTTACTCCAAAGAGTTTGGAGCAACTGCTCCAAAATTTTTTTTTTTCTTTTCCTTGCTTTTTTTTTTCTCGTCATTTTCTATATTTCAATTGAATTAATAATTAAAAAAATAACATGATACTAACAATATTATCCTCATTGAGAGCACAATAAAATTAATCATATCCAATACGTTTTCAACTTTACAATATTTTGAATCTAAAAAATAAAAATAAAACACCTAACAATGATTTATTAAATATTATAAATTTAACTTAACATATTTTGAAATTGAAAACGTAGTAGATATGATTAATTTTATTGTCTTTCCAGCAAGGAGCAATTGATTTTTTTTTCTTTTTTAGTTTTTTATCTTTTTAAAAAAAAAAATAGTAGATGGAGGGTTCATTGTTTTTTTGTCATACCTGTATAAATTTAAACATAATAAATGCTCCTATTATTAAATACACGACTTCTTTTTTTCTCTCTGTATCTATATAAAATTAAACATTTTTTGTTGTCTCCATTTATTTTTATTTTGAAACTTATAAACCACATACTATCAACAATTTTAATTCGTATTTGGATAAC
The DNA here is from genome assembly GCA_035079005.1 of Fraxinus americana. NCBI lineage: Eukaryota > Viridiplantae > Streptophyta > Magnoliopsida > Lamiales > Oleaceae > Fraxinus > Fraxinus americana. The sequence continues at coordinate 12,570,623 of CM068720.1, forward strand.
TCGATTTTATACTTATAACTTGAAAATATTTTTGCCTTAAAAAAAAAAAAACAATTTCACACTGATTTATTATATACTATTACGATTTATTTATTATACCTATTTTTAACTTAGAGAAAACGTATTTTTATCTTCCTCCATATACATTTAATATAAATGTTCATCTACGTTACTATATATATATATATATATATATATATATATATATATATATATATATATATATATATATATATATATATTTTTTTCATACAAATTTGCAAAATAATTAAGTTATTTAAATGACTTAATTGTTAAACATGTACTTTATGAATTTATATTTATGATTAAATATTTTCAATAATGTTAAAACCAAATAAATAAAAATGCCATAATACTTCATGAACTCTCCCGTAATATAGACCCATCTCTCCGTAGTTCATCAGTACACATTTAATTCGATTACAAATTACATGAAGCTCTATATTTACGATAATGGGAATTAAAATTGTTTATATGTTTTTATGGTTGTGGAAAAATAAAAAATAAATAAAGCAAGTTTGAAATTTAATGACCTTGTTTAATTTTGTATTATAAACAAAATTTAAATTGTAAATTTAATGAAACATAATAACTACATTTTAAACTTGACTTCATTTATTCAGTTTAAAACTAATAAACCATAGTAATATCAACACTTTAAATTTGTATTGACATAAATCAATTTTCAACTTCTGACTTGAAAATATTTTGACAAAAAAAAAAAAAAAGAGAATTCTATGCTGATTTATGAAATATATTATGATTTATATATTATACTTATTTTGAAGTTAAATCAACTGTTCTTCCGTCTTAGTTTATGAATCCTTAATATAGACGTTCGCATATAAATTCAAATATTGTTCCATTATATTATTTACATTTCTTACCGTCGAAGATTCTAAGAGATACTGTACAACCTGCATGGTTTTTAGAGGCCCGCAAAAGATAGACGACAATCTCGCGTACACGTTTTAGCCAATTATCAAATTCAACTTTGCTACGTTAAGTCTTCAGTCGATTATCGAATTCAACTTTGCTACGTTAAGTCTTGATCGACCGTCAAAATATTTTATATTTATTCTAAAACAAATGCTTCTCTAATAAAGTTATTAAAAATAAAGCATCTGCAAAACAATAAATAGATCATTTGTCTTATATATCTTATAGTCAAGAAAAAAAGTTAAACCACAATTCTTTGTACACGTTTTGATGAATCATCAAATTCAACAATAATTTTTTGTACACGTTTTACTGAATCATCAAATCTAATTTTGCTACGTGAACCACCATTTTTTTTTACACATTTTACCCAATCAATCAAATTCAATTTGACTACGTTAATGCTTCACCGTCTGTTGAGATTAAGATATTTTATAGATTCTTCGTACAACATATGCTTATTTAAGGTTATTAAATAACGTGAAAAAAATTTAAATTTCTCTTTCCAACCAAAATAAAAAAGTCCATACATACAATAGAGTTCATCCTTCGTCTTCCAATCTCCTGTACTTAACTGTACAAAACATTACAAACCTCCATTGATAAAATACAATTACAGTAAAGCTTTTCATATTTGTTCTACACTATAAACAAATGTTTTTACATTTACATATCTAAACTAAACCTTTTTAGTTTGTATAAAGATTTGATAAAAAACAGTGAAACAAATAACGTTTTACTCGTTCCAATCTCTGTACGAGTGTTCAAGTTTACATTCAAAGGTACGTGTATTTTCTACTACCAACTACGCATTAGAAGAATTTTGTTTCAACCTGTTATTATGCAGTTGAATTTATTTTCCCCAACTTTTCAATTTGTAGTTTAATTTACGTAATACCAAATTTTCATCCAACTTATAAACAAATTTGTCTTATATAATAAATAATATTTTCCTATTTTCCTATTCTTTGGTTTCAGTTTGAACCGGTCCATAACTTACTATAATTTATTGTTATGGAAGTTCTGAATGTATCTTCCGATGGAGTTATTACTCATATAGACTTCGAAACAATGTCTCATTGTCAACAACAAACCCACAGGCAAAATGAGCATTAAAACGGCTTGTACTGGATGTATTGATCGTCGTAAACGCGTAGCTCAACCTGTGTCATCTAGAAATAATACTTTTGATGTTGATCCTATATTATCTTCGCATAATGCTTCCAACCTTGTGCAAATGCAATATTCTCCAGCAAATCATAATAGTGAAAATATTAACGCTTTGCTTCAAAACGAAAATTCTCCAGCAAATTTTACATCCACATTCGAAAGTAATTTTGATATATTAAATATTCCAACCACTTCATATGTATTACCCACATGTAATAATTGTAAATTTTGTGGTGCAAAAAAATTTTTCAGAGAAACCAAAGGCTTCTGTTGTTCCGATGGAAAAATTTATCTGTGTATACTTGATTCACCCCCTGAATTGTACGATTTATTTACGTCGAAAGAACCTACAGCGATGGAATTCAAGAAGCTTGCAAGAGGATATAATAATCATTTTGCTTTTACTTCATTTGGTGTTAAATACGACAAACAATTATTCAAATCATACAAAGGTATATATACATTTAGAGTTCAAGGACAAATATACCATTATGTAAATAAACTTATTCCAGAAAACAATAAGCCTTCTTATATGCGAGTTATATTTTTATGACCTGAGATAATGAAATAAAGAATCGTATTGACATTTCAAAAAACTTAGCTGAACACATTTTATTTTATTTAATCGACATTTTAAAAGTAAATCCATATAGTAAATTTTTTAGGTCATTAACAAACATACCAAATTTACATGACCATAGAATACACATAAGGTGTGATCCAGGACTTGATCAACGTGTTTTCAATACTCCTACAATGTCTCAAGTAGCTGCTTGTGTGGGTTGAAGATAACGAAAATAATAATAGTCGCATTCGAGATATTGTTATATACTGTCATTCTGATGATCAAAATAGAGTTAATTATTATTATGTTTTTTATGATCCTTTGCATTACCCATTACTTTTCACACAAGGGGAATACGGTTGGCATGAAGGAATCAAGAGATCAACAATCACCCATGGTCACCATTACTCACCCTATGCTTTACCTTCAACAATTACTTCTGCAACTCAATTCATTGAACACGAGAATGAAGGTTTGTATACATATTTTACTCTGCATTTCCTTCAATTGTCCAATACACATGCTACAAATAAATGATTTTTTCTTTTGTTGTAGTACTCCTTGCACCAAAGCATCGATCCCAAGTTTCTTGCCGAGAATATTATTCATACAAATTGCAAATTCGTCCTTCCAGTAAGTCTGTTTTACTTCATAGTGGTAGATTACTACAACAATATGTTGTAGATATGTATATCAAAATTGAAACTACAAGGTTAGATTATTTTCGTAATAACCAAAAACAAATCCGAGCAGAACTTTATCAGGGTATTGTAGATAGTGTTGAACATGGAGAAACGAGAGGTTGTAACATTGGAAAAAAAATTTATTTTGCCACAATCTTTTACATGTGGCCCTAGAGATATGCTTAAAAGATATATGGACGCTATGGCGATTGTTCAACGGTATGGAAAACCAGATATTTTTTTAACCATTAGTAATCCAAATTGGTTAGAAATTAAACAAGAACTGCAACACAATGATGAGATTCAGAATCGCCCAGATTTAATTGCACGTGTATTTCGAGCAAAATTAGAAGAATTAAAAGATGATTTATATAAAAAACATATTTTAGGTCCTGTCATTGCACATATTTACGTTGTTGAATTTCAAAAACGAGGTCTTCCTCATGCACACTTTTTATTAATTTTTAAGTCCGACCATAAAATTCGTTCTGCTGGAGATGTTGATAGAATAGTTTGTTGTGAGATTCCTAACAAAAACAAATATCCTTATCTTCATTCTGTTATTGTAAAGCATAATATGCATGGCCCTTGTGGAGATTTAAATCCCAAAAATGTATGCATGGACTCAAATTCAAAATGCAAAAACAAATTCCCTAGAGATTATTGTAGTACTACTATATTTGGCGACAATTCCTATCCTTTCTATAAACGTCGCGATAATGGTGTGACTATTAAAGTTAGAGGGCAAATGCTAAACAATCGATGGTTGTACCATATAATTGTTATTTAAGTGCAAAATTTGATTGCCATTTAAATGTTGAAGTATGTTCTTCTATTAAAGCTGTAAAATATTTGTATAAATATGTGTACAAAGGGCATGATCGTATTAATTTCTCAGTTGCACCATCTGAACCACTTAAAGAAATCGATGAAATTTCTACGTACCAATCTGCCAGATGGATATCACCACCTGAAGCAATGTGGAGGATATTATCGTTCAATTTAGCCGAAATTCAACCTACTGTTTATTCTTTACAACTTCATCTATTAAATCATCAACAAGTACGATATGATGACACAACTAATTTAACAACTATTATTGAAAATGAAAATACAAGACGAACGATGTTAACAGAATTTTTTAAAGTCAACGAAACAAATGAATTTGCTCGCACATTATTATATCGAGATTTTCCAACACATTTCGTTTGGGATTCATCCAAAAAAATTTGGTACCCTAGAAAAAAAATACTGTTATAGGGCGAATTGTTTCAGCAAATTCATCTGAAGGAGAGCGTTATTTTTTACGTATACTTCTCAATCATATTCGAGGTCCAAAATCGTTTGATGATTTCCGTACTTCAAATGGACAAACTGTAAATACATATCGTGAAGCAGCTCTTTTACATGGCTTATTAAGCGGAGATAATCACTGTGAAGAATGTTTATCTGAGGCTGTTATTTACGAAATGCCTACTTCTTTACGACGCCTATTTGCAACCCTTCTTGTACTTTGCAGCCCCGATCATCCAAATCTACTATGGAATAAATTTAAACCTTATTTGACTGATGATTATATACATGCAAATAAACCTCAAAATATTGCTGAATTACAAGCTTTAGAACACATCAATTCTATTTTAGAATCAATGGGTAAAAACATTAATGATTACGAAATAGTACCCTACGATGTCAATATAAATGAAAATGAAAGGTTGATGAGAATGATTGCGGAAGAAACAACAAATTTAGATATAGAAAGGAATTATGCTCAGAATATAAATTTAAATAATCATCAACAACTAGCATATGATACTATTATGGAAAAAGTAAATTCTAATTCAAATGCAGTTTATTTCATCGATGGTCCAGGAGGAACAGGTAAAACTTTTTTATACAAAGCACTTTTAACTGCTGTAAGATCACAAAATTTAATTGCTTTGACTACTGCATCATCTGGAGTATCCGCATCTCTTTTACCTGGAGGACGAACAGCTCATTCAAAATTTAAAATTCCTTTAGAAGCAGTTGGTGAAATAAGTTGTTCTATTAGTAAACAGTCAGCTTTAGGAACTTTATTAAAGATGTCAAGATTAATCGTTTGGGATGAAGCCCCTATGATAAATCGTTGTGCTATTGAAGCTGTTGATAAAATGCTCAAAGATATTACTGACTGTAATTTGCCTTTCGGTGGGAAAGTTGTAGTTTTAGGCGGTGACTTTCGACAAGTTTTACCTGTTGTACCAAAAGGAAAAAAGATGACATCATAAAAGCTAGCTTAATTTTTTCTAACTTATGGCCTTCTTATTTACACTTGCCTTTGATTGAAAACATGAGAGCTAAATTTGATCCAACATTTTGTGATTATTTATTGAGAATTGGAAATGGAACAGAAAAAGAACATAATTGTAATTGCATTAAAATTCCTAACAATATAATTCTACCATATGAAGACGAAATTACATCTCTAAAAAAATTAATAACTTATGTTTTTCCAAATATAGAAACATATATTGATAATTTACAGACAATGATAAACCGAGCCATTCTAACGCCTAAAAATGAATATGTTGATCATATTAACAGGATTCTACTCGATCAAATTCCTGGCCAAGTATTCACATATTATAGTTTCGACGATGCACTCGACAAAACAGAACAAAGTTTACAGGAAGATTTTCTAAATACTTTGACTCCTAACGGAATACCACCACATGAATTAAAACTTAAACTCAACTGTCCTGTAATGTTATTACGGAATATTAATCCAGCTGAAAGTCTATGCAATGGAACACGTCTTACTTGTACGAAATTTGATAAAAATGTAATTCTTGCGGAAATTACGAATGGCGAATATCGTGGCAAATATGTTTTTTTACCAAGAATCCCTTTTGTCCCCCTCAAAGGTGATCACTCTTCGATTCCGTTTAAAAGAACTCAATTTCCAATCAGACCATGTTTTGCAATGACAATAAACAAAGCACAAGGACAAACACTTGATTTTGTTGGCTTATATCTACCTGAACCAGTGTTTTGTCATGGTCAACTTTATGTAGCATTGTCAAGAGCTAAAACAAGCAAATGTTTAAAAGTTATGCTAAAACCATCAAATCCAGACACTTTACACACTACATGTAAGAAAAACGTTGTGTATAAAGAAATTCTTTCATTTATACATATTTAATAGAATAAATATTTTGTAAGTATTTCGTTCACACTCAGTCCTCACTATTTGAAAACATAAATGTTGTACAAACTTATTTATACACTCAAATTTTTTAATTTTTTCCCCAGTTTTGAACAAAATTATGTGCACTAATAACTTTCTACATTTTGTATTAATTGTACTTTGAACCTGAACAATTCCATAGCTTCGAATATTGCTCTAATTCTTATTCTAATACACGTTATGATGGATGTTACACTTAATGATTTCACACATTTGTAATTGAAAAAAAAAGTTTACTATAATAGTGATTCATTCAAAAATAATAAGTGTATTAAATTGTTTTCCATAATAGAGCATCAATTTACGTAGTTCATAACACATAATCCACACTATGTAGAAAGCAAATAGTACTAAAGTTAAAAATAAGTATGATGAATGAATTAACCTGAATTTATAGTACTTAATAATAAATCATTGTTAAATGTTTTATTTTTATTTTTTAGGTTCAAAATATTGTGAAGTTGAAAACGTAGTGGATATGATAAATTTTATTTCAACAAAGATAATGTTATGAGTATCGTGTTTTTTTTTTTTTAAATTATTATGTAAATTGAAATGTAGAAAATGGAGGAAAAAAAAAAAAGCAATGCAAGTAAAAAAAAAAAAAAAAAAATTGCTCCGCAAAGTGCGGAACAAATGCTCCAAAGACTTTAGAGTAAATTTACTCCAAAGTCTTTGGAGCATTTGCTCCAAACACTTTGGAGCAAATTCCAAAGACTTTGGAGTAAATTTACTCCAAAGTCTTTGGAGCATTTGCTCCAAGAATTTGCTCCAAAGTGTTTGGAGCAAATGCTCCGTGTGGAGCTATGTTCCTTTTTCCTTCAATGTAACTAATAATAATAATAAATATATATATATATATATATATATATATATATATACTACACGTTTAATATAAATATAAATTCATAAAGCACATGTTTAATAATCGAATCATCCAAATAACTTAAAAATTTTGCAAATTTGAATGAAAAAATATATATAGTAATCTAGATGAACATTTATATTAATTGAATATAAATTAAGATGAAAATACGTTTCATTTAAATTCGAAATAGGTATAATAAATAAATCGTAGTAGTATATAATAAATCAATGTGCAATTCTATTTTTTTTGCTTCAATATTTTGAACCTAAAAAAAAAAACACTTAACAATGATATTTTTAATTTTGTATTATTATTAAACAAAATTTAAATTTTACATAAAAAAAATCCATATAGGAAATGGAAAAAAAAAATGGAAAAAATTGCTCTACAGAGTGCGGAGCAATTGCTCCAAAGACTTTGGAGCAATTTGCTCCAAAGTCTTTGGAGCATTACGTCCAAACACTTCAGAGCAAATTTGCTCCAAAGTGTTTGGAGAAAAATACTCCCCACTGTGCGGACCTATGTTCCTTTTTTTTCAAATTTTTTTTTTTTTTTTTGCTCCAAACTCTTTAGAACAATTACTCCAAATTGTACGGAGCAATTTTCTTTATTTTTTTAAAAAAAATTTAAAAATATATTAACTATTTTTATTTACAATTTTAATTTTGTTCAATAATACAAATTTAAACATGGTAATTGAATTTCAAACCTGCCTTTATGTATTTTTTTATTTTTACACAACTATAAAAACATATGAACAATTTAAATTATTTTACTACTACTGTACTTTTTTCCAAATCAATGCAAACAGTAACAAAATATCTAACTATTATGCCACGTTAGTACTTCTACTTTTGCCACCTCTACAATCAAGCTAACTTTTCTAAGTGTTTCTTAAATACTCTTATTTATATATTTAAACTCTAATTCAAAAATAAATATCGCTTGCTATAAATCTTCTATAAATAGCTTCCTTACCTACTTCGTCTTTTCCCACCTACAATCGAAACATTACCACCTACACTTCTACAAATTTCGTTAGTTCTACTTTCAATTTTTAAATTGCCGGTAATTTTTCACGTCTCAACTATACTTATTTCTTTTTGCATGTTTTTTATACTAACGTCTTTTTTTCATTTATTATGTTACGATCCATTATTTTCCAATTTATACGAGACTTTAATCAATGGCTACAACTCACAAATTTATTCCACAAATTGCTACATCGAATACTAATCCAAGTTCGCTCAGTAAAAGTGATTGTTTCGGAAAACAATCTCCTAAAGCTGCCGTAACTCTATTGCTCGATATCAAAATCTCACGTTCATGGATTTACAGTAACTCTCTATATAAAAATTTCTCAAATTTTTCATTTTAACTTTACAAGATATTTTTCTTTTCCTATTCATCCTGTTCATGTTGCCCTAACTTCTAACAGGGTAACCAAATCACCGCTACAATGTATGATGCTAATATTACGACCCTTTCTGACCAGTTAACACTTGGGAAGACATACATAATCTCAAACGCTACCGTGAAAGACAACAAAAGTTTATACAAAACTACGGATGAAGAAAAGGTTTGGAGCATAACAGGAAGAACCCGAGTTGAGGAACTGAACAAAAATAATTTGGACTATTTGTTCTCTAAATATGAGCTCACTCCATTCGATGCACTCGAACATTATATGGATAGCGATACAAACATAAGTACAAATACTACCATATGATCTCTACAAATAGTACTTCAATGTAATGTTTCATAGTAAATAATACATCGAAAATACATAACAAATAAATTTCTTATTCTCTATGCAGATGTTATTGGTGTCGCTGTAGAAGTTCGACATAAAAGAATTATCTAGACTCATTTTGGTACTGAGGTCGGTCTTCAAGATGTCGTGCTAATAAACAAACATTTCCAAACTATAATATTCACTTTATGGGACACTTTTGTTGAAAGAGAATGCGTGACTATTCTCCAAAACTTACCAACAAAACCTGTCATCTGGGCTACAAATCTTAGGGCTTCCTCTTTCAATGGTAAATGTAACTTCAACTTAACGTTTAATTTTAAACGTTGTACATAAAAACAAATTTAACATAATATTTACTTTTCTCTTATGTTTCACAGGAATCACACTTTCTACTAAAGTGAATAGCAACATTTTCATTGACGTTGACTCTTCAATTGTTGCAGAGTATAAACAATGGTACTGAAACATATTTCAATATTTTTTGCTGTACTCTTGTCGCCTTGAAATATTAAATAAACATTATGTTTCAACTTTTACATAAAATATAATATAGCTATTGTTTTTTACAGGGTGTCTACAAATTCTGAAAGCCTAAACGAACTTATGAATGGAGCGTCATTGATTTCTGTAAGCTCACCTAAGCTTTCGCCTCCTGCAGACGACAAATTCACATGTATTGCAGAATTATTGGGAGTCTATTTAGAGGTATTCTCTACATTATTAAACACATATATATCACATATATATTACTAAAAATTTAAATACTTTTTACGTTTATTTATATTCATAACATAATTTAATCATACATTTTTCAATAGGAAAAATTTTATTGGATTAAAGTAAGTTGGACAATCAACACAACCCATCAAAGATTTTGGTACATGTCGTGCACAAACTGTAAAAAAACATCCACTGGAAACTTGGGACAAATTCATAAATGTCGTTTCTGCAAGTATGAGCACGCAAAAGCTGAACCTCGGTATATTCTATAGTTAAACATATACTTAAATGACTATTTATTTTAATAACGTTTCAACAATAGACTACCCTTAATTCAAGTACCTTTTTACATTCAGAGCTAATGCTTTTGTTCGTCTAAAAGATACAACTGGACAATTAGATGCAAGTATTATCGGAGAAGCTGCAGAAACCTTATTGAGAACCAATGCTGCTACAATAATGGAACACTACGATCAGGTAAACCCTACACTAACAAACTATACAAATACTTATTGGAACATACAAATATACTAAAGAAATTCATTTCAACTATGGCAGAATCCAAACACAGTGATACGTAACCTTGGAAGGACCCACAGTGAAACAGCTTCGATGTTCTATATTAAAACAAGTCAAAAAAATAGAGATCCACTGGAATATCGTTTTGAAATTGTTTTTGTCTTCGACCCTACGTCATCGATTGTTCACACTGCTTCTTCGGACATAATGACGGATCTTTCACCTATAAGCGACTTTGATTTGTCATCCGAAATAACCACGAATATTCTTGAAGCCGAAAAAAGGACAAACAAAAAATTTCTTCATCAGGTACAAAGAGATCTTCTCCCCACGAAGCAACCGAAAATCCTGAAACAAAACTCACCAAGAAGAAGAAGACTTCTAAAGCTTCAGATGATACTACCACATTTAAGCTTCCCGAAAACAGTAAATGATGAAGATGGGTATACCAATTTTGTACTGCCTGCAGTTGTATATTTTCTCCTTTTGGAACACTCTAAAAGATAGCGTCAATATATATACGTATGTATAAGGGTGTGTATGTTTTTTCTTAGTCACTAGGATGCTATAGATGTTTTTGATTTCACATCCAAATACAACTGCTTCTGTATTATATTGTTTTAATCATATATAAATCTTCCTTTTTTCCCTATTGACAAATAATTTTCAACACTTTGAATTTCACTTCATTTTTATTTATATAATTTGTTTTAAATTCGTTACTTAATTAAACACAAAATCATAACAATCAAATTTACTATAATAACATGCCTATAAATAAATTATAATTTTCCTGTAGTGTTAAAGTTAATTTATAAATTTTTTGTCCAAATGCTATTGATAAAAATATATATTTTTAAATTTAGTTAATGTTCATGTTAAATATGCAGAAGAAAAAATAAAAAAACAAAATTTTACACCTCCGCACACTTCGGAATAACAATCCACACTCCGAAGTGTACAGAGTGCATTACTCCGCAGACTGCGGAGCCTTTGCTCCACACTCTGCGGAGCCTTGTCAAATCCTTAATTTATTTTTTCTTTTTTTTTCAAAAGTCTACTTATTTACAGTTTTACATAAAATATAACTTTAATTTTACTTATTAATAATTTCATTCAAAAACAGAAGAACATATTCAATTATATACGTACATGAAAATAAGAATTCATTATTGCTCCACACTACCATATTTTCTTTTTATTTCCTTCTTTTGCAAAAAAATACTTATTTACATTTTACATAAACTATAAATTTAGTTTCACTTATTAATAATTTAATTAAAAACCATTACAAAATATTCAATTACTTACATACATGTAAATCAAAATTTACTGGTGCTTTGCGGTTGGCCTTTTTTTTTTTTTTTCCTTTCTTTCGCCAAAAATTTTACTTATTTACATTTTACATAAACATGGTTTATATATAAACTCAGAAAGAAAAAAATTGATTTATAAAATAGTACTAAAGTTAAAAATGAATACGATGAATAAATTAACCTAAATTTATAGTACTTAATAAATCATTGTTAAGTGTTTTATTTTTATTTTTTAGGTTCAAAATATTGTGAAGTTAAAAGCGTAGTTGATATGATTAATTTTATTGTCCTTTCAATGAGAATAATATTGTTAGTATCGTGTTATTTTTTTTAATTATTAGTTAAATTGAAATATAAAAAATGGTGAGAAAAAAAAAAAGCAATACAAGGAAAATGAAAAAAAAAAAAAAAATTTGGAGCAAATTGCTCCAAACTCTTTGGAGGATTTTCTCCAAAGAGTTTGGAGAGTTTGGAGCAAATTTGCTCCAAACTCTTTCGAGGAAATGCTCCAAACACTTTGGAGCAAATTTGCTCCAAAGTGTTTGGAGCATTTACTCCGCATAATTTTTTTTTTTTCCCATTTCCAATATGGATTCTTTTTATTTAAAGTTTAAATTTTGTTTAATAATACAAAATTAAACATATCATTGTTAAGTGTTTTTTTTTTGTAGGTTCAAAATATTGTGAAGTTGTACATTCATAATAACTACGTTTTTAAGTTGTATTCATTTATTTTTAGTTTGAAACTTATAAAACATATAATATCAACAATTCTAATTTGTATTTGGATAACCTAATTTTGTACTTGTAACTTCAAAATATTTTTGCCAAAAAAGAAAAAAAAAATAGAATTCCACATTGATTTATTATATGCTACAACGACTTATTTATTATACCTATTTTTAACTTAAATCAAAGGTTTTTTCATCTTAGTTTATATACATTTAATATAAATGTTCATCTAGATTACTATATATATTTTTTTCATTCAAATTTACAAAATTCTTAAGTTATTTCGATGACTCGATTAGTTACATTGAAGGAAAAAAAAAAATTTCACATTGGTTTATTATATACTACTACGATTTATTTATTATACATATTTGTAACTTAAATCAAACGTATTTTCATCTTAGTTTATATACATTTAATATAAATGTTTATCTAGATTAATATATATATTTTTTCATTCAAATTTGCAAAATTTTTAAGGTATTTGGATGACTTGATTATTAAACACGTGCTTTATGAATTTATATTTATATTAAACATATAATGTATATATTATTATTATTATTATTAGTTACGTTGAGAAGAAAAAAAAAAAAAGGAAATAAACATAGCTCCGCACAGTGCGGAGCAAATGCTCCAGAGACTTTGGAGCAAATTTGCTCCAAAGTCTTTGGAGCATTTGCTCCGCAGGGAGCAATTTTTTTTTTTTTACTTGCATTGCTCCCCCCCCCCCCCCCCTCGCCATTTTATATATTTCAATTTATCTAATAATTAAAAAAAAAACACGATACTAACAACATTATTCTTGTTGAAAGCACAATAAAATTAATCATATCCACTACGTCTTTACAATATTTTGAACCTAAAAAATAAAAATAAAACACTTAACAATGATTTATTAAGTACTATAAATTCAAGTTAATTCATTCATTACACTTATTTTTAACTTTAGTACTATTTTATAAATCAATTCTTTTTTCTTCTTAGTTTATATATAACTTCAGTAAAAAACTTTATTACTTTTTTTTCTTACGTTCTTTTTTCCACACCTATTATTAAAAATAAATATATGGATTCTTTTTATTTACAATTTAAATTTTGTTTAATAATACAAAATTAAACATGTCATTGTTAATTGTTTTTTTTTTATTAAACATGTAATATATATATATATATATATATATATATATATATATATATATATATATATATATATATATATATATATATATATATATATATATATATTTTATTACTAGTTATATTGAGAAAAAAAAAGAAAAGAATGATGACGAGAATGGGTTAAAATCTGGTGTAAACGATACGATTCAAAGCTTAAAAACTAATCCTTCATGATTACAGCTGGAAAACTGATTCTAAGCTTCAAAAAATTGGAAGAAAAATGCTGAAACAAATGGTTGAAAACAAGCTGAAAAGGCTGAAGAAAAACAGAGCAACAATATCAAATCCGGTGAGTTGAGTGCAAATACGGTGAGATTACTGCAAATTCGGTGAGATGAGTGCAAATACGATAATTTCAATTTTTTCTTCCATAACCAGTAAAACCATTACCAATCCGGTAAGACCCTTGCATATACGGTATGAGAAATGTAAATCCGGTAAGATTGATCAAATCCGGTAAGTTCAATTAAAATTGAAGAATTGTAAATCCGGTAGGTAAGAAGACAATCCGGTAAGCTGAGTGCAATACCGGTATGCTCATTGAAAATCTGGAATGTTCAAGAAATTGAACAGCAGCTACTTCATTCAACAACTAAAATCAAATTTGGAAATGCAAAACGGAGGATTTAAAGACTGATGATGCAAGTGAAGATTCTTCTTTGTATGTTTAAGCTGTTTGCAAGAGGGCAAGAAATTAAGGGTTCGACACCTATTATTAAAAATAAATATATGGATTCTTTTTATTTACAATTTAAATTTTGTTTAATAATACAAAATTAAACATATCATTGTTGAGTGTTTTTTTTTTATATATATATTAAACATGTAATATATATATATATATTATTATTTTTTTTATTATTAGTTACATTGAGAAAAAAAAAAATTGAACATAGCTCCGCACCAGAGACTTTGGAGCAAATTTGCTTTAAAGTCTTTGGAGCATTTGCTTCGCACTCTGCGGAGCAATTTTGTTTGTTTGTTTTTTTTTTTTTATCTTTTACTTGCATTGCTTTTTTTTTTTCCCTCCATTTTCTATATTTCAATTTAACTAATAATTTAAAAAAAAACACGATAGTAACAACATTATCCTTGTTGAAAGCACAATAAAATGAATCATATCCACTACGTTTTCAACGTCACAATATTTTGAACCTAAAAAATAAAAATAAAACATCTAACAATGATTTATTAAGTACTATAAATTCAGGTCAATTCATTCATAACACTTATTTTTAACTTTAGTACTATTTTATAAATCAATTATTTTTCCTTCTTAGTTTATATATAACTTCAGTATAAAGTTTTATTTTTTTTTTCTTGCGTTCTTTTTTCCACACCTATTATTAAAAATAAATATATGGATTCTTTTTATTTACAATTTAAATTTTGTTTAATAATACAAAATTAAACATATCATTGTTAAGTATTTTTTTATTTTTTTGTGGGTTCAAAATATTGTGAAGTTGTAGGTTCATAATAGCTACGTTTTTAAGTTGTCTTCATTTATTTTTAGTTTGAAACTTATAAAACATATAATATCAACAATTCTAATTTGTATTTGGATAACCTAATTTTGTACTTATAACTTCAAAATATTTTTGCCAAAAAAGAAAAAAAAAATAGAATTCCACATTGATTTATTATATACTACTATGACTTATTTATTATACCTGTTTTTAATTTAAATCAAAAGTATTTTCATCTTAGTTTATATACATTTAATATAAATAGTCATCTACATTACTATATATATATATTTTCATTCACATTTGCAAAATTCTTAAGTTATTTAGATGACTGGATTATTAAACATGTATTATATATATATATTTTATTATTAGTTACATTGAAGGAGGAAAAAAAAAAAATTCCACATTGATTTATTATATACTACTACGATCTATTTATTATACCTATTTGTAACTTAAATCAAACGTATTTTCATCTTAATTTATATATATTTAATATAAATGTTTATCTAGATTACTATATATATTTTTTCATTCAAATTTGCAAAATTTTTAAGGAATTTGGATGACTCGATTATTAAACACGTGCTTTATGAATTTATATTTATATTAAACATGTAATATATATATACATTTTTTATTATTAGTTACGTTGAGGAAAAAAAAAAGAAACAAACAAACATAGCTCTGTCAAATGCATTCCAACCAATATACATCAAATGCATAAAGTAGTAAATTATAAAAGAAAAAACGCAAGTGTACTAATTCGTTTCCAACCAATATACATTAAGACTTTAGCTCAAAAATAACCAACTATGGCCCACATTGGGCCTGCACCTTCCGTCCCAACCCAAGATAAAAAACCCAGAACTTTAACCCCAAATCCAAAAATTAAAACCTGGTCCACAAATCATTCTCCACTCTCCATCCTTTGCTCACTCTCACGCAGCTCCCTGCCGCCGTTTCGCCGACACCCCAGCTCTGCTCCCTCTCTTATCGATTTTCCTCATGAACTGTTGATTAACCGGTTTCTTATATCTACAATACAAAACATCTACTCTTTTCTACCGTGATTTGCTCTCGTCTCCGGCTGGAAGTCTGCTCTCTCTCTCTCTCTCTATCGATTTTCCTTTACGTATCTTCGTATATATTCATCTATTTTTTCCTTATTTTATCCCTTCACTAAGAACTAAGCACTCCCTGCATTTAGATTACAGTAAGTGAGTCTTGAATTTTGTTGTGATCTGTTCTATTATTTTTCTTCCGTTAGGGAAGGAAATATATATATCTATATATATATATATATATATATATATATATATATATATATATATGAAAATTTGGTTTACTGGGAATCTGAGGAATGGAGGTATGCTAGATTTAGAACTATGATGTATTAATGTTTTTCCTTTGTGAGTTTATCTTGATTGATTTCCATAATCAAAATCGTAGGTTCCACAACGCACCAACCTGTAGTTTAGGAAAGAGAAAATTAGACAACTAATCCACATGATCTTTTAGCTTCTGAATTCTGATAAATAATGAACAGGAAATTCCTTTCACTCTTACCCGTTGTGAAGTCTAAGCAAAGACTCTCTCAATTCTTGATTTGTTTGCATTCTATTGAATTTTTGAGATATAGGAAAAAGGTATACTGATATTTTAATTATTTTTCCGTGTAGGTTGTTTATTGTATTGATTTGGCAGCGTAAATGTTGGACGAGAATTTGGGTGTATTTTCTGTTCTTTCTTGGGCAATATTGTCTGGCATCGGAATAAAATTGACTGGCATGAATTTATCTACTGCATGATCTTAAGATTGGGAACTTGTGAATTTATACAGTGCATGTGTGAATAAAAATAATGGAATTATTATTTGGATAAGATCTAAACTGTGGTGCTTGCAAATACTCTGTAGTAGTATGTTTTCACTATAATATATGAGCCTGTTTTTAATGAATATGCTTGCAAGACTTTAGAAACTCTGTACTTCCAGATTCTATGGTAGTGGATATGAATAGTCCTGTCTGTTTGGACTCTGGATGCAATTTCAGAGTAGTAGAGGGAAAATAGACTAGAAGGGAACCGAGAATTTTCGAAAGGCATACCGTAATAATGCTTTGACAGAGGGGTTTTATTGATGCATTAGATAAATTCATGTGAACTTATTAACTCAAGGAACGTTATAGAGATGCTAAGCATTTGGATTTTCATTTCACTCAACTGAAGTAGTTTGTAGCATAAAAGTTAGATAGTCAAAAGCCAGTAATCCCAGCAGAAACTGAAAACCTTTTGTATCATTATATTTAAAATCAACAAAAAAAAAAAAAAATCCCAGTATTGAACTAATTAATTAAGACTCAAAGAGCTACTTGATTAAAACTCAGAAAGAAAATTACAACACGGAATATATAATATTGATAAATAACTTTGTATGTTCAAAGTATACATAGAAGCACTTCTTTCTCCAAAAGGTTACTTTCTTGTACGTATAATGTGTCTTTTTGTGCATAAAAATGTTTATTATGTGGTGCTGTGGTAGGGTTTCTTGATTAATTCAAAATAATTTATGTTTTCAGGATTATAGATGTTTGTTTACAAAACAGGATCCCCTGTTCCCCGCTCAAGTTTCTTGCGATTAGTTTCTGTCTCGTCGTGCATTCAATATTTGTTCGGTAAGGTTTTTAGAATTATATAACTGAGATTGACGTGGATTCTTTGTTTCATTATGCAACATAAGGTATAGAGCTGGTTTCTTTGAAACACATCAAACACTGGGATGTTCTTAGTCAAGAGTAGTTTTCTCGTATTTTCTCATAAGTGATTATAAGTGTTATCAATTTACTTTAAATTCATATGATACTTAATTGTTCTAAAATTCAAAATTCAAAATATGAATAAATCTTTTTTATTCACAGCTCTCATTTAACTTATAAAAGTTAAATCTTTTTTTTTAAAGATGTCTTTACAGTATATATTGTCTCCAAATCAATGGTTCTCTGCTACAATAACTCAGTATCCGAATATTCAGTACATGAGAGATTTCATTGAACTTCTAGATTCAAATAACCAAGCATCTCTATTGTCTACCAATTTCAATGGATTTATATATGGAATTATTTATAGAAATGAAGCTTCGAGTAACAAGTATAAAAGAAATTAATTCACGCGTTTATAATGAGACTCCTGCATTGTGGTAAAGACAATGAATTATGGGTAAAAGTTGATAAATCATTGCCTCGCTTTAGTCTCCAAGAATTTTGTCTTATCACCGGTTTGCCTTGCCATGAAGTATCTATAAATCTTGATTTCAAGAAGAATCTAATTTCAAATCAAAGCACTTCAATGGTACAAAAAGAATTACTATGCTGATGCTTCTCAACACATTCCGTTTATGCGATCATCAAGAAGACAAATTTAAGCTTGGACTTGTGATGTTGGTTGAATGTATTCTAAAACCTACTGAAAGATATATCGATTATAAAACTCTAGGTATGGTTGAAAACCTTGAAGATTTCGTTCAATATCCATAGGGTCGTGAAAAAGCATATTTTGTTTTGTTAAACTCACTACTATTGTACCCACCTACAATCTAATACAAAGAATGCAAGAAAATGGCCAAAATGAATGTAAATACTCATTACATGGATATCCTCTCGCATTCAAGGTACTTTTCTACAGTTTTTTTACTTTCTCGTCAATTTATATATTATTTTATTGCTTGTATAAATCATCTATATCTAATATTTATTATTAATTATCTTTCAGTATTGGATATATGAAGCTGCTCTAAGCGTATTGGTAGGTACTTTGGACGCTATAGACACGTAGCATTAGAATATCCAAAAATGCACAAATGGAGGCCAAAGACAAGAGATATCTTAAAGAACACCAAAGCAATTCTTCGCTACACGAACGGTAATTTTATTATTTACTTATATTCATTTACAGCATAACATTAATCACTTAATTATTATTTTTTTCACAAATAAAAATTATAATGATTTATTAAATTGTTTCATTATAATTACATATTGAAGTACTTGCAATACTAAAGCCTACGTATGAAGAGTTGCAGTACGCTGGTGGTGTACAACTCTTTCTTTGCTGCCGCAAGAACACCACCACAATATACTTAATTGAATTGTTTTAGGAGAATTAGACAATGTAGCTCCACAAGACCAAGAAAATATCGATGACGTGCCAACCGGGCCTAGCACTTCAAGACCATCTATTGAAATCGGTCAAGCCCAAGTTCTACCCACATCGGGGTTCTAATTACGTCACAAAAGAAGAACTAGAGCACATGCTAAATATACAACAACAAGATATATCTCGTCAAACATCTCAGGTATATGTGATTCTTTATTCGCCACACGGATTTCGGAACAATATCAAACGCTTCTTCACAACCAACAACAATTCTTCCAACAACAACAACAATGGCAAGAAGAACATTACCAAAACAACAACAATCTGGCATGCAACATTATGTAGATGACAGCTTCAAATCAGTCCAATCTCACATCAACGAGTAACATAATAACATACTGAACGAACTATCTGATTGGAAGTCAAATATGGAAGCTGCTATAGGTTCCCTTCAGCAAGATGTTCCTGTTCATACGAGCCATATTGCAACACATACATCGACATCTCATCAAACTGAAGATGTTACAAGAATGTCAAAAGAACGGAAAACTAAAGGGAAAAAATTGCAGCTACCAACAAACTATCCTCTGGAAGACTACTCTACCACCGGATATCAAACAATTAGAGATTGGGTGATACAAAGTCTAAAAGAGTAATTCATCTACCTATATTTAATTACCTTAAATATTATTATTTTACTTTTATTTCTGTCAAACTAAATTACATTCTTTTCTACAGTGCATTTTGGGAAGTTGGACCCAATAATTATCTAGGAAGAGAATTCATAAAATCTACGATGGACATAACACAAAATATCAGTGTGCCAGTAAGTAAAATTCATTCATCATAATATATTACATTCTTGTACTTAATTTACATATTTTTTTTAATTAGAGTCTTGAATTGGAATTGAAGTTGTTGCGCCGGGTCATCAACAATGACTCTTCTCTCGTATCAAAAGATTATGCAATTCTGGACTTCAACTACGAGCATGAATGTAATAATCATATGCTATTGCAAGCTAAAATATACAAGGAAGGTACCTTTTATTAGAACTTCTGTGCAATCTGCCACTTTACAAAAATATGTAAATGGTGCTCTTCCAATCGACGGTCGTCCACGGATACAATGCAAGCATTTATTAATTCTGTGTTCAATGCCGGGCAACAATTGGTACCTTTATCACGTTAATATTCCCGAATGGAAGTTCGAAATTTATGACTGTAGCAACAACATCCACACGGCAGAGCTGATCATAGCCCAATCAAATGCAGTCAAAGACTTAACTGTACTCTTACTAAATGCACCAAAATTTTTAGCTTACAGACGCTATGTGAGGAGAACTACAAACACATCTATGGACGTTGACATTATACCATATCAACCCAGTGTAGATAAAGGGTAAGCATCTTAATTATTTCTTATTCTTTCTAAAATTTCATTCCCAAATGTCTATTTATCACACTAATTTCATTTAACATAAACCAATTTTTTCCACAGGCCGAACTGCGGCGTTTTTGTGCTCAAATACATAGAGTGCTTCGTGCTTGGATATCCAATAGAGATAGTTTCAGCAGACAGAATGACTATATATAGACGGAAAATTATAACTGATATTTGTTTAGATCAATACTTTTTAAACTGAAAAAATTATCT
Source organism: Fraxinus americana (assembly GCA_035079005.1). Taxonomy (NCBI): domain Eukaryota; kingdom Viridiplantae; phylum Streptophyta; class Magnoliopsida; order Lamiales; family Oleaceae; genus Fraxinus; species Fraxinus americana. Next base: position 12,591,603 of record CM068720.1, read on the forward strand.
TACAATTACATGTACAATTATTTACAAAATATGTTGCTCTAAATGCTTTTAAATTATTCAATACTCTCTCATATTTATACTTTCTACATTATTCAATCTACATTTTATATCCAATGCTAACAAAACCTTCGAAATTATAAATTCCATGCATCGCATGGACCAAAACTAGTATATGAATAAATTGGAAGTTATAACTTCGAAAAAAATTATTTCTTTGGTTACTCTATGGCATATAAATTTTTTTTTTCTATGGCATATAATTTGACTCTCTGAAACATATTGGCAATGATTTGACGTGCTTGCCTAACAGGAAAAGTATATAATAAATGCATGTTATTGAGAAAAAAAGGATAAATTGAGTTTCAAGTACAAGGAGTTAGATCAGGAAATCGATAGTTAGTTATTAATACAAATAAAAAGAAGATTCTTCCAATGACATCATTCTCACTTATCATTAAATGACAAAATTCTGTCATTCCTAGTGATGAATGCTACAGATATTTACTTTTTTAGCTTCCTAATATTTCAAAGCTTTCTAAGTGCTAGTGCTGTATTCACATTATAGGTCTATCCAATGGCATTATGAGAAGGTTTGGTAGTCTGTTTTCCATATTACTGCTTCATAAATTGTCATGTAACTTTAAATTTTAGAATAGGTAGTACAACATCCGTTTTAAGGGGGGCAAACTTTTGAATTGTACACTAATATTCTTCTCATTGCTTTTATTAGATATCTTGATTTATTTGGAACAATTCAACCAGGATTCATCTGAAATGATAATTTTCACAATTAGAAGCATATTGTTAGAGCCAAGAGGATAAACAAAATATTATTATTTTCTTAATGAATCAATACAGCCATATCAGATTAAATAGGCAAGAAGCAAAAGGGAAAGGCGGCAAAAGAAGGAAAAGAATATTCCAGCTGGCCCTAACTAATTACAGCAGAAACGAACTAAAAGCTAACTAACCAACCTATTACAAAAACATTATTTACAATAAGGAAATAAGAAAAAGCATTATTTCCAATACACCCTCGCAAGATGTGCATAAATATCCTTTGCACACATCTTGGACGGTAAGTGAGCCAGATGAGAAGCAGGTAATGGTTTGGTGAAGAGGTGTGCCAACTGATGGTTTGAACGCACTGGAAGTAGCTTGATAACACCTGCATTTATCTTGTCACGTACGAAGTGACAATCAACTTCTATGTGTTTTGTTCGTTCGTGGAAAACGGGGTCAGTAGCAATTTGAATAGCAGCCTGATTATCACAGTAGAGGACAACAGGAGTAGATGTGCAAACTTGAAAATCCTTCAGTAATTGATTTATCCAAACGATTTCACTCACAGCTGAAGCAAGTGCTCTGTACTCTGCTTCAGCCAAGGAATGAGATATTGTAGGCTGTTTCTTGGACTTCCACGAAACCAGTGAGTCCCTAACAAAGATGCAAAATCCAGTAGTTGATTTTCGAGTGTCAACACACGAGCCCCAATCAGCATCTGAAAAGGTTCTAATGTTAATGGATTTATTTGAAACCATCTGTGAAGGAAAGAAAAGCCCTGTCCAGGATGACCTTTTAAGTACCTTAGCAGATGGTGAACTGCTTTTAGGTGTGCCATTCGTGGTTGAGAGGCATATTGACTGAGTTTATGGACAGCAAATGCTATGTCGGGACGTGACAAAGTCAAGTATAGGAGTTTCCCAATTAATCTCCTATAATGAGAAGCATCAGGAAGTAAATCCACGTCATGTTGACTGAGAGTGATCTTCGGATCTATTGGGCTGTTAACTGGTTTGTAATCCAGGTAATTAGCATCCTCAAGTAACTGCAATGTATATTGTCTTTGTGAGATGACAATTCCAGAAGAAGACCTGGCTACTTCAATGCCCAAAAAATATTACAGAATCCCCAGGTCCTTGAGTTTGAACTGAGAGTTCAAGGAGGACTTTAAAGAGTTTAGTACTTTTAAGTTTGGTCCAGTAATCACAATATCGTCCACATATACCAATAGAGCCACAAAATTATGTCCTGATCCCTTTGAGAAAAGCGAGTAATCTGACTTTGATTAGGTAAAACCATGTTGTATAAGGGATTGAGTAAACTTTGAATTCCACTGTCTCGAGGCCTGCTTGAAGCCATATATCGATTTATGCAGCCTGCAAGCCAATTTCTCCCCCTGTTTAGAAGGCTTGAGCAAATCATACCTAAGTGGAAGCTCCATATAAACTTCCTCAAACAAGTCTCCATTCAAAAAAGCGTTATTAACATCCAGTTGCACTAAATGCCAGCCAATATGAGCAGCAAGAGTAAGCAAGAGCTTGACAGTGACTGCTTTGGCCACAGGTGAGAATGTATCAAAATAGTCGAGCCCTTCTTGTTGGGTATATCCCTTTGCAACAAGGCTTGTCTTTCGCCTTTCTGGAGATCCATCAAACTTAAACTTGTTCTTCTAGATCCACCTACACCCAACAGCATGTTTTCCAGGTAGTAGTTGCACAACAGACCATGTGTGGTTAAGTTCCATAGCTTTCAATTCAAGCTTCATGGCTTCACACCAATGAGGAAACTTGACAGCTTGATGAAAGAATTGTGGTTCAAAATGTGATGAAATGGATAAGGCAAAGTGTTTGTAAGGCTTGGAAAGATTCTTGTAAGAGATAAAGTTGCTAATGTGGTATGGAGAATGAGGAAGAATTGGATCAATATGAGATAACTGATTACAATAGTAATCATGAAGATATTTGGAAGGTCTAAAAGATCTGGTGGACTTACGAATTTCAAGATTCGGAGAACTGATGGGATTTAATTCATTTGGCATATCAGGAATATGTGCTTCATGAGAATGATATGACTCTGTAGAAGGAGAAGGGATGACAGCATCTTGAATATTTTGTTCCTGGTATTGATGAGAAAGTCTATCATGAGAATTAATAGCAGTGGATAGAGTGGGAGAAGGTAATACCAAATCAGGGAAAGGATCAGGCAACTGATCAGAGGGCACTATGGTATAGAAAGGAAATGTTTCTTCATGAAAAACAACATCCCTTGAAATGAAGATCCGTTTGGATACAATATCTAGTAATTTGAATCCCTTGACACCTGAGGGATAACCCAGGAAGACACATAGTTTGGCACGAGGTTG